>LPNX010732490.1:626502-721621 GCA_001517045.1 Pseudotsuga menziesii | reverse complement strand
GAAGGTGAAAAGGCTGGTTCTCAACCGCCTCATTGTAATCTATAAATTAATGTTTTAGTCGTGAATAGAATATTGAATCGGGAGTTATTACCAACAGGTGGGTTAAGAGTTCCCGTTGTAATATTGGACTTTCCGAACTACCTAACTAACACTACTAGTCAACAAAATAAAGAAAAACAAAAAGATGACATTGTAAATAAAGTCCCAGAAAACAAAAAATAAATACCAAAAGAAAATGACAAAATAGTTTCCCCTTTTAGTTTGCAAAATGAGATATCAAAAATAAAAAATTCTATTCCTTTCAATGAACTGTTAAAAAATAATGAGTATAGAGAAAAATCAGTAGAATGGTTAGAACAGATGGAGAATGTCATCCTGATACATTAGAGTTAAATAATGATGCCCCAACTATTGTTCTTGGCCACATAATAGAAGATAGCAGTGAAGAATATGGTCCACCATTTTATGTGAGCTTAAATGTTCATGATATGATTCTACACAATGCCATGCTGGATTCAGGTCCTTCACATAGTATTATGACAAGAGTGGTAGTTGAAATCCTGGGATTAGAAATCATGAGACCTTACAAAGGTTTATTTTATTTTTATTCCACAAAGGTTAAATGTTTGTGTTTGATCAAGGATTTGGTAGTTATTCTTAACCAGATTCATGTTAAGAGTATTACCATGGATGTTGACATTCCTCCCAAGTTTGGTATGTTGTTATCCATGTCTTGGGCCCCAAAGCTGAAAGGGACCCTACAAATGGACATGTGTTATGCAACAGTTACATTTCTTGGAGAGAAAATAAAATTATACAGAGAAAAGAGACTGTCATATGTGGTGAGTAGTTAAGAAAGACATGATAATTATCCTATATATGCAGTTGATACTAATTTTGGGTCTTCCATTTTTTATAATGATTTCCATATCGAAGAAGAACTATCAATAGTAGATGAGCAGAAGCAGGATAAGTAGTTTCCTAAAAGACAAGAGGCCCTAGAACAAAAACAGAGGGATGAAGGGGTTTGGACCATGTATTTTGATGAGTCAATAAATAAAGAAGGGGTTGGTGCAAGTATCTGGATTATTTCTCTAAATAGATATTATTAAAGTTTATTATTTCAAATTAACATGAATGTACAAATAATGTATCGAAATATGAACCTTTTATTTTAGGATTAAATGTATTGAAAGAGTTGAAAGAAAATAGAATAGATGTTTATGGAGATTGAGACTTGGTTATAAATCAAGTGAATGGAAGCTATCAGACCAAGCATCCCAGAATCAGGGCATATAGGAATGAAGTTTGGGATATGCTTGTGAACTTTTTCAATGAACAAAACATGATGGTAATTCCTAGAATATAGAATAAAATAGTTGAATATTTGGCCACTACTGTTGGAAATTTTAAAATTCATGTTTATTCAAATAAAAAATACAAAATTGAGTTGTAAATAGGCCTTCCATTCCTAATAATTCTAAGTAGTAGCGAGTTTTTGAAGATGATTTGGAAATAAAAATATTCATAGATATGTCATATGAATTTTTCAATACAAATATTGATGAAGAGAATAATAATTTGGAGAATGATCAAGATGATGAAGGATTTGTAGAAGTAGATGAGGAACAGAAAAATATGAATGGTATGATTGGTGGAAAGGATATCATTCAGATTAAGAGTAATTTTATTCCAAAATGGATTATACCTTTAGAGAAATTGTTTGATCAAAATGATGTAGAAAAAAAAACAAAGTGCAACCCCATGAAGATGATATTCAAGATCAGAACATTGGGACAGAGGATTGCCCCAAAATAATAAAGCTTTCAAAAAATATTACTACAGAAGAAAAGAAAAAATACAATGAGTTGATGAAGAACTATTATGATGTCTTTTCTTTGAGCTATGAAGACTTATAAGAATATGATACATCCATTATACAACATACTAATTTAATAAAACCAGGAGAAAAACTTTTCAGGAAGAAACTCGGGAGGATTAATCCTATGTTACTCACTTTGAATGAGAAAGAGATCAAGAAATTATTTAATGCTAAAATCATTGTTACACTCAAGTTTTCAAAGTGGGTATCCAAATTAGTTCTAGTTAGGAAAAATAATGGAGAGATAATATTGTGTGTGGAATTTAGAAATCTCAACAAAGTTTCTTTCAAATACAATTACACATTGCAAAGATGGACCATATCCTGCAAAAGGTTGTTGGTGCAAAAATATTTTCTATAGTGGATGGGTTTTTAGGGTATAATAAGTTAAAGGTTCTCCCTGAATATCATATAAAATAGAATTCATAACACCTTGGGTAAACTTTATGTATGCTAATATGTCATTTGGACTAATGAATGCAAGAGCGAGATTTCAAAGGGCAATGGATATTGCATTTTCTGAAGAGAAGGACAAATTTGTTGTGGTGTACATGGATGACATTACAATATTTTCAAATTCTGGTAGGGATCATATCAAACACTTGGAACATGTATTTTTGAAATGTAGAAAGTTTGGCATTTCCTTAAATCCCAGAAATCAAATTTTGCTATGAAGGAAGGGAAAATTTTGGGTCATATTATTTCAAAGGATGGGATTAAGATTGATCATGATAAGGCGAAAGCAATATTTAAAGTTGATATTCCAAGAAATAAAAATAAGAGATTCAATCATTCATTGGTCTCATTAATTTTTTGAGAAGATTCATCCCAAGCTTTGTTGATATCTTGAGAAGTGTAACTAATAGGTTGAGGAAAGATTGTGATATTAAATAGGCTCCTGAAGCTAAGACAATATTTCAATGACATCAAGAAAGCAATAACAAAAGCACTTGTTTTAATCAGTCCATGTTTTTCTAAATATTTCATTGTCTTCTCTTTTTCTTCGGAGCATACTACACAACAATATTTGAACCCGAAATCTGACGCAAAAATATGATGCCATCCGACAAAATTGACCATGTTGCCATATTTCACCTTGATAATTATGATTTGTTTTGTTTTTTTTATTTTTTCTTGTTTGCATCAGAGCTTCGACGCTCATTGGATATCCGATGATATTCGTTGGATTACCGACGAAAAAATTACAACGGTTAAAATGTACTCTCTCCCGGCACATAGAGTTGAGGACTATGGATCATGACTCAGCAGCAAACGAGAGCCAAATAACTCAAGATAAAGATGATATTATGGATTACACGGTAGATCCATGGTAGGGACAACAAATATTCGTGACTCTGTTAGCCCAAAACGAAGAAACCTCCAACCACACCTCATCGTCTACCTCACTTCGACACCCACTAGCATCGATAGTTGTGCTTCTCCCCTTCCCTCCTAGTTCAATGGCTTCCACTACCAGTAGCTCGATGTCGAATGTTCCACCATAGTGGACTGAAGAAGGCCCCCTGATTCCACTGGAAGTTAGGCCCCTTGAACCAACATTAGGAGGAATCCCATATTGATTTTTCTCTTCTCAACTACCGAATCCACCATTCTACACACAGATCCACCTCCGAGACCTACGCCGCAACCTAATCCACCTCTAGAATTGGCAATATTCACATGCTTTGCATTTTTGGAAGTTGGGTGGATCAGATATCTCTTTGAACCCTCATATCTGTGAACCCTAAACTTTGTGGATGGTGTGCCTCATTGCAAGCTAGAGGGTTTCATAGAATCCTTACTCATACCAGTGGACCTGAAGGAAATGCTATAAACTCTGATTCAGGAAGAAGCATCAACGGAAAGAGGGAGGGTTCAAAGAGCCGTAAGGATGGCTCTGAGAAATACACCATAAAATGAGGGAAGAAAAAATGTGAATCTATCACAAAATACCCTTTTGAATCTGATATGAGGGGTGAATGTCTTGATAGGGAAAGTAGGGGAAATGGAAGAAACAACACTGGTTGGAAAAATTAGGGGAAGATACCCTAGCCTTGAAGGATTGGAGGATTGGGTAAAAAACAATTGTTCAGATATGCTTCATTATGCGTTGGAAACCTGTGCACTCTCCAAAGGCTGGCTTGGTTTCAAATTTAACAGCGCAGAAGATGTTGACGAATTTTTGAGAAAGAACTAGAGATTCAACTCCATCCCTGTCTCATTTAAGAAATGGACCTCTCTTTTTTATGTTGATTATGAAAGAATGGAAATCCAACCTATTTTGGTTCATCTCCATGTCCTTTGTGGGATTTTTTGAGCATGGACTCGTTCCCAGACATTGGAAACTCCCTGGGAGCATTTATAGATGATGATGTCTCTTTCAAAACCACTAGGAGAAGTTTTTTTATCTCGCATATTGGTCTCTCTCAACATCAGAACTGGTTTGCGAGAGGACTTAACCTTAATTTGGGGAAATGAAAACATAAGTAAAATGTTGGATTATGAAGGAATCCCCTTTAGATGTCACCGATTCCATGGTCTTGGGCATATAGCGAAAAATTGTTCCTTGGGTTTTTCAAAAACGTTGGCCAGGAAAATTTGGGATTTTAGAGACAAGGTGGAAAGGGAGGAAGCTAGTACAAAATTGGGACAAAGAGCAGGATTTCACATCATATAGGTGGGAGAACCCTCATAGGACACACAATGAGCATCACAGGTATGATACATCACAACCTCAGGATCAAGAGATGGATCATCCTCTGGGAAAGAATTATGAATATCCCTCTAACGCTCTTTTGTTAGAACATTCAATGAATGTTTTAAACATCAAACTTTTGGAATCTAAAAAAATCCATCCCCAGTACTCTTCTACATATTAATCCTTTTCCCAAATTTCCTCATAACAACTATGAAGTTCGAACCCGACCGTTAGTACCCTTTGATCGTTGCCTCATCCCTTTTTATAGGGGGGAGAATCCTCCTCTCTTTATTCAATTTCTTCCATCCGCTTTCACCTCTATTCTAGGGACATCCCAAAAACCCTATACCAACACTCTTTTTAGTTAGGGTTAGGGAAAAACCCTAACAAATTATTAAATAGGAAAGGTAGGGGAAGTCCCACGCACATCTCCTCAGCACAATAGAAGGATCTGAAAGAGCAAGCGAATGGAAAGCATAATACAATTCTTGGGGAACTTATAGAAGTACAAGCCCTAGATGAGGTTACCAAATGAAGATATTCTCTCTAAATTGTAGGGGTTTAGAAAGTTCACCGAAAAAAAATTTCCCTAAAAAGGATGTTACTAGTTCAAAATCCAGACATCATCCTTCTACGAGAAATAATGGGAACAAAACAACAATTACTACTCTTCTAAATCTATTGTAAGAAATTTTGATTTTCTTGCACAAAGTGTAAAAGGACACTCGGGGGGACTGGCTATAGGATGGAACCTTTCTTCTGTAAAATGCATAAACTCCTGGAATTTATCTTTTGGAATGGGAATCCAATTTTTCTAGGCTAAAGCAAAACTTATGCTCAACATAATCAACATTTATGGTCCTTATGAGAATGAGGGTCTCCTTCAGGGATGGACTCCATAATTCCTCATTCTATAAGGAATAAAATGTAATCATAAGAGGATATTTAAATTTCTCTTTAGTCACTCAAGATATTTGGGGCCCAAGAACTAGAGTGGATCCACTAGCATGTTTTTTTACACATTTTCTGCAATCCTCACATCTTGTTGATCTAGACCCCATACAAATGAAACCTACTTGAGTAAACAAAAGAACGGGGGAGAACAAAATCGCAAAAAAACTGGACATATTCCTAACATCAGAAGATCTCTTAAGCAAAAATATTTTGTTTAGACAGTGGGTGGATTCGGGAGGTGAGTCAGACCATATTCCAATTTGCTTGGAAATCTTGAATAGTCCAAAAAAATGAGCCAGTCCTTTCAAATTTTGTACAGCTTGGATAAAAAATGAATAAGTGCATTAACTCATCCAAACAAATTTGATACCCATTCCAGTAGGAGAAGGATTTCATGCTTCCTCTCACTTTTCCCAAAGCCTCTCCATGAATAAAATCCCTCCTCGAGGATTGGTCCAAACTTAAAAAGGAAAAAGAGGATTAGGATATTAAACAAGTGGAGGTGGATATCATTGCAATTCAAACTTTTGAAGAGGTAGGTTTCCTCACCTCAAAGGATAAATAAAATCTAAGTACTCTGGAAATCCGTAGAAATAAACTTTTGAAAGAAAAATAAGAGGCATGGAGACAAAAAAGTAGAGCACTTTGGTTTGAGAGCAGAGATGATAACACAAAAAAAAATTATACCTTTGAGAAAGGAAGAGAGATGCAGAACACCATCTGGGAGTTAAAGAATTCCAATAATGAAGTGTGCACATCCTTTGAAGATTTATCTAGTCTAAGTAAAGCACACTTCAAATCCCTATTCAAAGCAGAAAATCATACAAATATTGCAAAAGTAATTCAAATAGCTCATTTTTTTCCAGGAAAAATCATAGATGAGGATAACACGGACCTAATGTAAGAAATATTTGAAGATGAATTAAAGGAAACACTACATAGTTTTCGAAAAGACAAAATCCTGGGACTAGATGGGTGGACTATCGAATTATTCCTAACTCTCTATGACACAATTGCCACTGATCTTCTGGATCTAGTGGAATAAACCCAAGTAAACGGTCATATGCACCCTCCCCTAAACGTTGCCTTCATTACTCTCATTCCAAAATTGAAACACCCCGAGATGTTGGAATACTTCAGACATATATCCTTGTGAAACATTACTTACAAAGTAGTTGCAAATATCATTGCACAAAGATTCAAGAAGGTACTTTCAAAAATCATTTCTCATGAACCATTCAGGTTCTTAGAAAACAAACAAATCCATGAAGCCATAGGAGTGGCTCAAGAAGGACTTCGTAACCTAAAATTCAAGAAGTTAAAAGGTGCAGTCTTAAAAATTGGCCTCTCAAAAGCTTTGACAGAGTAAGTTGGCTCTACCTGAGGCTCCTTTTGACTCGTCTGGGTTTCAACTACAATTTCAACAAATGAGTTTTCTATTATATCTCCACAACATATTTTGTAGTCCTACTTAATGGATCTGCTTCCCCTTCCTTTACCTCGGAAAGAGGTCTGAGGCAAGGTTTCCCTCTCTCCCCTTCGTTATTCCTTTTGGTGGTATAAGGACTGTCTTGTCCCCATATTTTTATACATAAAGTGTTGACCATGTCGAACACATTGGGGGGGCAAAGATGTATCAATTACCTCACCTAGGGAATTTTGTCCAAATATTATTTATGAGGCATTGAATAATTAGCCTAGGAGAATGTTGCTAAATAAACATTATTGAGGCATGTATTTAATTTTTATTTATCATTAGTATTTATTGTGCAAATAACATGTGGAATTGAGATTTCCATGTCAGTCACAATTGGCAATCCAACTTGTCAAGGGAGGAGATTAAAAAAGTGGAGACTCTATGACAAAAGAAGTCAGAGAGAAAAGGGAAAGTGCCCAAAATCTATGACAAAATATGTCATAAAAAAAGCAGGAAACTTTTGGAAAAGGAGGGCACAATTTCCTTTTGGAGACTCATAAAAAATGTCAGAACAAAAGCAAAAAAGTTTTGAAAAATCCTGGGCACGGTTTCCTTTTGAAGACTCAATCTAAAAAGTAGGGAAAAGCATAAAATATGTAAGGGATAAAAGTAGCAACTCTTTGACTAAGGAGGGAAAAATTATAATTCATATGGATGACTTGGACAGGGAAACATATCCACATGGCCCCTACATTCCAATTTACTCAATGAGGGCCCATGACTTGGCTAGGGTTAGGGATTTAGGTGTTGGCTTGCTCTCACAGGTCATCTATTGCCTCTCCTTTCTAACCAGGTCACATAGACTTCTATTAAAGAACAATTCAAGCTCATTCACACAATTTTGTTGATGTGTTTATGGATCTATTCTTATGTGAGCATGTCTTTCTGAGTGATGTGCCTCAGAAACTTGGGAGATGAGCCCCGAACCTTCCCTTCCCACTCCTTCATCCCCATTTATTCTCGTTGAAAGTATGTAGCACTTTATCTTCAGCCATTTAATGGCATATTGTACATATTTTTTAGCCTCCATCCCATCCAAGTCAAGCTCAAGTGAATCCCATGCTTCACCTACGCTATGTAATTGTGAGTCAATCCAATGTTCTCTGATGTATAACAGCTTATAAAATATTTCATTTATATTTCTCAGGTTGAAATAATTCTGCCCTTGAATTTTACCTTCTCAGTTTCTCATGAAAAGCTCAATTTGTCATTGTAATGGGGGGAATTGATCAATCTAGTACAATAATGAGCAAGAAAAGGTTATGGGAAGGAGTATAAATGATTATATATTTCTATTGAATATTTATTAATGTATTTCATATGTTATTTTCTGCATTGAAGTCAAGATGTTATGAATTCTATGCTTAATTTTGCACCCTAGCTAGAACACTAGTTTTAAATGACTAGTTTTACCATTTCTGCTATAAAATGAGTTCTATCCACTAAAATATGGTTATGTCATTTTATATGGATAAAAAATATACCCACCTACCCATAAAAAACTCCATATCATAATTTATTTGAGTCCGTATAGTGATTTGGGATCCTCCATTGCACAAGGTATCACTACGCCAAAATTGCCTAAAATTACGAGTTCTTACCTTCCAAACATCTCCATATCTGTTATAAACTATTAAAAATCATATTTTCTGATACATGAAGGATTTATAACACCTATACACTTTTTCCCAATCCCATAGTCAAAAGGACGAAAGGAATTTCCCCAGTTTCATGGTTGGGTTACCCAGAAGCGTAGGAGTAGGTTTCTGGATAGCGGACTCTGAAACCTGAATGGTCCCGAATATAAATGCGTTAGGGGAAAGGAATTCAATTTTATATACTTACTCTTGTTTTCTTCCCATTTCCTACTCTTTTGTTTGCAAATTTTCCCATAAAAAACAACTGAATTACCTAGTCTGAAGATTCATTGAGTGGGTGTAATTTAATATCAAAAAATTTATTAAATTTGCAGCATTAGTTAGTGTTCAGGTCTTCCAATCAGACTTGGGACACAACAATGGTATCAGATAAATTTCCTCCACTCCTATGGAAATAAGGTTCTCTGTTGACTAACATTGTAGATTAGTAAGTTAAAGTTGCAACCATGAGGTTGCTACCAATGATAGATGAAGACATTAAGGAGTATGAAGAAGAAGATTATGAAGAGACCATATGCAGTACCTCATATATATTATGTAAGTATAATTTTTATTATTTCTTTCCTCCATATTATGATGAATCCATTTGGTAGGAATCTAATATTTTTGGTGGTCAAGTGTTCAATGGGAAGAACTCTAAGAAATCTTCCCAATATTTCATGTACTATTGTTCCTTGAAAGAAGAGATAAGGCAGGTCTTATCTTTTAGAGATTTTTGTACTCTAGAAATACATAAGCTATTCAGAGATCCCTACTATGGGGAAAACATGAGAAATATTGCACACCTAGTTGATGAAGTGTGCAAGAAAGTGGAGAGTGGAAGGCTGCCTCTTGGAGCCAAAACGGGAGGAAAGAAGAAAGATTCATCAAAGCCATATGCTTGTCCAAGCAGTAAAGGAATGTTTGGATTTTTCTAAATAGAAGTTCCAGTGACCATCAATATTAAGAAGCTTCAAGTTCCTTAAATAAGAAGAGAAATGAAGTGGAGACAGAGATCCAGGAGGTGAAGTGCAAATCACCACAAGGTGGTTGCATAAGAGAAGAAGTTGAAGATGAATGCACTTCAAGTTTCTTGGTGGGTAATCTCTGAATCACTGCTCAAGGTTTTGGCTCATGTATGGGTGGTGAGACATATTTTGGATCAGATCCAAAAGAGGTACGCAAATCATATTTACAGACACCTCCTGAGCCATTGAATGAAGAAGAAAACAAGGCCACGCCGCTCAGGTGTGAACCAAAAAATTTGGTGGAGGAGCAGGCCACCAAAGTATCTGTACAGAAAGAGGATCAAGTGAATAACATGAATGATAAAAGTGTCAATTTTCACAGAATCCATGTACACCTGCAACCATATGATCCATGGGAGGATGGAAAGACTTCACTTGCATCTGAGGATTGCAAGCTGAAGGACAATTATGAGGGAGATGAATCTGCTTCTAGTTTACCTGTTAGTGAACCCAAAATCAATGTAGAGGAGGGTGATGTTTCCAATGATGATAAGGGATACTTTGGATCAGATCCAAAATAAGAACAAAAATTATATCTGAATTCATTATCTGAACTTTCGACTAAAATGGAAGACAAGCCCCCACCAGCTGGGTATGAACTAGGAAAATTGAAGGAGAAAAATATGATGCAGAGAGATGAGCACAGTTCATAATTTTGGACTCCTTTGTAGCATGATGAAGCTGAAATTACAAGGAATGATATTCTCTATAATTTATGTCTATCACATGTCATTCCAACCTTCATAGATACCCTCCACTACACATCATGGAAGTGATTTTGCAGAAAATTCAAAGGCTAACTTGTATGTCAAGAATGAGTTTTGTGTTGTGGATCCATGCCACAAACAAAATGATCCTGTATGTTAGCTATTAGAAGAAGATACCTTGGTGGAGTATGTTCTTTGTGAGACACATAATTTGAGTGGATCACTAAAGGAGGACAGAAAGAATCTTATGGAAGCCATGAAAAACTTTGTTGACATCAATGCCTTGGTGGCAAGATGTTGTTGGAAAGCTTCTGGTGGAGAGATGGAAGGAGAATCCTTTATGGGGGAGTGCATAGCACTGAAAAAAGGAATGTCCAAGATGAAGGGGAACTATATGAACTTACTGTCTGGTAGAGATCATCTCCTCATGATGGCTGAGATGTACCATAGTGCACTCAAAAAGGAAGAATAATAATTGGAGAGGATCTCTAATAAGTTGGAGATCACTAGTAACTTATTGAAGAGCACACAAAGATTCCTTCAAGAGTCAAAGTTGTAGATCTGTCAACTTCAAAATTATTTGAAGGTTTCACCCCTTTCGTGTTGCATGGAAGGAAATTTTTTGGGGTTAATGGAGGAACCTCATGTGGAGGACAACCATGAGAAAAGAGTAGATTTGCAGATGTTTGTGAAGAGACATGATGAAGGGTATTTTTGCCAAGAACATGTGGGTATAGAGAATTACATAGAGGAGTTATTAGATATGGTAAATTTGAATGGGTAAATTCCAAGTGAATCAACAAGAAAATATGATTGTCTATCCATAGATTGGGTAAATAAATAATATCACAGAAATAGAGGATCAAAAATGTACTAGAATTGCTTGCACCGGTGAAGGGTTATCTGACCAATATGCTTGGAAAGAGACACATTCTGACAACCCCTTATGGATGGTGTAATCTGATCTAGAGGAGGTGGCTGATCACATTTCATATGGATCAGCAAATAAAATTCCTTGTTCATCCATTGATTGGGTGGATAGAGACACATTGGGAATGAAGACGGTGCGAGGTAAAGAGTTTAATTTCTGCAAAAAACTCTTTGTTGTGAATGGCATTGTACTAACATGTGGGAATCCACAAATATTTAATTTTGATCCATTGGATACCTTCCATACACATACACATGAGGTGCATTCAAAAATTTTTGTGCTTGAGGAATTTTGGGATGCAGATGATGAGTTCCAAGCACAGGGACATTGCTCGAGAAAGGATGATTTTTCTCATAGAAGGAGTCTTATTTCCACTGAAGAGTCGGAATAAATCCCTTGTGTTGGACCAGCCCATGATAGGTTTGATACATCCACACATTTGGTGGACACATTTTGTAAATATTTGTTTCACCATAATTTATTCCACACACCTATGGAAACCAACACACATGAGGATGATAATTGGGTGAAGGGTTTCTATGTTTTGATTCCAAGTAAGGAGGAGGATCCCACACTCATCCATGGGGATTTGTTGAGGGCATCACCCCCTTCTCATCCACATAAAATGAAACCATGTCCTATCTTGGATCCCTCCATTCATGGTGGTGATTGCATGACCAGTGGCAGAGAGTTGAGCCATTGGGATTGTGCACATGGGAAAGCAATAAAATTCCCATATGGATCTAACAATTGGAGGATTTGTTCGTCTATGGAAGGAATGGGTAGGTACTTGTTGGATTCATGCACCTTGGAGGGTGTACCTTTTGCTTACACCATGGAATTTTCAGCAGACACATCCTACATCTTCTGTGAGCAACATGGGCATCTATGGTTTTGGAGGGTACCCAAAATTGTCTTGGGACATGGGACTCACACCCATGTCATTGCAGCAACATAATTGTAAGATTCAATACTGATATGCATCAAGCAAATAAGTAACTTTATGTTGGGTGGGGAAATCACACAGATTTCCAATTTTGCATTGATAATTTCCAATTTTCAATATAGTGGTATGATTCCCCCATCATGAATATCATTTCCCGTGATGATAAATTCTTATGGTGGATATTATTGTTTGGATACTTACAGATGAGGAAATGGGATCCATGCATAATTTTGTCTAATAAGTGGTGTTTGAAGTAATTCTCACTAAAGAGAGTGCAATGCAAGCAATGGGACCCTGGAATTGCTTGTTTTTTAAGAAATTTTACATGATGGCTTGATGAAGCATGTCAAATTTTTTTGCACGTGATTTAATGCTCTAGTTCTCCTACATGGTGGTCAAATTTGCAGCACTCTGGAGTGATTCTGCTTGAGGACAAGCATATTTGGCAGGGGAGGACTGGCATGTCCCCATATTTTTGGATATAAAAGTGTTGACCTTGCCCAACATATTGGGGGGTCAAAGATGCATTAATTACCTCACCTAGGACATTTTGTCCAAATATTATTTATGAGGCATTAATTAATTAGCCAAGGAGAATGTTTCTAAATAAAAATTATTGAGGCATGTATTTAATTTTAATTTATCATTAATATTTATTGTGCAAATAACATGAGGAATTGAGCTTTCCATGTCAGGCACAATTGGCAAGCCAACTTGCCAAGGGAGGAGATTAAGAAAGTGGAAACTCTATGACAAAAGCAGTCAGAGTGAAAAGGGAAAGTTCCCAAAAGCTATGACAAAAGCTGTCATAACAAAAGCAGGAAATGTTTGGCAAAGGAGGGTGCAATTTTCTTTTGGAGACTTAGAAAATTGGTCATAACAAAACCAGGAAAGTTTTGACAAAGGAGGGCGCAGTTTCATCTTGGAGACTCAGTCTCAAAAGCAAAGAAAAGCATAAAATATGTAAGGGATACAAGTAGAAACTATTTTACTAAGGAGGGTGAATTTCTAAGTCATATGGATGACTTGGACAAGAAAACATCTCCACATGTCCCCTACATTCCAATTTGCTCAAGGAGGGCCCATTCCAATAATGAGCAAGAAAAGGTTATGGGCGGGAGTATAAATGATTATATATGTCTATAAAATCTGTATTAATGTATTTCAAATGTCATTTTCTGCATCTAAGTCAATCTGTTACTAATTCTATGCTTAGTTTTGCACCCTAGCTAGAACACTATTTTTAATTGACTAGTTTTACCATTTATGCTATAAAATGAGTTCTATCCACTCAAATATAGTTCTTTAAGTTTATATGGATCACTGATAGACCCAAATAACCATAAATAAATCCAGATCATAATTTAGTTGATTTAATACAGTGATTTTGGACCCTCCATTACATAGGGTCTCACTAGGCCAAAATTGCCTAAAATTCCCAGTTCTTTCCTAAACTCTCTAGAAAAATTCATATTTGTTAAAAACTGTTAAAAATAATATATTATGCTATATGAAGTATTTATAAAACCTCTTCACTTTTTCCAATCCCCTGTTCAAAAGGACGGAAGGAATTTCCCTAGTTTCACAATTGGGTGACCCAGAAGCATGGGAGTAGGTTTCCGCATAGAGGAACATTAAACATGAATGGTCCCTGATATAAATGTTTTAGGGAATGGAATTCACTTTTATTTACTTAATCTTTGTTTCTTCCCACTGCCTACTCCTTTGTCTGCAAATTTTCCCAGCAAAAACACCTTGAATTACCTAGTCTGAAGATTCATTGAGTGGGTGTAATTTAATATCATAAATTTTATTTAATTTGCAGCATTAGTTAGTGTTCAGGTATGCATATCATACTTGGGACATTACAAGGACTCATAAGAGAAATTATGGAAGTAAAAAGATGTGGCTCTTTCTCGGGGAACAAACTTGCAAATAATCTCAACATCACACATCTGCTCTTTGTGGATGACATCTTTATTTTCTGTGAAGACTCAAGAAGGGATGTTGAAAACCTTTTGGGAATTCTATCCCTCTTCAGCAAATCCACTGGCATGAGACTAAATGAAAAAAAATCCACCCTCACTTTTGTAAACATTGAAGGCGCATATATCCAAATCTATTATGATCTTTTGCCTCTCAGCACCAGTACATTAGATGAAGGGTTAAATATCTGGGATTTAGACTGTAACCCAATAGCTACAAGAAGGAGGATCGGAATAGGTTACTGAAAAAATTGGAAAAAGGAATCAACATCTGGAGTCACATATGGCTATTTAGAGTTGGTATGGTCAAATCAGTTTTAGAAGCCATCCCAGTCTATTGGATATCCCTAGGTTGGATCCCCAAATCCATCCTAGAAAAAACTCAAAAGATATGCTCTAGATTCCTTTGGTCAGGGAACTGGGAAAAATATTTTCTTCCATGGGTTATATGGGATCATATTGCTAAGCCTAAACTTCTTGGTGGATGGGGACTCAAAAATATTCATCTCTTTGCAAAATATCTGGCCCCAAGAGTAGGTTGGAGACTCATCTCCACACAGAGCCTTTGGACTTATGTAATATGCAAAAAATATACTGGCTCAAACTCTGTCATTGATTGGATCAGAAACTTTCCAAATAGGGATCTTCATCTAGGATCAATCATTTGGGAAGTCATATGTAAAACTCTACCATTTATTAAAAGTGTATTAGCTTGGAAAGTGGGAAACATTTCACATCTACGTATAGGGGAGGATCCTTGCCCTGGGATTCAACATCAACACATGCTTCCACTACCTCTCATTCAACACCCCAATAAAAAAGGATACTTTCACCTCCACTCAAGAACTTATAGCTAGACAGGAGATCGATATTCTTTCATAATTCCCATAGGATAAAGACACCCCTGCAGTTCGAATCATCACAGAGGAACAAATAAACTACAACCAACCATGGGCCTACTTTGATGGAGATTCTCAAGAACTTAATTGTGCAAGTGGGGGAGCAATTATCTGTCGTTCACAACACTGTCACTTCCAAATATAAATGGGTTTTAGAATGGGAACAGACAACTTTGCAGAACTCCTTGGTCTAAAACTTCTTCTATGCTTTGCATAGGAAAAAAATTGCAGAAACCTTCAGATCTTTGGGGATTCAATGGTGGTGATAAATTGGGTGAATAAAGTTCAAAACTGTAGAATTTTACATCTTTTCCCAAAATTTGAAGATATTTTCATAATCATGGAAACTTTTGACTCCAAAATCTGTCGTCATGTATACAGGGAAAGAAACAATGAAGCGGACAAGCTCTCGAAGAAAGGACTAGAGCTAGAAGTGGGAATTTGGAATATACTACAAACAAATGACGGGGAACACTATGAGTATTATCATATACCTTTTATGGATTTACCACAGGCATAAAGAAAATCACTGAACGAACAAATTTATTCAACTTCTATGAAAATATATGTATAGCGGTGAAAAGTTATGTACAACAGTGACCCGATAGCACCATAGGAGCCACATTGTTGGCTATGGTTTTTTCTGACACCTAGTTTTTCTCAAATTTTGAGAATAAAAACATAGAGAAGATGCATATATATTGTGGATATATTGTGGAAAAAATGCAAATGGGATGGAAAATTTTGTATTTTCATGATCCTTAAGGTTCATCATACTCGAAAATATATGAACACATACATTCTGCATATGTAATTTTACATTTTAATAAAATTACGCTTTTTTGGTACAAAAAAAAATAAACAAAAATATTAAAATAAAAAAATGAAAAATGAAAAACAAAAAACAAAATATCAAAACAAAACTTAAATTCACAAACACATATCTCGCACCCCATCCATCCCACACCACAACCATCTTTCAACTCCCCAACATAGCTCGTCATCCTGCCTCTGAATTTTCTAGTGTGGTCTCCTATGGAAGTTTCCCTGACCGTAGTTCAAATCCCCAGCATAGCTCACCATCATGCATTTGAATTCACCATTGTGGTCTCATATGGTAGTGCCTAGGGCTCTAACCCCTATCTATGGATCTGCCATGTCCTAATTAGTAGAATGTTTCTCATTTCAATTATACATTTATCCCTAATGTACTAATGAGTTCATGCTATCTGCAGTCTTTATCTCAGGAGTAAGGTTTGCATCAAATAGTCTATAGAATCATTCAGTTCGTGAAGCAAGGGGATCCTTAGGAGCATCTTCAACAAGAAAGATTGACATCAAATTGGACCCACAATGACATCAGTAAGTTCAAACCCTTCATCATTTTGGTAGAAAACAAAATGTATGTATCTCTACGTTTAGGGTTTGAATTTGGGGTAGACATCTAACTGAGCACAACAAATTTGGTTTCACCTTCATACTCACCATCCTTTGACCTAGGCATGCATTTTACTGAATTGAGCAAAATAGCCTGAAACCCCATCTTATAAGACCTGTAACTTTGTCTTCAAGCACTATTTAGGAAAATTGAGACCATGGTCAGATAAAACCTTGAAAAATATATAGCTTGATACTCATAGATTATTTTTATCATTAACCAATGAGATGTGGAGGGAATTTTCTTAGGGAAACTTATACTAATTTTCCAATACTTTAGTCAATTTTCTTAGGGAAACATTACTTAAAGTCTTCCACATATAAAAAGACAGGAATCAAGTATGTGATCTTCTAAAATTTGAACTAAGAGAAGACTTAACACTAAATTCCAAAATAATAGCATCTGAAGTGATCTTTGTATACATTCTTGCACCCAAAGGACATTAGCAAATAGGGCAGCAACATATGATAGGTCTGACTAGTTTTATGACTAGTTTTATCCACCATTAGAAATGATACAAAGTGTTTGTAAATGGTTTGTATCAATTGTTTGATGGTTTTTTTAAAGTGAATAATGGCTTTCTGACTTTAGAATTTTATCAAGAGAGACCTCATTTGATTATTATGTACATATAATACTAGTCTATCTTGGTAAAAAGTCTTGAAGAATTTTTTTTGTCGACAATTATGATAAGTTTGATCAAGTTATACATAAAATTTGTTTTTTTAATGAAATTGAGGATCATATGGATTGATGTCTTATTTTTATATAAAATACTCAAAGAAGATCACACTTATTGTGAAATCTCCCTCTTATTATTAACTTAATAGAATTTAATTTTATAAAGTTGAAAGAGATGAAAATTATGTTTGAATTTATTACAACAGTACTATTCTGGATCTAGCTATGTTATTTACTTCTGCTTATACAGTGATGATAAAAATATATGTGACAATATACCTTGAGAGAGAGAGAAAATATTAAATTCATTGGTCTTGTTGGTTCTATGGGTAGAAGGGGTTGTTTCTCCAACTTTACGGTACACCTTGGTATTGTGGGTATGGGGGTTTCCTTACCATCTTGTTCTGACCCCTTTGGTTGACTTATGGTCCTTCATCTTCTACTTGGTCCTAGATCCATTATTGTGTGTGGTACCTTGACCACATTTGGTATGATGACTTAACCGTATTACTTGTATTTTTTTATTGTTATGTGACCACATGACCTTTGGTACCCTACTCTAAGTGTACTCAACTTTATTTTATTTTTTATTATGGTACCTCTTCTAAGGCTGCTAGACTTGTGTTGTGAAATGTGAACCGTGATCTCCAACCTGTGAGATCCAACTATGAAATGCGAACCTGGCCCATCAACACTCTAATATCTCTCTCTCTTTCTAAAGGTATGTCTTTTGACAGCTTGTCCTTACAATGAAAAGAGCTGACTCAATATGTCTGAGTATAAGGAAGATCCAAAACAGATATATCTAGCATTACTATTTTTCATTAGTTAAACTTCATTGTAATTTTGTTATTGTTTATGTTTTGTACATTGGAATTCATAACTTGTCTCAAGGACCAACTTTAACGTAATGACCAGTGGAGTGCTAAAGTTGAAAGAGATGGAAATTATGTTTGAATTTATTACAACGGTACTTTTCTAGATGTAGCTTTGTTATTGTTAAGATTTTAAAATTTGTTATACCAAAACAAAAGGATCTCTGAATGAATAACAGGTACAATAGAACAAAAGAGAAAAAAAATATTTATTATGGGAAACCCTCATGGGGAAGAAAACCCAGCAATACTTCATCTACATAGACTTCAACCAAGTACAGTGTAAGACCCAAGAGTAATACTAGATTGCTTCCTCTCCTCCAGCTAGACTGCTCCTTCTCTCTCTAGTGCAACTGCTTGATTTTTTTGCTTGTCCAAATGAGGGAGGTGCCTCTCCTATTTATACTAATAAGTTGAGAGGGATAATAACCTAACAGGGATGACTTCTCCTTGCTAACAGGTTTGACTTGCCTTGGAAGACTAAAAAATACATTACAATAATATTTTGTGGGTACTATTGACCCTACTTACAACAGAGGTTTTACCTCAAGACTTTACATGACCAAATACATGAATGACATCCCTAATCAAAGGAACAATATCTTTGGAATGGGTAATAATAATAATAATAATAATGATACAAAATTGAATATCTTTCGTAGTTACATTTATTTAACACTCCCTCTTAACATGGAAGGTATTCTACAACAATACATCTATACAACTAACTGGTGAATCTATATTTTATAGCAAGTTTTCACAATTACATCAATGTCATCATCATCCATATAACATCATCATCACAAACATCTCTGGAATCATATCGAGCATAATCATCTATGGTATCATCCCGAGCATCGTCATATCATATATGGCATCATCTAGAGCATCATCATCTCATGTATCATCTAGAGCATCATCATATTTGGTATCATCTGGAGCATCATCATCTCTGGAATCATCTCGAGCATCATCATCTCTGGCATCATCTCAAGCATAACCTGCACTATCATCAGTATATAAATACTGAGTTGAATCACCCACAAATTAAAAAAATGTTGGAACATCATCATCTGCAACTAAGTGTAGGAACTCATCCGCAAGTGAATGCAGGACCACTCTCCATATGACAATATTATTGTTTGTAGGACCTTCCTCAGCTGGTACGTGCTAGGACCACTCTCAACAAGAGAGTGTTCTTTTTCGCGGTTCCATCCTCAAGTAGGATACTTTTGTCTACACATGAATGGAGATCTCATCCACAAATGAATGCATAACCACTCACCATATTAGAGTACTATCGTCCGTAGGGCCATCCTCAGTCAGTAAGTTCTAGGACCACTCTCAACAAGAGATTGTTCTTGTCTGTGGGTCCATATTCAAGTACAATAGTATCATCTACAAATGAATGCATATCTCATCCGCAAATTAATGCAGGACCACTCACCATATGAGAGTACTATCATCTGTAGGACCATCCTCAGCTAATAAGTGCTACGACCGCTCTCAACAAGAGAGTGTGCTTGTTTGTGGGTCCATCCTCAAGTATGATACTGTCGTCTGCAAATGAATGCAGATCTCATCCACAAATGAATTTCGGACCTCATCATTATCTGATAATCATACTGATAAAGTAAACTAGCATTTTCTATATTGGCATACCATTACCATCTCATTCTCAATAATAATCTTGTCATCACTCCCTCTTTCCAAGGAGGGCCTTTTGGACTACACCAAGCTTGTCTCGAAAGTGTTCAAAATTTACACAAGATAGAGGCTTAGTTACCGCATCGTCAACTTGTTCCTCTGTAGGAACATGCTAGAGCTTCACGACTCCTCTTTGCACCATATTTAGGATGTAGTGATACTTTAACTCTATATTCTTTTACTTATCATGAAACATCAGGTTCTATGTTAGCTTGATGCAACTCTGAATGTCACAATAAATATCATTTGCATCTATCTTGGTATCAAACAATCCTGGTAATAGTTTGTGAAGCCATATTTCTTTGCTACAGGATGAACATGTTGCAATGTACTCAGCCTTGATTGTACTGAGGGAAACACTAGTTTTATTTCTGCTAAGCCATGAGATCATACCTGATCCCAAATTGAAACAACATATTGAGGTTCTCTTTCTATATTCAACACTTCCTGCCCAATCTGAATCAGTATAGATATACAATTTGAACTCACCGTCAACTGCATATCTGAGGCCACACACCAATGTATCTTTTAGGTACCTCATCACATTTTTTTATGTAACTAGATGAATATGTCAGGGCTCCATCATATACTTACTTAAGGTGTTCATAACTAAACATATATGTGGTATTTTATTTGTCAAATACATTAGTGAGCCGATAATCTGTCTGTATAATGTGACGTCTACTCTTTCTGAAGAATATTCATTCAGAAGCTTCAGGTTAGTCACCATCAAAGTGTTCATTGCTTTACAATCCAACTGTTGGAGACATTTACCACCATACACACTCTTTTTGGTCAAATTGGCCTAGTTAAACCACTATCCTAAGTATAATTAACATTAATTGACATCAGTGGAGCATTAATTGACATCATCCAGTCACACCCACGCCTACCTACAGTCAAGGAGGCTAACTTAGCCTTCTGCTACATTCTGGGAGGCTAACTAGAGCACTCCGGGGGTGATCTGAGTGATATTAATGCACCTAATTGCTAACTGGTGGTTACAATCAGTTCAACAAGTCAGTTAAGGCACCTCCTCTCATTAAATATATTATTTAATGATTTGGAGTCAACAGGGGCGCCTCCATCAACTTCTGATGATCAATTTAGCTTCAGTTAACCTCATCGGGGTTCATTGAAGTCATTCAAGCACTATCACTTGATGGTTGGCTTGCTATGACATGTGTTTGATCTCTTTCAGTTGAGACTCAGTCATTTATTGCACTTCGACTTCAGTTAGGGTTTGGTGATTCAATTAGGGTTTTGGTCAGTGGTTAACTGAGTGTGAACCATGGCTTACAGTCAGTTAAGCTAGACTCACTCATTCAATTCGAATGACCTCCTTAGTTATTCGAATTGCTCATTCATTCATGCTTGTAGCATGTCATTGTAATTGTAATCATTCATTCTTTATGTGAATACAGAGCGGCTACTATTCCTGTAGACTGATTACACCATTTCATGAGTTATTTGTTGATTAATATTTGATGAGATTGATGCTTTGTTCCTAAATCAATGTGCAATATTAATATGGTATCAGAGCTTACGGCAGGACGAAGATCTATCTCTCAAAAACAAGCTTTTTGACAGATTTTTGCATGAAAAGTGAGCAATAGCTCAAAAATCCAGCACTGCACCAGAAGCTAAGGCTTACCACTTAATACCCAAAGTAAAGAACTTGTTGATCAAGCTTGCTTGATTGACTATGTTGGGTGTGATGAAATCCTAGAATGTGCAGGCGGTCTGACCTTACATTTCCCCTTTTGTTTTGATTTTCAGGTTTCTACAGGTGAAGCATTCGCTCCAGCACATCCAAATGGCCTCCTTAGTAGATCTCTTGAATCCACACAATTTCCACTCATGGAAAGGTGATATGGAGATTCAGCTGTGCTCCAGAGGACTTTTTAGAATCACCATGGACACTGAAGATGAGCCTAGATCCGCCATAGAAAAATCAAGATTCTTGAACAAGAAGGATGAAGCCTTCAGTTTCTTGTGCCTCTCTATTTCCCGAGACCTTCTTTTCCATCTTGCGGAATTGAAGACACCGAAATAAATATGGGACAAAATGGAATCTCTATACGGAAAGCATGATGACTTGAGGGTTTACCAGCTCGAAAATGAACTCATGTCTCTCCAACCATCCGATTTCAAGACTCTGAATTATTTCTTCACAAAGTTCAAGCATATTGTTTTACTCTTGAAGCAATGCAAAGTGGAGAAGGAGGATGATCAGCTCATCCTTGCCATACTCTCCAAACGTGGGGCTGATTATTCAGTTTTTGTTTCTACATTTCGTGCGGGGAAGCTCACAACCCCCGGATGAACCATGCCTACACTCAATGCCTTCATTGAGTCCCTAACATGTGAACATGACAAGCTTGTCCGGATGGGGATCATTTGATCTTCCTGTGATCAAGCCCTACATGTCTCGGGGCCCAAAGATTTGAAGGGTAAAGGAAAGCAACAAAAGAATCAAAAAACTAAGTTTGATGCTCCTAAACCTAGAGTTGAAAATCAGCAGCATGATGAGCCTTTTGGGTCAAGGAAGAACAAAGGAAAAGGGCACCATGGCAAGGATAAAGTCAAGTTTTCTTATTGCAGGAATGGTTTCCACCCTGAACATGCCTGCATGAAGAATAATCTTGATGAAGCAACCTCTCTACTTGAGAGGAATCACATCAATCTTCCGGAGAGCTTTCAGAGGAGAGATCACCAAGATCGAGAACCACAACATGAGAAAGGTCATGCCCTCATGGCAATCACTTCGAAGTCCAAAGCACTGTTGATTGACTCTGGAGCTTTGAACCACATGATGGCTGAAAAAGACTCCTTTTCATCCTTGGAGACTGGAAAATCCATTCCCATTCACATGGGAGATGACTCCACCATCATTTCCGAAGGACAAGGTACTGTAGATATTGAAAATGGTTTTTTCTCTAATGTTTTGTATGTACCGTCTCTAGCAGCAAATATCCTTAGTGTCTATCAGATGACACATACATGAGTGCCTTAGAGAGTCTCTTTCATCCCAAATGATTTTGAGATAACAGAAATTGCATCCAGGAAACTCATTGCAAAAGGCCTTGCAAATCATCATGCAAAAGCCTATGAGTTCTCTCACTTTGTTGCGGATGCAAAGCCCACCGCTCTGCTAACTCATGGAAATGAGGTTAGTAGGCTGTGGCATGAGAGTTTTGGCCATCTTAATTTCAAATATTTTCAGCAATTACAGAAAAAATCCATGGTTGAAGGCCTCCCGGTCATCAAGGAAACCACAGGAATTTGCAAGGGTTGTGTGATTGGAAAACACCCTCAGCACAAGTTCAATCGGGGGAAGGCAAACCGAGCTACAAGCATATTGGGCCTGATACATTCTGATATCAGTGGTCTGATTCCTGTCACATCCATGAATGGATCAAGGTACCTCCTTACTTTTATTGATGATTTTTCAAGGTATACATGGGTTTTCTTTCTCAAAAAGAAATCAGAAGTATGTGAAAAAATTTCTGAATTGAAGGCCTTGATAGAAAATGCCTCTGGGATTCAGATCAAGATCTTGAGATCTAATAATGGAGGGGAGTATGTCAGTAATAATTTTCTATACATATTCTCCCAAAGTGGTATTTAGGTCCAGCATTCAATTCCCTACACTCCCCAGCAGAACGGAGTAGCAGAAAGGAAGAACCGGTCTCTCAAGGAGATGACCACATGTATGTTGGAATCTAAGAAGCTTGCTGAAAATTTGTGGGATGAAGCCATGCATTCTGCAGCATACATTCAAAACAGGGTGCCACATTTATCCATGAAATGGAAGACCCCTTTCGAAGCATACTTCGGACACAAGTCGGATGTGTCGAACCTACGGGTGTTTGGGTCCACTGCATGGGCCCGGATTCCACTTGATAAAAGAAGGGCTTTGCAACCACAAAGCATAGAATGTCTATTTATTGGTTATATTGATGAATCTAATGGTTTCAAGCTGCTGGATATCAATACCAAACAGATCATCATCGAGAGAAGTGTCAAGTTCGATGAGCCTCTTCAGGAGGTGGAACTAGTGAATGAGAAAACTGTTGAATTCCCTTCCTATTCTACTGATTATTTGGATGATGAAATTGGGGGTGATGACCCTGATTTGGATCCTCTGATTTATGATATCAGTGTGTAGCAATCATCATATTCTGAATCATAACTTGAAGTGCAAAATCATCTTCCGACATGGGCCCGACAGACACTCTCCTCCGCAGGAGACAACATTGGAAATCTGGATGACACAAGGAGAACCCGGTCTGATTTCCAAAGAGCAGGTATTGTGCTCTCTTGTCCTGATAATTTGCTGTAAAAAACTTGCTATTTGATGATTAGTTCAGATCCAAAACCCTACTACCATGCTCAGAAGGATCCGAGATGGCAAGTTTCCATGGATGAAGAGATGAATTCTCTTCAGAAAAACACTACTTAGGAGCTAGTTTCTCTTCCTCCGGGAAGGAAATTGGTTCAATGCAAGTGGGTGTTTCAGAAAAATTTTGCTGCTGATGGAAGCACCTAAAAATATAAGGCAATTCTGGTAGCAAAATGTTTCTCTCAGGTCCAAGGACTGGACTACCATGAGACCTTTGCACCTATTGCAAAAATGGACTCCATCCGTCTTGTTTTGGCAATTTCAGCATCCAAGCACTGGGAAGTGCATCACATGGATGTTAAGTCATCCTTTTTGCATGGAGATATTCATGAGGAGATATACATGAAGCAGCCTTAGGGATACATCACTGATCCATCTTTGGTTTGCAAACTAAAGAAGTCACTATACGGGTTAAAACAGGCCCCAAGAGAGTGGTATTCCAAGACGGATGCCTTCCTTCTCTCGTAAAACTTTCAGAGATGTAGACCAGATCCAAATGTGTATTTACAGTAGAATGATGGTCATATAATTATAATTGTTTTATATTTTTATGACTTACTGATCACAAGTAGCACAGTTGCCTCCGTTTCAGCCATCAAAACTGCTCTCCACAATGCCTTTGAAATGAGTGATTTGGGGATTCTAAAACAATTTTTGGGGCTCGAAATCGAGCAAAATTATGATCGTATTATGGTAAATCAGTCCAAATACACTTCAGAACTGTTATTAAAGTTTAACATGGCTGAATGTATGCCTACACCATTCCCTTTCCTTTCAGGGATAAGCCTTGAAGAAGGAAAAAGCACACCTCCCATGGACTGCACTATCTATCGACAGTTGATTGATAGCTTGTTGTACTTGATACATTCTAGGCCTGATATTTGTTATTCCATGAATGCTGTATCAAAATACATGCAGCAGCCTCATGATCTTCATTGGAAGGCATCCAAGAGGATCCTCCAGTATATTCAGGGAACTAGGACCTACGGCATTCACTATGCTGCAAACTCCGAGCTAGAGCTGGTTGGATACACAGATTCCGATTGGGAGGGTGATTCTATTGATCGGAATTCAACTTCTGGATATGTATTCATGTTTGGTTGTGGCCCCACTTTCTGGTCAAGCAAAAAGCAGACTTCCATAGCACTATCTTCAGCAGAGGCCGAGTATCGAGGAGCGATGAATGCTTGCATCCAAGCAGTTTGGTTGCAAGGCATTCTTTCAGAGTTTGATCTTGGTAGTACTTTGTCCACTATGATATTTTGTGAAAATCAAAGTGCTATTAAGATATCCACAGATCTAGCTACCAGGCAGAGGACCAAGCATGTAGAGATTCACGTGCACTACATCAGGGAGCTAGTGCATGAAAAGACCATCATTCTACAATACTGCCCGACTGATGAGTAGATTGTAGACATCTTCACCAAGAGATTTTCAGAAAATAAGTTCACTTACCTCCATTCACTATTGGGGGTGAGTTCATTAAGGTGATTCAGACTACTTTCAATGTTCATATTGAGGGGGGGTTTCCCCACTGGTTTTTCCCTCTTTTCCTCACTTAGTTTGTCTTGAGCATTGTTTCAGTTTCAGCATTGTACAGGTTGACCTATGGCCTTATTTATCGAATCCCTAGCATTTTTATGCATTTGTGTTTTCTAAATCCTCCTAAGTATAGCTTAAGGGGGGGTGTTGGATACATTTACCACCATACACACTCTTTTTGGTCAAATTGTCCTAGTTAAACCACTATCCTAAGTATAATTGACATTAATTGACATCATCTAGTCACACCCATGCCTACCTACAGTCAAGGAGGATAACTTATCCTTCTCCTACATTTGGGGAGGCTAACTGGAGCACTCCGAGGGTGATCTGAGTGATATTAATACACCTAATTGCTAACTGGTGGTTACAATCAGTTCAACAAGTCAGTTAAGGTGCCTCCTCTCATTAAATATATTATTTAATGATTATTTAATGATCTGGAGTCAACATGGGTGCTTCCACCAACTTCTGATGATCAATTCAGCTTCAGTTAACCTCATCGAGGTTTATTGAAGTCATTGAAGCACTAGGACTTGATGGTTGGCTTGCTATGACATGTGTTTGATCTCTTTCAATTGAGGCTCAGTCATTTATTGCACTCCAACTTTAGTTAGGGTTTGGTGAGTCAATTAGGGTTTTGGTCAGTGGTTAACTGAGTGTGAACCATGGCTTACAGTCAGTTAAGCTAGACTCACTCATTCAATTAGAATGACCTCCTTATTTGTTCGAATTTCTCATTAATTCATGCTTGTAGCATGTCATTGTAATTGTAATCATTCATTCTTTATGTGAATACAGAGCGGCTACTATTCCTGTAGACCGATTACACCATTTCATGAGTTATTTGTTGATTAATATTTGATGAGATTGATGCTTTGTTCCTAGATCAATGTGCAAGATTAATACCAACATCCCAAATCTCTTTAGTATCTCAACTATATATTTTCCTTGGGTTAGGAAAATCTCATCTGGAAATCGCCATACTTCAAGACCTAGGAAATAATGTATTGTGCCAAGGTATTTCATCTCAAATTCGGCCACAAGTTTCTTCTTGCATTCATTGATGAGATTATCCTTTCCTGACAAGAATAGATCATATACATACAACACTAATATCATGATCCCTTCATATTCAACCTTATAGTAAAGGTTGGAGTCATATTTAATTTTGGTAAAGCCCAAGTTCACTAGGAATCCATCAATTCTTCCATACCATGCTCTGGGTGATTGTTTTAAGATGTATAGAGATTTATTTAATCTACATATGTGTGTCCCCTTGTCGCGAGTCTCAAATCCTGGTGGTTGTTCAATATATAATTTTTCTTCTATGACACCATTTAGGAAGGCTGTTTTTATGTCCATTTGATGTAGCTTCCATTTCATCTTGTATTCCAAGGCAAGGATAGTTCTGATAAAAGTATATCTTGCTATTGGTGCAAAGGTTTCTTCATAATCAGTTCCTTCTTTTTTTGAAAATCCTCGTGCGACAAATCTTTCTTTAAATTTTTCAATACTGCCATCTACTGAATGCTTTGTCTTGAAAATCCACTTTGAAGAAACTATTGACTTGTCCTTTGGTATTGGAACCACATATCAAACATCATTCTTTATTATAGATTGGTATTCTTCTATCATGGCCTCCATCAATTCCTTCTTCTTTGAGGATTCTTAAAAACATGTGGGTTCTTCATCAACAAGGTTTCTCATTAATGCCACATAGTTTGATTCGATTCTTTGTCTCTTGCTTCCTTTTGGTGCACCATATCTTTCTACTTCTCTGATTATATCATGAGCCCAAGCTGGTCTTATTTTTGTTGAGATCATTTCCTAAGTTGTTTCCATGGGTCCTTGGGGTTATGTTAGGTCATGATATTCTAGTATGATATCTTCTTCAATGTTTTCGATTGATGATCTGGTAGCTTCTATGGTTCTAGGAGTCTGTTCCTCTTCTTCATGATCTTCTTCTGCATAGATATTTCTAGATTTGGTGAAGGATGTATATTCATCAAATATAACATATCTACTAATATCAATCTAATGGAAACCTGGAATGTATATTCTATAAGTTTTTTTACTGTTCACTATATCCAAAAAATATACCCTTCTTTCCTGAAGAGTCTAGTTTTGATCTTTTCTCCTTTGGAACATGTAAGTATATGGGAAAAACGAATATATTTTGGTGGCTTACTTCAGTATTATCACCAATAAACATTTATTCAGGGGTTTTTTTTCCAAGAGCACTATGAGATATTCTATTCTGGACATAGATTTTGGTTCTCGCTGCTTCGGGCCATAAATGCATTGGTAGACCTTAATCATGGTCTATTTCTCTGACTAATTCCATGATAGATCTACTCTTTCTTTCTTCCACTCCATTTTATTGGGGATTATAGGGTGTGTTAAGAACCCTCTTAACCCCGACTTCCTTACATAATTCCTTGAATTCATTTGAAGTGAATTCTCCTCGATTTTCTGATCTTAAAGTCTTGATATTCCTTTCAGATAGATTTTCCACAAGACCTTTAAATTCCTTGAACTTTCCAAATACTTAATATTTTCCTTTCAAGAAATATATCCAAGTTTTACAATAGTAGTCATCAATAAAAGAGACATAGTAGACATAGCCGCTTAAGGAAGTGGCTGGCATTGGTCTGCACACATATGAATGTACAATATCTAAGATCCCTTTTGATTTGTTGTTACTATTGTGGAATGGGTTCTTTATGTTCTTTCCTTGAGAAATTCCTTCACATTTACCTTCTTGATTGATCTGGATCTCTGGTAGACCTATCACTACCTTGCTCACAATTGGCAATGCTTTGTAGTTCACATGAGAAATTATTCTATTCCAAAGTTCATATGGGATGATGGTACTAGTTGTAAGGGTTGAATCTATGTGTCCTTTCAATTTGTAGAGTCCTCCTTCTTCAACACCAATTGCAGTAGCATCATCTATTGTCTTTCCTTTAAGACACATAATAACTTCACCATCTGAAAAGGCAACTCTAAAGCCTTTCTTATCTAGAGCTGAGATAGAAAGAAGATTCTTCTTCAAACCTGTCACACATAAGACTTATTTCATCTTCATGAACTTTCCATATTTTAATTTTGAAGAGGCTTCTCCCATTCCTTTGATGGGGTATTGATAATCATCTCCAAGTTGTACCTTGTGTGAATATCCTTTTTTAATAAGATAGGAGAATGAATATTTATGACCTATCATATTTTTGGAAGCACCATTGTCTATAAGCCAAGTGTTACTTCCATGAGAGATTGATCCTGTGAGAGATGGAATTAGGACATACTCTTCACTAGAGTCTTCATCTTCTCTGACCCTCTCCGTATCTGATTCATTTTCTTCAGCTACATGGGCATGTTACTCTTGGTTCTTCTTCTTGAACAGATATTTCTTAAGAGGATAATTTCTAACAATGTGTCCCATCTTATGACGTGAATAGAATTCAAAGGATGATTAATACTTTCTAGGTTTCTCACTCCTTTTGAAGTCTGGTGGTATTTTGGAAGGGGATACTTGATTCTTCCTTTTGTTTCTCTAATTATTAGTGTGAGTAGTTAGGGCTTGATATTCATTAACATTTATCTTATATTCTTTATTGGTTATTATTCCTTCTTCTTCTACACATTCTTCCCATAGTTTGCTAAACTTGGTTAACTTTCTTCTAGAAAATATTCCTCTAATGATTGAGTCCCAATATCTCGGGAGACCATTCAGGGTGGTCATCACCACTTCTTATTCCACCATGTCACCAATGGATTCTAATTTTTCTTTGATCTGAGATACTCTTGATAAGTATGATTGTATAGTTTCTGACTTTTGTACCTTCACACCCTTGAGTTTGTTTCTCAAGTTCATTCTTTTGTTGATGTTCTTTCCTTCAAACATATTGGTTAGTGCATCAAACATTTCCTATGGAGTATTCATTGAATACACCTGGGGGATCAACTGATCCTTAATGGATTATCCTTTTGACTTTGATCATATCCTTCTAGTGCTTGGATTTTTCCTCCTCTCCCGCTCGTTCCTTGACCTTATCTTTGATATAGCCTTCTAGGTCATGTTCTTCAAGGATGAGCATGACTTTGTACTTCCATTCTCTGAATTTCTATGCTCCCTCAATATTTTCATCAAGCTTTGTGTTGTTTTCCATATTTAATGAATGAGAACATCAAATGGAACTATAGGGGATAGAACTTAACAATATGAGGACTACTTTTGGAATCCTCTTCAAGATGACTTAGGGTTTGACTAGAAAACCCTAATTTTCCAACTAGGATCACTTGTAGAACTGATTGGAGGAAAAGATGTGCCTCCCCAAAGTGAGCTAGACTCTATATTTATTTTATGTAATATGTGAATGGGACCTTGAGAAATTTGGTGTCCTAGTTTCTCCTAGCTGCAGTGGTAGGTCAAAAAGTGAAAATCCACATAATTGAAAACTGCTTTGATAGAAAGATATGCCCATCTAAGGAAAATTGAATGGTTCTTCTTTTATGAATGAATCATGGAAGGATTTATCCTTAATAGTGATCTCTATCTTGTTGAACTGTGGGACAATAGTTGCATAGTGTATTCTTTCAGGTTAGCTCTTATACAGTGTTAAGATTTTAAAAGGTGTTATACCAAAACAAAAGGATCTCTAAAAGAATAACATGTACAACAGAACAAAATAGAACACAAATATTTATCCTAGAAAACCCTCGTGGGAAAGAAAACCCAGCAAAAATTCCTCTATATATACTTCAACCAAGTACATTGTAAGACCCAAGAATAAGAGTAGACTCCTTCCTCTGCTCCGTATGGGTTTCTCTTTCTCTCTCTAGTGCAACTGCTTGAGTGTTCTACTTGTCCAAATGAGGGAGGCACCTCTCCTATTTATACTAATCAGTTGAGAGGCCTAATAACACAACAGGGTCAACTTCTCCTTGCCTTGCCTTGGAAGACTCTAAAATAGATTAAAATAATACTTTTGTGGGAACTTCTGACCCGACTTACAATGAAGGTTTTACCTCAAGACTTTACATGACCAAATACATAATTGACATCCCTAATTGGAGGAACAACATTTCCAGAAGGGGTGATAATAATAATAATACAAAATAGAATATCTTCCATAATTACATGTCTTTAATAGTTATTTACTTTTTCTTATACAGTGATGATAAGCATATGTGTGACATTATACCTTGATAGAGAGAAAATATTAAAGCCATTGGCCTTGTAGGTCCTATGGGTAAAAGGGGTTGTTTCTCCACCTTTAATATACACCTTGGTTTTTTGGGTATGGGGGTTGTATTACCATCTTGTTCTGACCCCTTCGGTTGACTTGTGGTCCCGCATATTCTACTTGGTCCTAGTGCCATTATTGTATGTGGTACCTTGACCACGTTTGGTATGATGACTTAACCTTATTACTTTTATTGTTTTATTGTTATGTGACCACATGACCTTTGGTACCCTAATCTAAGTGTACTCAACTTTATTTTATGTTTTATTATGGTAACCACCCTAAAACCTAGGGTTTCCTAAGTGACCATTCTAGAATACTTGCCAAATTTATATATTATATTCATAACTTCACTCTTGGAGTATCTTGGCATGAACGAAGTATAGATATGATTTTTTTGAACACAGAATAGGGTTATTGTTGTTGTAAAGTTGAGTAAACTTAAATTATGGTATCAAAGTTCATATGGTACCTCTTCTAAGGATGTTATACTTGTGTTGTACAATGTGATCTCCAACCAGTGAGTTTCAATCGTGAAATGTGAGCTGTGATCTGCAACCAATGAGCTGTAATCGTGAAATGTGAAGCTAAACCATCAACACTCTAACTCTCTCTATCTCAAGGTATGTATTCTGAAATATTATCCTTATAGTGACAAGAGCTTACTCAAAATGTATGAGTATAAGGTAGATCCAAACCAAATCTATCTAGTATTACTATTGTTCTTCAATTAATGTTCATTAGTTATACTTGACAGAATTTTGTTACATTATATTTTATGTACATTGCAATTAATAACTCATCTCAAGGACCAACTTTAAATCATTAACCAGTGGAGTGTTAAAGTTGAAAGAGATGGAAATTATGTTTGAATTTATTATAGCAGTACTTTTATGGATGTAGATTTGTTACTTACTTCTGCTTATACAGTGATGATAAAAATATATGAGACAATATACCTTGAAAGAGAGAAAATATTAAATTCATTGGTCTTGTAGGTCCTATTTCTCCATATTTTAACATGGAGTGGCAAGGTATATCATATATAGTTTCTAGTAAAAGATACCTTGGATTTTTCTTTTTATATATTGATATAAACTATTTCTAGTTAATACTTTTGATTCAGCATTGACCAGATATTTGTCATTTATTTCCCGATATAATCTATAGGTTTGATGTTATCAATTTTTTGTCCATGTGTTATAGGTTTAATCTATACGTTTGAGGTTATGAATTTTTTGTCCATTTGAAATAAGGATATGAAAGACTCAACACAATTCCCAAATAGAATACAACAACATTTTGTAGATCTTTTTGGATGGGTTAACATTCATAGAATTCACAAGTAGAAAGAACCCATTAAAAGGTTATAGTTTTCTAACCCATAGATGCAATGTTGTGGGACATTTAGCAAAATGGTTAGGCACCATTTGATATAAGATCAAAAAAATGAAGAAACTTTAGGCTAGATTTGTATTACCATATGTTATGTCTAAAACTAAAGAACACAAAGATGTCTTTACTAACCTTAGAAAGCAGCTCCTTGTCATCCATGACATGTAAATCCAAAATCCCAACACCAAACTCACTTATATTTTAACACATCGATAGAAGTTCCAATGGGAGTAAAAGGCTCCAATCTAGACTCACCTCCAAGGTTCATGTTTATTAACTTATTAAATAACTTATGATACTCCTCCATTGGTTGTGACCCATATCCCTAACAACATTACATTTTACCCAAAATTAGAAGATCATAGTAATTATAATATTAAAAAATTGCATCCCATATCTCCTAAAAATAAATTTTCATCATTCAAATGCAAAACTACTGCCGATATTTCTTCCAAAAAAATTGTGTTCGATAGGAAATAGCATCGATGTAAATTCCATCAATATAATTATAACATATGTAAGATGTATGCCACACCAATGGTGTGTTTGATGTTGTTATTATTGCATTTGTTGGTGTTATTAGGATTATTGGAGACATGAGACTAAGTTACTAGGACAATAAACCATAGGCTCCACCATGGTGTATTATACAAGGTCTCCTCAAGGTCCTTCTTGGATATGGATAATGTGTTGAATTGACAAATAAAGGAGGTTATTAATTTATATTAATCATCCTCTCCCAAAGGTACATGGTTGTCTTATACAAATCTTAAGTAGTTACGTAACCAGAGCAATCCAATAGGCATATGAATGAAACTCATCACTTACATGAGCATAATGAAGGTAGTGATAGCTGAACCTTGAGCAATGAGGTCGCTCCCTTCACTATGGGAAAATAATAACCTTTTCAATCAACTGTTTAGTTGGAGCCTTTAGCGAGGTGTAGCCTAAAAGGATTGGAAGTTGTTTATACCTCACTTCTTGTATGTTAATATCAATTTAACAAATAAATATTACTAATACCAATGCAAAAGTATCCTTCTACACATCAAACAAAATTACTCTTTTATCTCTACTGCTATTCATCTTTTCACCTAGCCTCTCTACTGCAATTATTGAAAGTACAAGTAATTTGTCTACAATCAAAATATGTCTTTTTCAGCCACTCTTAGATGGTATCAGTGACGTCCTTATTCCTATAACACCAATTGTCTAATTCTGAGGGGAAATGTGCTAATGTGCCTATTGAAATATCAACATAACAAGTTCAATGCATCTTTAATGAGGAATGCATCTTCTAAAATAAAATTTCTTGCAAATGAATCAAGCATTGAGACTGCTTGCGTGATCCACAAAGGTGATAAAGTGAAGTTGATTTTTAAAGAAAAAATAGCAGGAAATGAAGAGATTGAATCCCATTACTGGCTTGCCTCTATATCTACACTTATCAATTTACTTATCATCATCGGTCATGCAGAGCAATAAGGTTAATTTTGTAGTTTGTTAATGGCAAAGGAAATGTGGGCTTATAATGATAATTGAGGTTAACTGGATCAATAAATTAGGTTTTGGGATGGATGCACATCCCCACTAATATGACCATTTTATTATTAATGACAATTCTTTCCATAATATTGTGATCTTATACTTGATGCACAATTGTTTCAAAGAAACTATAGAACCCTTTATCTCTTGCACAAGGATGAAGTAGGTAGGTGATTATCTTGTTGATATTGATAAGAGAAAACCAATTTACAATTTGTGTTTAGAAGGAAATGATATGAATGGAATATAAATTATAAACCAAATTTCCCATGAACAATTTTGAGTCTTCATTTTTGTTGAGCCTGTCCACAAGAATAAGTGCAATGGGGAATTGGAATTTTATCAGAATGATCCAACAACATTTCAAAAGAAAGAGAGATATGTTACAAAATTGGAATATTGCAAGGCATTTCTGGCTTATGAGGATCTTAAAAAGTCACCCTTGTTTTATCTTTTGAGCATGGATAATCCACAAAATGTGGCTAAGACATCTTGGGATGGGCCTCCTCTCTTTTAATTTCCCACATTTATAAATAATTACACACATTAAGGGTCCATAATAGATATGTGTTTATCATTTAGTGTTGCCTCTATATGTATTATGAATGGTCATTGTTAAATTCTATTAAACCTATTGAATTATGTTGCGCATCAAGGAATATTTTACATTTAGTTCCAGTGTACACTATTGTGAGTCTAGTAAGCTTACTTTCATATAATGTCGCATGATATGACAATGGATGAAGAAGATGATGATATAGAGACACCATTTTCCTCAAACCATTATTAATAGTTATTCAAATAAAATTATTATATATACTAAAGAAGATTACATGCAAGTAGTGATTATCGTACTTATGGTTAATAAGTTTAAATGATTGTTTACCTCATTAAATATTCATGACAAATATTGAATCATTGGGTGCAGGTCTCTCGGTCAAAAGAAAGAATATTTGTATGAGTGGTGAATTATAGTGTATGCGACGATATGTTCTCGTAGTGTACAATATTTGTGGTTGTGTGATATTGTATGCATTTTTTACCATAATGCAAGGAAAATGAATATTGTTCACTGTGAGAACATATCACCACATACATTAATTGTTAGTAAGTTAACTATTATAAGATGTATCACATAATGGCTTCTTGCAACTAACGACTAGCGGTAAATCCAATGAAACTAATCTTACATGCAATCATATTTTCCTTAGAACAATATTTCTAAATAAGTGCAATGACTATCATTGAGGCGGGTTTGATTTGTTTTCAAGTTTAGTCAATAATATGACATGAAGGAGAAAATTAAAAAAAAATGAAGACCACTTCAATCTTTTCATAGTTATTTTATGTGTACTTCAATTTTGTTGCATATGCATACTAACATGCTTCTATTTGTTGCAATGTTGACAACATGCATGCAATGTCTACATCAACAATGAACATTGTATCAAATTATTCATTTCAAAATATGCCAAGTCCATGATTACTAGCAAGGACATCCTATATATCCCTAAGTTGGGCAGCGACCCCTACCCATCAATAAATTTGGTTTTAAAACTACTCAGACTTATCGCATTTCTGACGAAATAAATTCTATATTCGATGAGGCTTTCGTACAACCGATGATAACTTCTTTTCATTTTTGTTTATTTTTATGTCATTATGTCATTGGAAATATGATGAGTCTTTGTCGTTTAACCGATTACTAAGGTGGAGGATGAAGTTGATTAACCGACACTTAATCTGTCTCATGTCCGACGAGAGTCCTAGAAATGTACGATTGTTAATCAACAACATATTTGTCGGAGAATCGACGAGTTATCATTCGATTCGCCTGCCGGTCATGCGAATAATTGTTGTCGTATTTACGACATGTTTTGGATATCTGACGCAATTCTACTAGTGTTTAAAAATATTCCACCTTGTCGGAGGTTTGAAGGAGTCCTATTGAAGAGTCATCCAAATAGGTCGTCGGATTTTGGGTTCAAATTTACTTGTGCTATAGCTGGAGTGTTATTACAGAAGAATCAACAGAATGTAGAGAAACCTATTGCTTTATTTAGAAAGATATTGAGAGATGCAGAATTGAAGTATGATATAATGGAAAAACAGGCTTACGCATTGATTAAATATCTGAAAAATTTTAGAGTTTATATTATGCATTCTCATATCATTGCTTATGTGCCTAAAAATGTTATAAAAAATAATCCTCACTCAACCTAATCCAAATGGATTGCAATCTTATTGGAATATGATTTGGAGATCAAGCCCACTAAATTGGTGAAGGGTCAGGGATTGGCCAAATTTATGATTGATTCTAATTGTGAATCCTTAAAGATAAATTTATTGTATAATGTTTCAAGTGGACCAGACTCAATATTGCATGTAATAAAATATTTCACTTTGTCTCCTTGGTATAGTGGTATTGTTTATGTTTTACAGAACTTACAGACACCTCTAGAATTGGGAAAGACCAGAACCAAGTCTGTGAATTTGAAAGCATCCAAATTCTACATTTTGAATCGCTACCTATATTAAAAGGACCCAGGAGGCATCCTATTAAATTCCTTACTTGAGAATTAAGCTCAGCAAACTATGAAGGAATTTCATGAGGGGGTATGTGGAGGTCATCATTCATGGAAGGTAACTTCTAAAACAAAATTGAGACCAGGTTTTTATTTGCCTACAATGTTTTCTGATATATACAAGGATTTTACAACTTGCCATAAATGTCAATTTTTTTATAGAAAAAAAAAATTGATCCATTTACCTCTCAATCCAATTTCAATGGAAGCACCATTTCAGCAATGGGGCTTAGATTTCATTGGAGAAATAAATCCAAATTCTTCTTGTCGACATAAATGAATCCTAACTGCTACATATTAGTTCACTAAATGGATTGAATCCATGCCAACTAGAATATCCACAAATATTATTAGCATTGACTTCCTAGAAAATAATATTCTATTTAGATTTAGATGTCTGAGAAGACTTGTAACTGACAATACACAGGCCTTCAAATCAAATAATTTGGTCAATTTCTGCCATAAGTATCACATAATTCTGAATCATTCTACATCATATTATCCTCATGGGAATGGTCTTGTTGAATCATCAAATAAAAGTTGGTAAGGATAATAAAGGAGTTACTGGAATAAAACAAAAGAGCATGCCACCCCAAGTTAAGGTATGCTTTATGGGAAGATAGGATAAGTACCAAGAGGGATATTGGTATGTCACCATTTCAGTTGGTATATGGGGCAGAAGTGATATTTCCAGTATCTTTGGGTTTTCTGGTGATGAAATTTCTACAAGAATAGGATGAATATCCTAATCATATGCAAAGAAGGATAAATCAGATAATTGAGCTAAATGAATTGAGGGAAAAAACATATGATAGGGTGTAGGTCCAATGGGAAGATCACTTCCAGGTTGATGATTTGTTTTTGAAGAGGGATGCAAGAAAGGAGGTTAAACATGGCAATTTTGATCATCTATGGAAGGGTCCATACATCATTGTTGCATACAGTGGAGATAATTGTTTCATTTTGCAAAATTAAAATGGGGTTGAACTTAAAGGAGGTGTTGTAAATAGGAGGTTTCTGAAGCATTATTTGTCTTGAAAATGATAACATTTTTGTACACTAATTGTATATATTTAGTGTTTGAACGTTAAGTACAGATGGAAGGTTGAATTATTTGAAGCCCGAAGTGAAGGCCCTAAGATCTAGAGGTTTTCCATTTTCTTTATTATATGTAAAGTAAAAGAATTAAATTTTATGATGAGTTGCATAAAGATTAATGATGTGGGAACTAGTCTGCGAGTAATTTTCTACCTCACAGGGAGGATAGCATCCCCAGTTGGAGCCAATTGTTAGAACAATTTTGGTGAACATGTGAAAGAAGGGATCAAGGTAGAATTGATGTGTTTGTGTCTTTTGATTTGGGAAATAAATGATTAGGTGTTTTAAAAGGGCGATCCATTCCTTATTTTTCATAAAACCATGATCTAAAAGTGAAAGGTAGCTAAATAATGAGGAAAGGCGTTGGTGGTATACCATGAGAAAATTCAACGATCGAGATTGAAGGAGCAGAGAGATCGACGATGGACATCAAATCTATTGGAAGAATTTGCACGGTGAAAGATAAGACTGATGATTGACGAATTGACTTTTGTAAAGAGAGATCGACGGTGGATAGGGATTTCTTTGGGGAAATATGTGCGATAGGAGAAAGGGTAGGTAATCGGCAGAATAAAAAGTGAAAAAGGTTAAAGGCCAAAGGAAATTGATGGTGGTAGATTAAAAGATGATGCAATCAATAGCGGAGAGGGGTTTTGCTCCCGTAACATACACAGGAAGTGGATGAAAATCGGCCCAACGGAAATTTTATTTCTTTCCACGTGGTGGGAAGAGGATCATTCTGCTAGGTGGAAGGCGTTAGGAGAAAACCACTCCTCCTGATCCCAATACCACCAATAAGAGAATTTTATAAAGGGAAAAATGCACGTGTTTTTGGTCATTTGTCTTTTGTGCATTGGAGGAAAATGTGTATGCGCATTTGGAATCCAAGTCAAACATTAACCTTTATGGCCACCATCATCTAGGTAGGCCACGTAACTAACCCACCTAAATTATTTAAAAATGGAATGATGAGGGGAAACTGAAGAACGGGTTCATGAATTCAAAAAACAGGAAGAGATATTTGAAGATAGAGATGGGGATGTATTTGATACTATACTTTATTTTGATATTGTCCATGAATTAAAAAGTAAAATACAAAAATTTAAGGAGAAAGGTATTGACCTACATGGTGTCTTTCGGTCTCAATTCCACCATTTTTTTCTAGACCAAACCCTAAATTTTCCAAATTTCATAGCTTGGTATGCGTTGAATTATTCCCCATCTGAAAGAGTTGTAGTGGACTCTATTAAGTCTAGGATATTTTTCCCCATTAATTCCCTAATTATCATAGATTTACTTGAAGTTCCCCCATTGTTTACCTTGAACCAGAAAGATTTTGTCGAGGAAAACCTAATTGAATAGTTCGTACATGCTTTTGTGGAAGAAAAACAAATATTTTACTCCAAAATCCTTAAACCTGATGTGTCTATTGTAGATGAACCTTTTCCTTTTGATATCAGACTGTTTAATGAAGAGTCTTAGTTATTTATTTCCTTATTGAGTCAGTTTTTGGTCATGAACATTGGCATATTTGTTTCAAAGCTATTATTGAGTCTATTATTTAAGATGAGTATGTTTCACCTGAGTCAGATTTAAGTCAATTGCCTTGTATTAAATTTGATGAATTCCTAGTTGAGAATATTCATTCTCAGCTGGTGAATTTCCACACAGCCAAACAATTCATATTCCAATCCTACTTGGTTATGATGTTCTTATTTTTCAATGAACAAAACCAGTAATTTCCAGAAATATTGTTTACCTCAGAAATTATGAATAACACCTTCAACTACATGAACCTTATAATGGAAGAAATATACAAAGTGATGTTTCAGAATAAGCTACCTAGAGTTCTACCAAAACTGGAGGAAATGTTGCAGTTTGCTCCGGATAGAAGGGTTGGAGATTGGTTTTTGCTAAAGGAACACACAATCCTCAGAGTCTATGGTTTTTTTCATGAACCATATATTCTGCCAACATTCCTAACACCTAGTATATTGGCCCTAAAATTCATCAGAGAGAAGTTGATAGTGGAAAATGAACATTTCATAAATTTCAGAAAAGCTTCTTAAATCAAGTTTCCTTTAAAGGTGGGCCCGTTCATCATTAAAAATAAAGTTTCTCTTCCCGTGATTGAGGGTCTTTTAAAATATATGAATTTTATGAAGGCCACTAAGATTAAATATGATCCACATAATATCATCTCTCATAGGAGGCAGTAGAATAAGAATAAAGAATTTGAACATCAAGAAGTAGAGGGATTAGCTGAAAGGGATAATTTGATGTATTATCATTAAGATGTGGAGGATACAGAGAATATTCAAGAAAATCCTTCTGCTTTAGTGAAAACAAAAGCAATGATAGTGCCAAATCTAAGTAAAATTTAAATAACTGGTAAAAGAATCCACTCAAAAGCTATGTAGGTTGACGAGGAAGACTCATAGGAGTTAAAAATACAAAAGATAGAACCAAAAATGGAGCTAGTTGAGGCTAGAAGTAAGAAAATGAAGGAAAACATCAAAGGCCCAGCTTTTGAGGTTCAAGCATACAATTTTTCAGAGACACGATATGGATCAAGTGATAAATTTAAGTCCAAGAGTGACTTATATGAAATATATATGAAAGAAAAGGATGTTTCTTCAAAAGAATATTTAAAACTTTATTCAAAAGTTATAATCATTTCAAGCAAGGAATTTTCATTAGTCACTATAAAGGTCCATGCAAAAAATACTTTGAATATGGCAGTAACTACTAAAAATAGAGTTGCAGAAATGAGTCTTAATCTGCAAAATATCCCAATACCAAACAAAATTCATCTACACAAACAAACTGGAGAAGCTACCTATACTGACCTTATGAAAGCTACTTTCAAATTTACAAACAACAATATCCATAATAGAGAATCAATTGAGATGGTAAAAGGTGACATCAACAACAAATTAAAAAGCTTCAAGGTGATATGTTAGCAATGGATAGTGAGGTGGAAAAAGGAGAGGAAACTAAGAAATTTTTGGCCGAAAAAGAGAGCACTATCTAGATCTTGAAAAAGAAACTAAATATTCCAACCACTAAGTTGATTCAGGCCTCGAAATTGACAGAGTTAGAGAAGGAGAAAGAGTCATTATCTGAGGAGATAGATGATCACAAGGATGGCTGAAGCTTGTTGTAGAACAAATCCAATGGGAAAAGGAAAAAGGTTTCCTTACTCCTAAAAGAGATGTTCTAAATTAAAACTACTTGTCTTTGGAGAAAGAAAGAGAAGCGAAAACTAAAAATGAACCAATAGAAGTTGATCATCCAAGTACATAGGAAAATATTGAATCCATTGTTCAATCTATGTCACAGGTTATCTTGAGGGGTGAAGAGATAAAGAGCTTGAAAAAAAAAAACAGAACTTGGATGAAGCAATTAAAAAGAAGGAACAAGAAAGGAAACTCTTTGATTATAAAAATAAGGAGTCACTGGACATAAATGATAGATTAGAAAAACAATTGTTAGGACAACTACCTGTGCAAGGTGACATGCATCTCCTTTGGGACATGATCATTGCACAATCAACAAGAATAAGGCCTTATTTGAATTCTATCAAAGATAAGGAAATGGTAATTAATGCAGCAAGACATAGATGTGTAGCTGTAAAGGAGACTTTAGATAGAAAACCAACAGATATAGCTAGAAACACAATAAACTTTCTCAAAACTTTGTCTGAAGAGGAACTGAGAACAATGGGCATAAAGGACATGATTGCAGTGATAACATGGGCTGGGAAAGTTGTGGGGAAGCATCAACACATTGAGATAGTCCAAGCGAAGGAGGATATAATGATACATCAAGTGAAATCTTTTAAAGTCATATTTATAGAATTATTTCATAAAGTCCTGCCTCCTTTTTGGGATGAAGGTGGAAAGCAAATTTCTCAGTCAAAATATCAAACCATGCTAGATAAATCTAGGCTAGATCATAAGAAGTTTGAAGATATGACTCAGTCTTTGTCTGGAAAATTCATAATTGATAAGATAGCAGTAGATTTTGAATTGGTAATTGCATTTAGAGCAATTGGTGCTCAGCTACCACCTATATCTTATGTAGATCATGTGGAGCTAAGGGTATTGGCTAAAGAGATGGAAATTCTGGAGGTTCCATCTGGAGATCAGTGGAAGACTATAGAAAAATATGGCAAAATGAAATACAAATTGCATCAATGAAAAAATCCATTTTAAGGCACGGGGTACAAAGATGACAAAGATTATTTTAGAATAAAGTTAAATGTTTTCTAAGTAGTTAAGGAGATTAGTTTGTTAAGTTATTGGATAGATGTAATAAAGCAGTTACAGATGTCTATTTTTAGAATGTGGGTACTTATCAGCTCAAGGAGCAATCTTGATGTATAAAATCATGATTTTGTAATGTAATGAGGGTTGGAACCCATGAGAAAAACTCATTTTGTAAGAGAGTTTTAAATATTAATAAAAAATTGCATATCCAAGCAAGTTTTTTCTACCATAGATTCTTGTGTTGTTCTTGTTACAGTATGTACTATATTTTCCTTATGAGAAGGTGTTTCCTATTATTCATTTCCATTATGTTGTCTTTCATGCTTGAATAAGTATATATTGAATCAGAACTCATAATCATATGATCTGTTTCTTCGATTTCAAGTATACACAAACAATTTTCCTCTAAAGTTAATGTTGGATTCATCTTTTTAATGCCCATACTAATGGACTATTCATTTTTCTTCCCTATCACCAGACAAACAAGAAATTGACTGTAAAAGAGTAACTATCCTGCCTCTGTAAAAAATTCCATTGTAAAGCACTGCCATTTCTTGTAACTCATGATTTTTACTCCATGCCCAATGATACCCACGTGTTTCATCCATCACAATTATTAAACGTGTTTATTTAAAATATATATCTAGCCTTTTTATTTATTTATTGGCAAATCCCTCTCTGGTAGGAAAGAATCCATCTTTCCTCCTAATGATTGGTCCATAAGGTTACCTTGGAACTATCCTCCACAACCAAAGAATAAAAATCAGAGTGTTAATAGGACCTAAGGCTATGACCAAGAGGTAGTGGAGAAAACTTATATAATTAGCTGAGAATATCAGTGAATTGGTAAAGCTTCTAAATTTGGCAAAAGGACAAAATAATGGAAGGGCCTCCAAAATATGCACAAATGCTTTGTAAAAACTTTAAAAGGTGTATAGTTATTAATATAAATGTTTTATATTAAAATATTTATATTAATATTTAAAAGCCAAATTTAATTCACATTATATTGTAGTTTTGACACAAACCATGAGAAACATAATGTTAAATTTTGGAAGGGACTAAAGTTGGATGAGTGGCCACCATTTATTTCGCCACTCAAATAGCTCAAAGGGTAATTATTTTGAAGCGGTAGTGGAATTTTACCATGGTTATTACTTTTTACCATGTCTTACTCTCATGTTTATTCTGTTGAGAGCTAGATGACTTTTCCAAACCACTCTTGAGCTCAGTGGCACAAAGTGTATTGTATAAAACTCTTATGTCCTCCAAATTTTCCTAATGTTTAAAACCTTGTGATATAAACTTCATCCCTCCCAAATGCACTTGTTCCAAATCCAAAACAAGACATGGTATTCAGAACCAATGGGTGGTTTTCACAAGGAAATGAAAATTGTTTATGGATTTTCATTTATTTGAAGAAAATATTTTTGAATCTCATTTTATGAAATTCATAAAAAATTACATTCAAAATACATGATCTCGGGAAAACAATACATGGTTTTCAGAAACAATGAATGGTTTTGAGAAATTATTTTTGAGATGGAGAAATATTACAAGACATGGTTTTTAGTGGAAGATGTGGTTTCCAAAACCAAGGCCATAATTGATTTTAATGGATATTTTTTCCCAAATATTTGAAAATGGATTTTTTTTAAATGGGTATAGGAAAATTTGGAAATTGATTTGCAAAATATTTTGTTCCCGGATTCTTATGAGATGGATATGAAAATCATATTTGATTCAAGGTAAAATTTTCAGATTTGGATACCAAGTAGCAGTAGAGATTAAATATTTTTTCCAACTTGTTTCCAAATTTATAAGTAGACAATAGAAGACATTTGTCAAATGGTCATTCCAAATCCAATGAATTTGATTACAACCGCTCCAACAACTTCAGATACTTGCATCCTTTTCCACAATTCTTGCAACTTAGTTATATTTTTAGTATGTAGATTGGATTTGTATCCTAGAAGATAGAAACAATTTGTTAAGGTAGTTATAAGATTCCTATTTTTAGAAATTAGGAAGTTAGGTATCATATCAAAGAGATTTGATGTATAAAATCATGTTTTATAATGTAATTGGGGTGGGAACCCATGAGAGAAAAACTCAATTGTAATAGAGCTTTCAAGTTAATAAAATCACAGAGCCAATCAGGCATTTTTCTATATCATATATTCTTGTGTTATTATTTTACAACCTATACTTTATTCTTCTCATGTAAATGTGTTTCCTATTATTCTTTTCCACTGTGTTGTCTCTCGTACTTGAATAATTTTATATTGAATCAGAATTCATAATCATATGCTCTGGCTCTTTGATTTCAAGTATTCACAAAAAAAATTCCTCTAAAGTTACTATTGGATTCATCTTTGATTCCCATATTTATGGATTTTTCATATTTCTTCCTTATCACCAGAAAATCAAGAAATTGATTGTAAAAGAGTGACTATCTCACCTCTGTGAGGAAATTTTACTACAAAGCACTGCCATTTATTGTAACTCGTGATTTTGACTCCATGCCCAATTATGCCCACCTTTTTTAAACATTGCAATCATTAAAATTATTTCTTTAAAAGATATACCTGGCATTTGTATTTATTTATTGAGAGATCCATCTATGGTAGGAAAGAATCCAGCTTCCAGCTTTCCTCCTAAAATTGGTTTGAAAGGTTACCTTGGAACTATCATTCCACAACCCAAGTATAAATTCTGAGTGATAAAATAATGTTATAATGGATGATCATCATCATCATCATCAAAATCATGACTTTGATGATGTTTATGATTTACCTCTTCTTGAGAAGGGATACAAACCCTTTGATGAAGGCTCCAACAAAAATCTTTTCTCTGCTATATTGTTGATATTGAACTTGAAAGTTATGAATGGTCTTTCAAAAACATCATTCACACATATGTTAAGGTGTGTAATATATTCCATCACGTATATATGATCGTGATAAAGTTTATTTGTGTTCCTTTGATAATTTTATTGTTAATTCATAAGTAAAATTAATACTGATGAAACATGTTTCATTAATATTATTTATATATTATATTAGTTAATTTTTTACTTTAATTTGTGGTAGCTTTATAGCTGAATTTTTGTTACCAACATCAAATATTTTACCTCACACATATTGATATTTATCTGTCATCATGAAAGAAATTGGAATGCAGTATGAAGCAATTGATGCATGCCCCGATGACCATATTATATATTATAAACAATATGAATTTCAAACAGGAAGTCCAGAATGTCATATCAGTAGATATCAAACAGATCAACTAACAAAAAAGGTTCCTCGCAAGGTTCTTCGTGGTATCCCCATTATTCCACGTTTTCAACGATTGTTCAGGTGCAAAAACATAGCACAATTTATGGATTACCATGCACATAATAGAAGTCAAGATGACACTCTTTGAATGTCTGCAGATGGTTCTGCATTTATAGATATGAAGGAAAAAATGGCCACACTTTAAAGAAGAACCTCGTAATGTTAGCATTTATTTGGAAGCAGAGGGTGTCAATCCATATGCAGAGAAAAAATCTATTTACTCGATGTAACCTATTTTTGTTATCAGCAATAACATTCCTCCATGGTTTTAAATAAAGAGGCACAACATAATGTTGGTAATGATTATTCTAGGTATGTGTCTACAACAAATTTTTTTAATATAGTGTCATCTCATTTTTCGTATTTTGTTGCATGTTGTCATATTTTTTTGTCTTCTACTGTTGTATATTATTTATATGTCTAATGGTTGTAATAATTATATATTTTATATGTTCAAATCAATCAGGTAAGTACCAAATTAAAGATATGAATGTATATATCGAACCTCTTATTGACGAACTAATAAAGCTATGGAATGGTATCACTATGTATGACATATTTAGACCAATACAACAAAGGAAATTTCAATTCCATGCAATGCTTGTATGGATAGTACATTATGCCCCAGGTTTAACCCATTTTGCAGTATGTAATTATAGTTGATATTACAGCATCATGATTCATTCTCCAATTTGTGAGTAATATCAAGACAATAGACATGTGAGTGATATCAAGTCCTACAAATATACTCATATGATTTAAGTGGTGATGTTGTAAATCTCATGAGTAATATCAATCTGAGTCTTGTGAGTAACATCAATCTGAGTCTTGTGAGTAATATCAAGATAGTAGACATGTGAGTAATATCAAGTTAGTAAAGCTTATGATTAATATCAAGCTGAGTCTTGTGATTAATATCAAGACAGTAGACTTGTGAGTAATATCAAGTCAGTAAATCTTGTGAGTAATATCAAGTCAGTAAATCTTGTGAGTAATATCAAGCCGATTCTTGTGAGTAATATCAAGACATTAGACTTGTGAGTAATATCAAGTCAGTAAAGCTTGTTAGTAATATCAATCTGATTCTTGTGAGTAATATCAAGACAATAGACTTGTGAGTAATATCAAGCCAGTAATGCTTGTGAGTAATATCAAGTTGAGTCTTGTGAGTAATATCGAGACAATAGACTTATGAGTAATATCAAGTCAATAAAGCTTGTGAGTAATATCAAGTCAGTAAAGCTTGTGAGTAATATCAAGCTGAGTCTTGTGAGTAATATCAAGAGAGTGGACTTGTGAGTAATATCAAGTTCTACAAATATCCTCATGTTGTGAGGTGGAGTACTTTACTATGTAAAGTAGATATACTATGTAATGTATGGTTAGTCATGGTCAACATGTGCTACAAGTTTTCTTTAGGGATTAGCTACCCCTAGAGTGATTTACTTTAGCGTGTTACTATATGACCCCATGCAATACATATGATCATAGGTTTGCAAACGAACTTATGAGTATGATATGATAAACATGATTATTTAATGAAAACACATGGACCATGACGAGATATTTAATATAAGCACAAAGATAGAGAGAGAATTTGAATTTCCTATGTTGCCACCAAGTGATCTCGAATTGATTAGATATCAGTTGATTATTAGTTATGGTAAACAAAGTTAATTTAATTAAGGAATCAACTCCTTAATTTATGCAAGCGATTGTTGGAAATAAACATTGATGGAGAAGCACTAGTTATGTTCAATTGCATTCAGTTCTTTTCAGTTACATTCATCTTTGTTTAGTTACATTTGGTTCAGTTCCATTCAGTTCTGTTCAGTTACATTCAATTCAGTTCAATTACACTCAGTTATAAGCAGTTACACTTAGTTCCATTCAGTTTCATGTAGTTCCATTCAGTTCATCTCAGTAAACTCAGTTAACAACTCAGTTAGAGTTAGTTAATTAATGGAAGGCATATATCTTCTTGTGGGAGTTAATTATGGAGTGCCATCTTGGCACCAGATCATGTGGGACGCATTATTGAAGATTGATCAATTTTCTAAGTGTTAATAAATTATCGATGCATGAAATGATTCTATTTTTGTTGTAATACCTAATTTGACTTGTTATTAAAGTTTTATGCACTTGGAAAGTTAGATACAGTGTTCCATTCGATCTCCACTCTCTAGTGCTCTCGGTGAAATCAATATGCTATTGTGTTGTAATCATTCTCTGCTACTTATCAATCATACTCTAAGATCGTTTACTTGGTTTGTTATCCTTCGAATCAGCAGAGGGTTTTCCCAAGGTATATCATGTGTTCTATGGTTTGATTTATGTCTTTGGATTATTGATGACATTAATATGCATTGTTATTGTAGATTGAAGTTTTAAAGTTCTATTTTCTTCATATTTTGCTCAATCACTAACAATTATAATGTCAACTTTAATAGTATTTAATTTTTTGAAGTTGATACATTATGCATGCATGTTTTTTTAAATTAACCCATTCATTTTATATAATTATAATTGACAATGTTAATCCATCGAATCTTTATGTAGGTCTTCAACCAAAGAGAAAATTTGCATGTCCATTTTGTGGTCCTAAGATTGAATCTCGTTGTTCAAAAAGTTTATGAAATGAGGTGTTTGATAAGTATAGGCACTTCCTCTCTAAGAATCATACCTATCTAACACCGATAAAAATATATTCAATGGGAAGCAAGAGACTACATCAAAACCATAGAGAATGACACCTCATATATGGAATTTGCACACTACTACATATGGCTCAAAAGTCCCATGAAATTTTTCCATGTAACAGCTAAAATCTATGTTTTCATCGAAAAACAGTTTATATTTTTGGAAAAAATTGAAAATTTTCCCAACTTTCGTCGCAATAGCGACGGTATGGACCTTTCATCACTATAGAAACATCAAATTATTTTTGACATCCACTATTTGACATAATGTTGAAAATTGATTTTTATATTACTATTCCTTAAATGTGTCCATATGGATAGTATTGATATCCCAAATGTGTCAACCAAGGTCAATCACACTTGAATTTATTTAGGGATGGAAAACCATGCTCAACATAGTTAATCGCATTGAGTGTTGTAATGTTTCATAACGGACATATTAAGAAGTTGAAGCTGATGATAATGCTTTAGGAATACCATATTGGTACCTAAAATTTTACACGGTTTGTAATGCAACATAACCATTCAAATGCATAATTTTTCATACACAATTCAACCTAGATGAATGTAAAAATGTGACATATACATAATGGACCATCACAACTAACTTAACCCATATAATATTTTTCTATAAAACATAACCCTTGCACATTGGAATATGGGACATAATAATTGTACATTGAATGTACTATTTTGACAATAGCTGACCTAAATTAACATTTCAATGTGACATAACTATGTTCTCAGCCTTCTTTATATCAATATTTGATATAGGATTTCAATCTCACAAAATGTTAGAATGTGAAATTTTTGGAGGGCATCATCTCCATATTGAAATGGTTCATAATTTTGAATTGAAACTCTTCACCATAGTCTACCATTTTCAACCAATCACAAAAATGTTAGCATACTTCACCATGCTCATCCATAGTAAACACAATAAACCATGGTCAATTCAACATAACCCTATATTAATTGAACATTACAATGATACATCAACACTTATGAACATCACAATCCAACACAACCCCAATTAGATATTTCTCTTTCAACATAGCCCTTGGATCATGTCACAGTGTGATGTATGTACTTAATCGTGAATGAAACTATTTTATATAATTGAACCAACGTGTTTCTTTATATGACATAAAATACGATAATTATTTCAATCCAACATGAACATTGAGGAAGGTTATAATTCGACATAGTCATTTAGGACTGTAGAAATCTAACACCAACTAAACAAAGATATTATTGCAACATAAAATATCCATTTCAATCTATGGTTTCCACAACATAATGGGATATTGAATTCTTCCTCTTTGTTTGAAAAGGAATAAAATTTCCTTGTAATGTCTCTTTTTAAAAATTTTACCAAAATGCCCAATTTTCCAATTTTTTCACAATTTTGGCTCTTTACTAGTTTTAGTGTCTTGGTCTCCAAATCAGCCCAATTGCTCCCAAATATTCAGAGAAGGTGTATGAATGATATAATAACTTAATTATTATATTTATGGGTGTATTATGGCCCTCCAATCACTTCTATAAGTCTGTACTAAATTATGAACAAGATAGATGATTTTACTGGCAATTTTGGGCTCAAATCCCCCCCGGGGTAAGTGGTAGAAATGGCTTCCCAAATGCGCAGAAACCCACTCAAATTATTAAACTGAAGCAGGGTATGTGTATAATACATTATCAGAGACTCATATTCATAACCAATCGACCTCCCATGGCTGTTATCGCTTCTTTCAACCAGATATAAAAAATAGTTTTGGACCCTTGGGGAAATGAGGTGTAGTTTGCTCCAATTGCTATGAAATTCGACCCAATGGCCACAAATTCTCAGTTACTGAAAATGAAACCCATAATATACTTTAATTACATTCCATTCATTCATAAATCATAAATATTTTATACATCCATTCAAATCCATCAAGATTACAAGAGTTTACAACAATGTAGTGGAGAAATGGCAATGTTTCTTCATTATTGAGAAATAATACATGAGATTTCTTGGCCTTTAGACCTGAGATATTTATGAACTTAAATATAATATAATTTAAATCAGAATAAAAAATACTGGAGCAAGAGAATCTCCCTCAAAGAGATGAATAGCTCACCAAGTGTGCCTCACTGCATTAGAGCTGAAATATGGTGAGAAAACTCGAGATGAAAGGAAGAACAAGCTGAACTTGATATGTCCACGAGCTACTGTAGATTGAAACTGTAACTTATGACTCCATTTAATCTCCTTTAAATACCTTAGTGGCATCTCCAAACACCAACTAGTATGGGAATCTTTCACCCTCGAAATTGGCTAAGGCATGAATTAGTCATCCACTAGCTCTCTCTCTTCACAGTAACAATTTTCACAAATGATCAAAAGGGAATTCTCATGGTTGATCCCTTAGTTTTATAAACATTATTTGTCTTCTAAGGTTACAAATCCATCCATAAAACAAATCCAAGTCGAATTGATGTGGCTGCTCATGCTCTCTCTTCACCTTCCCTCTTCTCCCAAATTCGAGTAGGAGCCTCTTGGCCTTCTCCAACTCCCATGAGCGCCCTCTAAGATTCTATATTCAGGCCTGATATGTCAGATATGTCAGATTCCAGCCTTCATATCTAACTTGTGTCATAATTGTCATATAATCTCCATCATTGGTGTCATAGATGTCATAAATGTAAGGGGAATCTAGCCAAGTGTCCATGAAACTCCCACTTGGATATTCCTCTCCCCATGTAAGTTACAATTCATCCCAAATTCGACCTATGAAGTATATGGACAAGTATATTAACCTTATAATCCATCCAAAAAACATTAGGCTTCCCATATATTCGATATTGCAAGAAGAGGATGCCATTTAACATAGGAATTATAGCTTGATTGGGCCCCATAGTCTCCATGTGTCTCCATTCTCCATAGCCATTTAATTTTTCACTTGAATTCATTTAATTAACTCCATTAAATAAATATTTATTACTTCTAATGTATAAACACCATTTATTATCTCCCTTATTAACTTCCCAATGTTTCCACCCAACCTAGGGAACTAGTAGGATTGATGGAATTTTACTGCTATGCAATTATTTGAATGGGGACATTACAGTCCTCCCCACCCAATATTGCTTGTCCTCAAGAAATTCCAGATTTGTATGCTACAAAATATTCTTCTCTTCCCATGTGGCATCTTCACTTGGTAGATCCTTCCATTGTACGAAGTATTCTTTGATTGTTTTGCTCCTCAATCTTCTCTCCCTTGTCTTCAAAACCTTTTCCGGAATAAGTGTGAGTTATCCTTCATCATCCAAAGGAGGGAGTGTATATGAAATGAAAATTTTTTGACCAATATCTTTCTTGAGACAAGAAACATGAAATAAATTATGAATTTTACTCCCTTTCGAAAGTTCTAACTCATACACTACTTCTCCAATCTTCCAGATTACCTTGTAGGGCCCATAGTATCTTGGCTTTAGCTTTTCTGCTCCATTCCTTTTGAGAGATGTTTGTTTGTATGGCTGAAACCTCAAATACACTAAATCATCAACCTAAAAGGTCCTTTCTTCTCTATGTTTATCTGCATATTGTTTTTTTTATTTTGGGCAACCTGCAAATTGTCTTTTAAAAGCTTTAAAATTTCTTGGCTTTCTTCCACCCAATATTTATCTTTTGGAGCTCTACTATCACCAAATATCATATCAGAAAATGTAAGTGCATCATAACCATATAATGCTCTAAAAGGAGAAATCCCTATTGGCATGTGAAAGGTGGTGTTGTAGCAAAACTCACCCAAGTCTAGCCATTTTGTCCAAGCTTTTTGCTGCTCTCCAACATAGTTTTGGAGGTACCCTTCCAACCATTTATTCACCCTCTCTGTTTTTCCATCAGTTTGGGGATGGTAGCTTGTCCTTGGAGTCAACTGAGTGCCCGCCAATCTGAAAAGTTATTTCCCAATGATGTGCCCAAGATATAATATTTCTTTCATCCCAAATTCACATTTAGACATCTTAGCATACAAAGATTGTTCTTGCAAAGTTTTCAACACAGTCTCTAGGTGTTGCAAGTGCTCTTCCCAAGTTTTACTGTAAATGAGAATATCATCAAAGAAGACTAAAACAAACCTTCTAAGTTGCTTGCAAAATATTCTATTCATACATGCTTGAAATGTAGTTGGAGCATTAGTCAACCCAAATAGCATAACAAGAAACTCAAAGTGACCATAATGACATCGAAAAGCAGTCTTTTGCACATCTTCCTCCGTCATTTGAATTTGGTGATAACCAGATCTAAGGTCAAATTTGGAAAATTAATTAGCTCCAATTATCTCATCCGTGAGCTCAACAATCCTAGGAATAGGATATCTATTCTTTATGTTCTTCTTGTTCAAATCTCTAAAGTCTATACACATCCTCAAAGTTCCATGTTTTTTCTTTACCAACACTACTGAAGAATCATAAGGGCTAGAGCTTGGTCTAATGAGTCCCAACTCTAAGAGTTATTGAATGTCCTTCTCAATATCATCTATGAACTTCTTGGGATGTCTATAAGGTGGTATCTGAATGGGTGAAGTACCCTCATCCAAAATATTGTTATGCTCAACCCCCCTCTCAGGCGATCTACAATGTGGAAGATCTCTGAAAAAAATTTCATATTTGTGCAAAAGTGTCTCTATATCCTTTGGGTGTTTAACAAATCTGATTTTTTGCTTGGGAGAGGTGATATAACATTCACCAGCCCACTCTATATCATCATGCCTCAATATAGATCTCATACTATTTCAATTTACTACATGTTTTGGGTAAGTGTGTTTCCCTCTCAAAATCCTTAGTACACCTGTTGAATCTTGAAATTTCATTTCATGAATTTGATAATTTACTGAATGATCTCCTATATAATACAGCCATTGCACTCCCACGACTACATTAATATCACCAACATCAACCACATAAAAACTATCAAATAAATTATAGTTACCTATGGTGACTTGCAGCTTTGGAACCCATGTGTTGCATTGCATTGTGTTGTGACCTGGAATGACAACAGTGAAGCCATCGAATGGTTCACTTGGTATATTTATTTTCTCCACCATCTTCACATCAATGAAATTATGTGTAGCTCCTCCATATACCAAAACTTAATCTCTTTTTCCCAATACCACACCCTTCCATCGAATAGTGTGATAGCAAGGAACTGCTGAAAGTACCGCCATTCTTTCTTTGTCTGGTGAAGGCTGATTTTCTTCTTGTTTTCCGTCTTTATTTGTTGTCGCATATGCCTCCTCTTGATCTTAAATGTGCCCTTCTTCATCCATACCCCCTTCATACTCATCGTTATCAGAAAATACCTGCTAAAATTCTTAAATTGAAGAAAGGGAATCTAGAATACATATGCATAACCAATTGACCTCCCATGGTTTTTATCACTTTTTTCAATCAGATTTTAAAAAACTAGTTTTGGACCCTTGGGGAAATGAGGTGTAGTTTGCTCCAATTTCTATGAAATTCGACCCAATGGCCACAAATTATTAGTTACTGAACATGAAACCATAATATACTTTAATTATAGTCCATTCATTCATAAATAATCAATAGTTTATACATCCATTCGAATCCATCAAGATTACAAGAGTTTACAACAAGGTAGTGGGGAAATGGCATTGTTTCTTCATTATTGAGAAATAATACATGAGATTTATTGGCCTTTCGACCTGAGAGTTTTCTGAACTTAAATAGTAGATAATTTACATCATAATACAAAATATTGTAGCAATATAATCTCCCTCAAAGATATGAATATCTCACCAAGTGCGCCTCACTCCATAGAGCTGAAACAGGGTGAGAAAACTTGAGATGAAAGGAAGAACAAGTTGAACTTGATATGTCCACAATTTGTTGTATCTTTCACCTGTACCTTATGAATCCATTGAATCTCCTTGAAATACCTGAGTGGCCTCTCCAAACACCAACTAGGATGGGAATCTTTCACCCTCGAAATTGTCTAAGTCATGAACTAGTCATCCACTATCTCTCTCTCTTCACAATAAAAAATTTCACAAATGATCAAAAGGGCCTTCTCATGGCTGATTCCTGCATTTTATAAAAATTATTGGTCTTCTAAGGTTCCAAATACATCCATAAACCAATGCCAATTTGAATTGATGTGGCTGCTCATGCTATGCCATGTGGACTCTCTCTTCACCTTCCCTCTTCTCCCAAATTCGAGTAGGAGCCTCTTGGCCTTCTCCAACTCCCATGAGCACCCTCTAAGATTCTCTATTCAAGCCTGACATGTCATATATTTCATATTTCAGCCTTCATATTTTACTTGTGTCATAATTGTCATAGAATCTCCATCATTGGTGTCATAGATGTCATAAATATAAGGGGAATCTAGCCAAGTGTCCATGAAACTCCCATTTGGCTCTTCCTCTCCCCATGTAAGTTACAATTCATACCAAATTTGACCTATGAAGTATATGGAAAAGTATATTAACCTTATAATCCATCCAAAACATTAGGCTTCCCATAGATTCAAGATTGCAAGAAGAGGATGCCATTTAACATAGGAATTCTAGCTTGAGTGGGCCCCATAGTCTCCATGTGTCTCCATTCTCCATATCCATTTCATTTTTCACTTGCATTTATTTAATTAACTCCATGAAATAAATATGTATTCCTTCTAATGTCTAAACACCATTTTTTATCTCCCTTATTAACTTCCCAATGTTTCCACCCAATCTAGGGAACTAGTAGGATTGATGGAATTTTCCTGCTATGCAATTATTTGAATGGGGACATTACATTCCCAACCATAGTCATCCCTTATCTATAAAATTCTAGCATACTCTTGCATTTATGAAATCATTAACACAATTCCTTCGCCCATTTTTTAAGGCAATATATAAATTCATGTTATGTAGAGTGAATAGCCATTACCCACCATACGCCAATACCTATTGGAACAACATGTAGTTATCCAAGAGAATTATAACTTACGTAATCCTCTACACATTATTAGGTGATCCTCTAATCACCTCCTAATTTAATTTTCAGTCTCCTTTAGTATATATATACTCTATTCAATTTAGACGTACGTTATATATTGAATAATGAGTTTTTTTTGTTGTTATAGGATATTAGAATGTCAAATAAATATACCTGGGAAGAAAACAATAGGAGGTATCCTAAGGCTAAGGCTGCATTGGAAGCAAAGGGCGATGGAAAGTGTTATTTCCCTGTTATTGTGTGGACCTGTAAACTCAAGGTCAATGTGGATGATGGAAAGGCATTTGAATTCATTGAAGACTTTTGTTAGACAAAGAGCATGACCTGAGGGTTCTATGGTGCAGTGATATATGCTATATCAATCCATGGTGTACAATAGTCAACATCTTCCAAATTTAGCAAAAAATATCAATATGCCTCGCATTTGGCATGTTGAATCCATAAACAAACTTGAGTGTGACTTTAATTCCTTTAAAGTAGGTTTGTTTGAGGTCAAATGGTATAGTCTACGAATGAATGAACGTGATCCCAAAAGAACTGTCATTGAGCATGCCAATGGATTTACCATGGTTAATACAAGGGCATTTGAACGAGGTACAGAGCCTTATGTTCTTATAAGTCAATGTGAGAAGGTATTTTACTCAAAGGTTCCAGGTAAATAAGGTTGGTCATACATTTTTAGATACGATCCAAGAGGAAGACCAGTCAAGTATAATGCAGTAGAGGAAGAAGACAATGTTGAAGAAGAAGGTGATGTAGATCAAAAGCAGTTGGACATCGACGTAGATGTGTTAGATGAAGAATATGATCAAGAAGTTGATCATCCAAATGATGTAGCAGACAATGAAATTGACATTGATGATACTGATGATGAATATCTAACTGAAAATGACTTTGATCATTATCCCAATATGAGCGATATTTTCAATGATAGCGATTCATAACCAAATGACGATACAAATGTTGAGTTAGATGAAGAAGAATATCAATGACATTGTAGCAATGTTGGAATATAAGAGGTATGCGAGAACATCTTCTTGCATAATGTATTATGCTTGTGACTATTTAGTTATGTTTAAATCATCGTTATCATCATCATCACCATCACCATCATCACAATCTCTGGCATCATCACCATCTTCATCATGATGACCATCTTCATAATCATCTTCATCATCAGCTTCATCATCATCATCATCATCATCATTGATGACAATGATGATCGTAATTGATATCTACTCTATATATTGTGATTTAATATTGCGTTAGAATTAATTAATTTTATTGGTCTAGTATAAATTAACTGTTTCTTATAGTATAAATTAAATTATTCTCTAAACAAAGATAAGCTCAGTAAGGAAATGCATAGTTACGATGACGATGATGATTATGATGACGAAGATGATGATGATGAAGATGGCGATGTCGATGATGAGGATGAGGATGAAGAGGATGACGATGACGATGATGAGGATGACGATGACGATGACAAGGATGAAGAATCTGAATGACATTGTAGCAATGTTGGATTCGAGGAGGTAATATTTCATGAGAACATCTTATTACATAATGTATTATGTTTAAGTCTATTTAGTTATGTTTAAATCATAGTTATCATCATCATCATCATCATCATCGACATCATCACCATAATCATCATCTTCATCATCATCATCATCATCATATTCATCATCATCTTCATCAGCATCATCATCATCATATTCATCGTCATCTTCATCAGCATCATCATCATCATCATCATCCTCACCATCATCGTCATCATCATCATCATCTTCTTCTTCTTCTTCATCATATTCATCATCATCATAACCATCACCATCATCCTCATCATCATTATCATCCTCATCATCATCATCATCACCATCATCATCATCATCATCATCATCATCATCAAGATCATCATCACCATCATCATCATCGCCATCATCATCATCATCATCATCATCATCATCAAGATCATCATCACCATCATCATCATCGCCATCATCATCATCATCATCACCATCATCATCACTATACTCATCATCATCATCATCATCATCATCATCATCCTCATCGTCATCATCATTAGCATCATCATCATCACCATCATCATCATCATCATCATCATCATCATCGACATCATCATCATCATCATCCTCATCATCGACATCATCATCATCATCATATCATCGTCGTCATCATCATCATTGACCTGTGATCATCATCACCGTCATCCTAAACATCATCATCATCCTCATCGTCATCATCATCATCATCACCATCAGTATCATCATCGACATCATCATCACCATCATCATCATTAACATAATAATCATTAGCATCACCATCATCATCATCATCATCGCCATCATCATCATCATCATCATTGGCATCGACGTCGTCATCATCCTTGTCGTCGTCGTCATCATCATCATCATCATCATCATCGTGTCCATCATCATCACCATCATCATCACCACCATCATCCTCATCATCATCCTCATCATCATCATCATTAGCATCATCATCATCATCATCATCATCATCATCATCATCATCACCACCACCACCACCATCATCATCATCGTCATCATCATCACCATCATCCTTATCATCATCCTCATCGTCATCGTCGTCGTCATCACCATCATCATCGTCGTCGTCATCAACGACATCATCATCACCATCATCATCATTAGCATTATCATCAGCAGCATCGCCATCATAATCATCATCATTGACATCATCATCATCACCATCCTCATCATCATCATCATTGCCATCATCCTCATCATCATCATCATCATCATCGTCGTCGCCGTCGTCATCATCATCATCATCATCGACATCATCATCGTCGTCATCATCATCATCGACATCATCATCATCATATCATCATCATCATCATCATCATTTACCTGTGATCATCATCACCATCATCCTCAACATCATCATCATCATCATTAGCATCATCATCATCATTGCCATCATTATCATCATCATCGACATCGTCATCACCATCATCATCATCATCGACATCGTCATCATTAGCATCATCATCATCATCATCACCATCATCATCGTCATCATCATCATTGACATCATCATCATCATCATCATCCTCATCATCATCGTGTCCATCATCATCATCGTGCCCATCATCATCACCATCATCATCATCATCATCCTCATTGTCATCATCATCATCATCATCATCATCACCATCACCATCATCGTCATCATCATCACCATCATCCTCATCATTACCATCCTCCTCATCGTTGTCATCATCACCATCATCATCATCATCATCATTGAAGTCCTCATCACCATCATCATCATTAGCATCATCATCGACATCATCATCATCATCATTGTCATCGTCATCATCATCATTGACAGCATCATCGTCATGCTAAATCAATGACATTTTATATTAACGTGAATCGATGCATTGTTAATATTCCCATTATGTACAAATCCCTGAAATGCACTTCCATTCACTACACCTCTTTCAATGGTTACTTGCTTCAAAACACAAGTATCTTTAACACCAAGTTGTTAGGTTGGATTGTGACAGTCAAAGTGCAATATTCCTGGAAAAGAACCCTACATATCATTCAAAGACAAAGCATATTGATGTGCAGTATCACTTTGTGAGAGACACAGTGGAAAATCAAAAAGTTTTGATAGAAAAAGTAAACTCTCAGTGAAGGACATTGCGGACTTATTGACCAAGTCTATGAACACTAAAAATTTTACTTGGTGTAGGGAATCAATGGGCTTGTTAGCAGGCTTAAGTGAATTAAATGTATGAAATACCATGTCTAAAGAAGACAACAAGTGGGATAATGTTGGGTAAGTTATATTCTTTGCAAGTAAATCAATGATTGAATTCGATAGTTGACTGGTTTCAAGCCGACTGAAATCGAAGTTGAAAAATGGTGGAATTTTGATCGATGAGTCGACTATACTTGACTAGTATAGTCAACTAGTCAACAATCACGACTGATCGATGGGGAAGTCAACGAGCACAAATCTGGAATGGATTCAACAAACACTTGGATGATGAGAGGCTCAATGAGCAGTCAAATATGGTTGACTTACTCAAGTAATTGTAACTTAATAAATGCATTCGGTTAGGAAGTTATGGACCACCATTAATGAGAAGTTATTCATAACTGACTTGGGTAACATATGCTAATGTATGTGTTGCATCTACAAATATGATGTAATGGTAAAGGCTACCTAAGAATGGCACACAAGACATGAGAAGTATTGCAGTGTACCAACAAGACTGTGTTGGTAATGTACAAGTGTAGTGAATTCATGCTTAAGTTGTATCAATCTTGTAAATCGATGTTGTAAACATCGGTTTGAGAGTGTTGTTAATAGATTAGTGGTAAATATCATTGGTTTTTCAATTAATAGAGTTGTACCAACTGCTATTGTATGTGTTGCATCTACAAATATGATGTAATGGCAAAGGATATGTAAGAATGGCACACAAGAGATGACAAGTATTGTAGTGTACCGAAAAGACTGTGTTGATATTGTACAAGTGTAGTGAATTCATGCTTGAGTTGTAGCAATATTGTAAATCAATGTTGCAAACATTAGTTTAAGAGTGTTGTTAATAGATTAGTGGTAAAGCTCGTTGCTTTTCCGATTAATAGAGTTTTACCAACTGTTAGTTTATGTGTTGCATCTACAAATTTGATGTAATGGAAAAGGCTATGTAAGAATGACACACAAGAGATGAGAAGTATTGTAGTGTACCGACAATACTGTGTTGGTATTGTACAAGTGTAGTTTAATTCTTGAGTTGTAGCAATCTTGTAAATCGATTTTGCAAAGATTGGTTTAAGAGTGTTTTTAATAGATTAGTGGTAAAGCTTGTTGGTTTGTCGGCTTTCCCACTAAAGGAGTTTCCATGGTAATTTATGTAATACTATGTGTGACTTTGTTTTGTATCATTTTTAATTATGTTATTTGTTTAACTACAGGAATCACCATGCATGCTCATTGTAATAGGTATTAGACCCCAACACACTTTGTATTCACATATTTACTAGGAAATGTGTTCATTTTTATAAGGTATGTGAATCACCTACTAGAGATGAGTCATAAGTAGAATTGAGTCCAATGGTCAAGGGAATATGTATGGGTGGGCCCAATCTTATATTATTTTAAAAATATTTCTTCAAAGAAAGAAAAAACTATGATAAATTGTCCTCGAGATTTTATTTATGTGTATGTCATAATCAAACTCAATAATACTTAAATAAAAATTGTATGTACTCATTAACATTAACTGCAAAAGTTCTCTTCTAATTTTTGAAACAAATATCATATTTTAAACTATATATTTCCCTTTCAAAATGCATCCACCTCAAGACAATTGTCAACTAATGGTATGAACTTCAAAATGAGCCACACCTTGTCCCTTCATTTCTAACATGACACCATTTTAACCAAGTCATACCCGAATAGAAACTATATATCCCTTCTTAAATTGCATCCACCTCATGACAATTGTCAACTATTGGTATGAAATTCAAAATTAACCACACCTTGTACCTTCATTGCTACTATTACACCATTGTGACCAAGTCATACCCAAAGAGAAAATATGTAAGAAACACTCCAATTCATGCACAAAAATATTGGAATTCCAGTATTGCATTGCACAATGTAGACACTATATACACCTAAATTTATGACATATGAGGAATAGCCCCTCAAACTCTATAAAACTTGTTATCCTTTGTACTTGTTGAAAGATTGGAAAATACAATTCTAGTCTTGGTGTGTAAAATAATCATTTCATTCATCAAATAATGTATGATGTGTTTCTAATAAGTTAAAGGAAATGGTTACACATAAAATATATGAGTAAATTGTTCAACTATAAAGTTAATGAGAAGCTCATTCTTCATCCATTTCCCTAGGGGTAAGAGGAAATCCATCCATGATATCCATTGAAACCTATTAATAGTGGATATGGTTTTATTCAATTTAATTGCTTTCTACTACAACAGCTATTTAATAGATTCTATGTCCGCCTTAAAATAAAATACAAAAGTAAAAAAAAATTCTCAAAATTAGATTTTATGATATTTATGTTTCTTTTGCGTTATTGTATTTACAGCTTGGTACAAGGTTGTCAGTTTCTCATTCTCTCGTTTTTACATCATTTTCTCGCAATTCCCTATATACAAGTACTTTATATTAATCATTGCTTCAATCTTTTTATCCATAATTGGTGTTAGATGTTTGTTGTTTAACAAATGTTTTCAATGGCTTTGATTAACTTTCCCTAATACATTTTACTCTGTATTTATGCTTCCAGAGAATTTATTCTTGACAATAACGATCGTCCAGTTGTGTCATGAGATCCTTTTCTTTGCGTTTGTTTTCCTTGAATACTCCATTGGCCATTATGGAGCATTGAATAGCTTCAAGGTTTTCCTCAATTCATTTTTATCTTTGAACATGTAACCAAAGGTGGTGTGATTCCAGTGCTTGAGCCTTGATCTGACTTAATTAATTTTTTGTTTCATAGTGGCCATTTTGGAATTTCCTTCTGGTTGTATCTTGGACCACCAAATGTTGATAAAGTCCATGAAGGTTGGATGAGAGAGGTAGAATTTCTCAAAACAGAAAGGACGGTGTATATTTTCACCAATACTCTGTCATTTTAGGTCAATGGGCCAATTATCTGATCTAGTCTTCGAGAGAATCGGGGAGGTTATAAGCCCTCCTGCATGGAGAATATCTTTTGAGATCAAGAAGTGGTCTAGTTGCTTGGCTATATGATGAATCCCTCCTCTACGGTTGTTCCAAGTGAAAAATCAAGAGGAAGGCTGGAGATCCACTAATCTGCAATCATTGATAGCAGCCTTGAAGACGTGGTCCTTGGCTAAAATAACTTTTAATCCCCCTTTTTTCCACAAAGGGAGGTGATCGTGTTGAAACCCTCTCCTATGATGAGAGGGAAGTCTTGGTGCTGCAAGGAGAACCAATTCATGAAGTGCAGAAGCTTTAGCTTGAGATATGGAGGTTGGGGGTTGTAGATGTTGAGAAGGTGGCCATGGATGTTGGATCCAAGAATGTGGAAGGAAGCAGTGATCCCATGGGCACAAGTTGATGACTCGCTGAGGACAATATCAGTTAGGTTCCAGGAAATGGAAATACCTTCGGCAACCTCATTTTCAGCAATCGTTATTGTTTGGCATCCTTTCCAAAAAAAATTCCATTATCAGGTGGAGGGTTTCAAAGGTGCACTTTGTTTCCTGGATGAAGAGAACAATAGGATTATCTTGTTGCATTTTCCTTTTCAACGTTATTTTTTTGTTGAAATAGTTCAGTCCTCTAACATTCCAGGAGATGATGTTCATTGACAACTAGGAGATGAGGAGGGGAAATTTTCTGTTAACTGGGCATATTTCCCTATTTCCACCAACCAGGTTCCCAACACATTTATCCTTTGTAGAGCATATTTCCTCCCTTTTTTTTATTTTCTTGAATGAGTTTTTTCTTGTCCTTTTGTTGAAGGTTGAGGACCCCAAGTTTGTTTTGATCTTTGGATTTTTCTAAGGCCTCTTTGAGAAGCTGGCTTTGGCGGGAAGGAATGGAGCTGAAATATTTTTTGGTGTAAGCATATTCTAACACAAGGTCCCTCAATTCTATCTCTGACATCTCTTCATCCATGGGGATTTTGGAGACAGGATCAGTAGAGGAGGGAAGGGGCTTAAATTTGGGGTTTGAGGTCTTACTAAGTGGATCTATTGATCCCATTACTCGGGAATAAGAGGGAGGCGAGACGATACTTGGGTCTGTTTGATAAAAATGGGGTAATGGACTAGAGATATTTTCTTGCGGTGCTTTCTGTAGGCTTGGATCTTCAACCAAGTTTTCCTGCTAGCTGCCCAAAATCTCAAAGCTATTGCTTGTGGTAGGGGTCTCAACTTTGGGAGTGTCCCTCGAAGGCTTCCGTCCTTGTCATCTCTTTTTCCCTGCCCTTTGGAAACCATTTGTGTCTCTTTCTTCATCCTTCGGGTTCTTGTTGGGTTTTTTTTTGGGACAATACCGGAACATGTGTCCATTCTCATGGAATTTACAGCATATTAAGGGAATATGTTCATAGTCCAACGGTTGGACCCATCCCGAGTCTTCATGAATGAGATTGATGGCATCCAAAAGGGCTTTAGCAATATGCATGTAGACACAGATCCGCACGTAGGAGGTGAATTTGTTGAGCTTCGTTTGGTTAGTTGAACACACAAAGATACACAAGGTTTTTTCGATGTCCTTCATCGTATCTTCATACCAGTATTCCTAAGGGAGGGAGTACATCCTTATCCAAACAGGTTCCCAGGTGAAGTATTCTTTTTCTAGGCGGAATCGCTCTGTCCAATTTTTTAGAGATAACCCCGCAGAGTTAAAGAAATAGGGACTGCATTCTTCCACTTTGGTTTTATCTTTAAGGTGATGAAATATGATTGTAAAGAAACCCTTGGATATGAGTTGTAGTTTAAAGTGTGATTTAGGTTTCCACTTAGCAGCTATCCAGCCTCTTAGTGCTTTCTCAGTGGGACAAAAGCCTATGAACTTACCAGTCAGGGCGTGATCTCTCAAAAACTGAACCCGAGCATGTATATGCTCATCATGTAGGGTCAGAATGGGTCTAGCAGTGCTCCTAGTGATGCAGGGGCTATTTTCCTGAGGGTTTGTATCTGGGGGCTCATGAGGCGCGTCAAGGGGAGCAGGGGTTATTTTGAGAGTCTCTATATTGGGAATAGGGATATCCTATGAACCTATTTTTAGAGTGGAAGCAGATGAATGATGCATTGCGGCATACAATGATTCAGGGACAGGACGATGTATGCTTTGGGAGGGGGCAGCAGCCAATCCCTCGTCAGAAACCATGGGGATGGGTCAGAGTTAGACAGAACACAAAAGGTACAGTAGGAGCAATAGGTCGAAGGTTAGATGTTGCTTGGATAAACCCTAACTAGCATAGAATAGTGAGCCAGAGAAATAGAATGAACATCAAATGAACAATCACATCACCTAACTCAAAAATGAAAGCAGGTGAAATATTGGAGGATCAGGCGGACATTGAATAGGACTTGATTGTGTATTTTTTGTACCTTCTTTCAGAACCGGCTATCTCTAGAGCTAATGCAATCAAGAAAATAACCCAGCATATTCACACCATCTGATTACCACTTATAAGAATGTATCCCTCATGCAACCCATCTCTCTTCAGGAATTCGAACTAACGATGAATCAAATGTATGATGGTACAGCGCCTGGACCAGATGGCTTTGTAATCAACTTCTTTCACTACTGTTGGAACCTGCTAAAGCACGATGTCCATGAAGTGGTGGAGGAATCGCATCAAAAGCAATGGGTATTTCCCTCTCTCAATGCCACCCACCTCACTTTGGTGCCCAAAGAAACAGGAGCCTCCCATCCTGGTAAGTTCATAACCATTTCCCTTTGCAACATCATTTACAAAATTATCTCCAAAGTGGTAGTTAACCGCCTCAAGCCTCTTCTTCCTTTACTCGTTTCCCCTGAACAAACGGGCTACGTCGAGAGAAGGAAAATATTGGATGGTATTATCCTGGCTCATGAAGTTATTCATTCCCTCAAATTCAATCATACTCCTGGGATGCTTCTTAAACTGGATCTTTCAAAATCCTTCGATAAGCTTGGTTGGGTTTTTTAAAAAAATATGCTCCTTTCCTTTGGTTTCAGTCAAGAGTGGACCCATTGGATCTCCTCCCTTATCAACTCTTCCTTCTTTTCGGTCCTGGTCAATGGGTCCCCCTTTGCTACCTTCTCTCCCTCTCCTCGTCTTCCTCAAGGTGACTCCCTCTCTCCATTTCTCTTCATCCTCATGGTTGAACGACTGGGAAGACTATCCAAAACATATGTTCCTTGGGCTCCCTTAGAGTCCTCTCCCTTCATGGAGGAAATCCCATTGCTTATCAACAGTTTCTAGATGAAAACCTCCTCTTTGGCCACCCCTCTGTTCAGAAATCTCGCTTCCTTAGAGATATTCTCCACACTTTATCAGAATATTCTAGTACCACTCTCAACCTGGAAAAGTCATATATCTTCTTCTTTAATATAGACTCCATCATCAAACATAATGTCTCTCGTATACTAAGGTTCACTGTCTCCACCTTACCCTCAAAATACCTAAGTGTGCCTCTTTTTTACTCAGCCATTAAGCACTCCTCTTGGAAAGAACTCCTAGACAAGCTTGAATCTTGGATCTCCTCATGGGCCTTCTATTCCCTCAATCTTCCCTTCTGCCTTACTCTCCTAAAAAATTTCCTCCAATCCTTGTCAATCAACCTCTTCTCCATACTCGTTACTCCTAAATGGGTGCTAAAATCCCTCAGAAGTCTTCAACATTCCTTCCTTTGGAACAAAGGTTCCAGGAATAAAAAGTGGGCCCTAGTTAATTGGAACACTCTCTGTCTTCCTCGAAGTAAGGGAGGCACGGGACTTAGAGATCATGAAATAAACAATGCAGCTCTCCCCGCAAAAAATTGGTGGACCTGGATCCCTCATAGTGACACATCCTGGGGGGGGTTATGGAATAGAAAATATGCACCAGATAGGGACCCTTCTCAATTGATTTGCCTCAACAGTGATCCCCTGGGATCCCTCATATGGAAATCTTCCAACTCTCAAAAATCCCTTATCCAGCAGCACAGCTTCTGGGAGATCCGAGAGGGAGATCGCACATATTTCTAGAAGGAATCTTGGAAACAAATTCCCAGCTACATTAGCCAATATGACATGGGAGACAATTATAACAACCTACTAGCTGATTGTCGCTGTGTTGTCCAGGACTTTTGGGAACATGAAGGCTCTTTTCCCTTTCATACATGGAAGCACCCAAGAAGATGGCACATTCGTCTTAAACTCGAGATAATGGAACAAATATGGCAGGACCTTAAGTCTAGAAAAATTAGAATCAAACATGGTCCTGATATTATGCAATGGGGGAATCTCCCTAAAGGCTCATTCATTATCAAGGAGGAATACTCTATCGCTTCCACCAAGGAAGAAGATCATCAATTTCCCCTCTAGAAAAAATATGGAATCCGTATGTTTGGCCCAAAATTTCTACCTTTCTCTGGCTTCTCTCTCACAAGCGCATCCTCACTTGGGAAAACCTGCAAAAAAGGGACTTTCAGGGGCCCGCGTTCTACTTCATGTGCAGTAACGCTGTAGAAAACATAGATCACTTGTTGGACTCTTGCGATTTTTCCTCTAAGATTTGGGATCACTTGTTGGACACTCTGCTAAGATGGGCAGAAAATCCTTTCCAAAGTGCTCTTCTTAACAGACTATGGGAACTTACCCCTGGATTTCTGGTCTGGATTATATGGAAAGAGAGAAATTATAGAATCATTAAGGATCGGCGCAACGCTCTGGATAATATATGGTATGATCTCAAAATAAATCTTCGGGACACCACCTTCCTGAAATATTGCCACTCCTCTGATTTTCCCTCTTCAGCAGCTGAAAAAATGAATCCTAGAAAACTGGAACTTCACTCGTCGTCCCCTCCCCTCTCTCAGGAGGGACCCTCCCATAAGATTATCCATCCCATGTCAATGGTCCCCTCCTCTGATCGACATCTTCAAGCTCAACTTTGAAGGGGCCTCGAAAGGTAATCCTGGCATGGCGGGATTTGGAGGTTATATTCGCAACCATGATGGTCAAATCTTGCAAATTTCTTCGGAAGCATGGGGCATGACACCAAAAAGGCTGTCGAGATAGAAGGCCTCATTGAATGGATCACCCTGGCTAAACATCTGAATTTTCTTTCGATCATCGTTGAGGGTGACTCATAGGTGATCCTTACTCTTGCCACCAAAATTCAAAATGGATCCTAGGCTTCAAAACTCTCCACCGGCTGGAGAATGGAACACAGCTTCAGAAGACTTGGAAAAATCCTAGAGGCTCTCTACTCGATCACCTTCCACCATGTTAGGAGAAAATACAATGCTTTGGCCGACTACTTGGATAATGAATGCGTTAAGTGTGATATTCCTCTTTCTGCTAGAGAGCTTGGGATTCCCTTTCCAAACATTCATATTCACCACTACATCACTCTCGCCTCATAAGAACACCCCTACCTATATGCGGGTGCTTTTCCCATACTTCCTACACCTAGCAACTTGGTCCCACCAGCTGGCTCCAGCATGAGACTTCATCCCACCTCTAGCCACGCAGAAGGACCTCACTTAATGGGAATTCCCACTGACCAAGCCCCACCTAGAGGTTCGCTTTTGGATCACGCTCCACTTGGAAGTTCCCACCCGACATCTAGCTTTGGCACGCGCTTGTGATTATCCTCTAGCCAAGCAGATTGGACGCCATTTATGGGCAGTCGTTCACAAGGCTCTAGTTTAATTGAGATTCAGTGTGAGGATGCAAACATTCTACCTGATGCGATGGAATTTGTCCGAGGTCATTTACACCGGCAGTTGCAAGCTGCAGATCCTGCGTGTGGCTCACATGTCGCCCACTTTGACGATGCATGAAATGGCATTCACGCCCAGATCCCCCTTCATTCTCTCTACCTCGACGCTCTCTATGCATCTCTGCAATGTTTTGTTTAGCTCTATGGATTGCTCGGCTCTGTGTGTTTGGGAGCTTCTCTTACACACCATGACCCATCCGAGAGGTACCCCCGTCATGGCGCTAGGCATGGTTCTGGCAGAGAAGTTGAGTCTCCTAGGAAAGACAAGGTGGTAAACATCAGTTATGATAGCAAAGTTTTGTCCCTGGTTCGGGTGCTCAACAATGACTAGGATTCTAGTCAAGTGGCGGATTTTATCGCCACAAGAAATTATGGTAATCAAATCAACTTGTTATGGCTGGTGAAAATTATGCTTGGGAACCTGGTCGAAGAAGTATTGGCGAACTGAACCAGTGCAACTACCTCCATCTTGGATATTAGGGGACTTCTAGTGCATTTGGACACCAAACTGGCAAGCATTGGCGCTAGTTTGGCTGGAGGAAAGTATTCCCTGGAGCGTTGCTCCAATTTGCACAGGCACCCCAATCCAACAGATCTCACCACCATGAGGGTCGACTTGGATAGTGCAACTACTACTCACCCTAGCGGGTCTTCGGCTACCACTCACCCAGTAGGATCCTACTATGTGTCTCTAGCTCCATCCATTCCAGATTAAATGTTAGCGAGAGCGGAAGGGAGCCCAAAAGCCTTGTTGGCCTCCACCTCAGGGTCGATTCTGCATGAATCAGATGCTTCCTCCAGCCTGCCATCGCTTCTCTCCAACTTTCCAGTTCCCTCCACCATAGATATGTTGCACTTCAAACGGGTTCGCACATCCACTGAGGAAGCTTCTCTCAGGGGCAAAATCGAGCCCCTGGCGCCCAAAATCCCTCCATAGGGGTGTGAGGATGATTTCTTCGGCAACTACCCCATAGTTGAAGATAAACCCAATCTCCGTAAGAAAGAAGCTCCTACGCAAGATGACCATCCCTAGATCTCTCGAATTTCTACAAAGGTTTTTTCTTTTTTTGTTAAACTATGTCTTTTCTTGCTCAGTTATGGTATCTGGTAAAAATTGTATGTTCTCTAGTGGCATATGTCTCCTTGGAGTTGGCCAATTTTCCTATGATATTCCTATGCCTACCATTTTTTAGTGTCCAAGTAGGTGGTTCCACCAACCTAGACCTCCCAGGATGGAATTTTTCCTTGTAATATATTTTGTACTCTTAATATAATTATTCCGTGCAGCTTTACAAAAAAAAAAACTTTCCCTAATCCACAATAATTGAAGCATTAAAAGTTTTTTATTAAGTACATCCATCATTCAGTTTTACTATTTATTTATGTAAAAAATTATCTGTCAAAAATGAACCAGACTCCCTCTAAGTCAACATGAGACCTTCAACCATCATCTGGAATAAATAAAATATATTATCAACCATCGAAAATAATAGACAATTTGGAAACGCTTCATTATTCAGGAGTGCAAATTGGCCAAGGTCCATATTTTTGTAGGAGTTAAGTTATATGTTGAACAGTGTCCTAAGCCACATGAAGAAATAGAGTACATGGCACATGTTCCCCATGGTAGTGGTGTAGGTAGAGTAATGTAGGTAATGGTATGTACTTAACGTAATATTACCCATGTAGTCGGAGTATTGAGAAAATACATGTCAACACCTAGAAATGAGCAATGAACCACGGTGAAGAAATTTTTCAAGCATTTGCATGGCATAATAGACTATGCAATATGCTACCAAGAAAAACCTTAAAGTGACAAGAAAACATGTGTACATGGTTTTATCAACTCCAACTAGGGTGGAAATATCGATCGTAGACACTCAACCAGTGGATATGTTTTCAAGTTATTCAGTTGAGCAATCAATTGGATGAGTAGGCGGAAATTGTTCATTGCACTGTCAACCACTGAGGCTCAATAAATGACAGCCACTCATGCAAGCAAAGAGGTGGTTTGGTAATGCCTATATTTGTTAAGAAGTTGGACTTAAACAGCAAGTTGTTAGGTTGGATTGTGACTGTCAAAGTGCAATCTTCTTAGAAAAGAATCTTGCATACCATTCAAATACAAAGCATATTGATGTGCATATTAAATTTGTGAGAGACATGGAGGAAAATCAAAAAGTGTTGTTGGAAAAGGTAAACATTGTGAAGAACATTGCAGACTCATTGACTAAATCTGTGAGCACTGAAAATTTTACTTGGTATAGGGAACCAATTGGATTGTTATCTTGCTTAAGTGAACTGATGGTCTTAAATAGCATGTGTATGCAAAGAAGACAATAAGTGGAAGAATGTTGAGTGTGGTATATTATTTGCATGTAAATCGACAGTCAAAGTCAATACTCGACTAGTTGCAAGCTGACTAGAATTGAATTCGACGGACGGTGGAAGTTTGGTCGATGGGTCTAGTATAGTTGATGACGATCACAATTGTTCGACAAGGAAGTCTATGAGCACAAAGCAGGAATGGATTTGACAAACACTTGGATGGCGAGAGGCTCAATGGGTGATTGACTATGGTTTACTCAGTCAAGTCAACTGTAACAAAATAATTTCATTTAGTTAAGAATTTATGGACCACCATTAATGAATAGTTATCCACAACTACCTTGGGTATCATGAGCTAGTGTATGTGTTGCATCTATAAAAATGATGTAATGGCAAAGGCTATGTGAGAATGACACACAAGAAATGAGAAGTAATGTAATGTACCAACTAAACTGTGTTGATATTGTACAACTGTAGTGAATTCATGCTTGAGCTATAGTGATCTTGTAAATCATTGTTGTAAACATTGGTTTAAGAGTTTTATTGATAGATGAGTGGTAAAGATCATTTATTTGTTGGGTTTCCTCGATACAGGGTTTTCTAGGTTAATATTTGTGTATTATGAGTGGTTGTGTTTTGTGCCATTGTTAATTTTGTTATATGTTTAACTATAAGAATCATCATGCATGCTCATTGTATTAGGTATCAGACCCCAACACAATTTGTATTCAACATATTTACTAGAAAATGTGATTGTTTTTATAAGGTAAGTGCATAGTTTACTAGAGATGAGTCATATATTGAATGGAGTCCAATGGTAAGATGTAGGGTGGGGCCCAATCTTATCTTATTTTAAAATAATTTCTTCAAAGAAAAAAATCTACGATAAATTGTCCTTGAGAGTTTAATTATTCTTATGTCATAATCAAACTTGTTAATATTTAAATAAAAATTACATGTACTAATAAACATTAACCACAAAAGTTCTCTTCTAAATTTTGAAATAAAGGAAATATTTTAAAAATATATATATCCTTTTTTAAATTACATCGACATCATGACAATTTTCAACTATTGGTATGAACTTCAAAATGATCCACGCCTTATACCTTCGTTGGTGACATGACACCATTTTGATCAAGTCATACCTGAAATGAAAATATGTAAGAAACACTCCAATTCATGTGCAAAAAAATTGTAAGTCGAGAATTGCACTGCACCATGTAGAAACTACATACACCTAAATTTATGACATCTAAGGACTATTCCCTTAATATCTATCGAACTTGTTATCTTTTGTACTTATTGAAAGATTGGAAAATACAATTCAAGGCTTGGTGTGTAAAATACTCAATTCATTCATCAGATAATGTATGATGTGTTTCTTATAAATGAAGGGAAATGGTTACACATTAAATAAGCAAACTATTCAACTACATAGTTAATGAGAAGCTCATTCTTCATCCCTTTCCCTAATGGTAAGAAGAAATCCATCGATGAAATCAATTGAAACCTATTAATAGTGGAAATGGTTTTAATCAATTTAACTCCTTTCTACTACAAAGGTTAGTTAACAGATTCTATGTTTGCCTTAAAAAAATTCAAATCTTAAACAAATTATCAAAAATATATTTTATGGTATTTATGTTCTGTTTATGTTATTGTATTTACAACTTGGCACAACGTTGTCTGTTGCTCATTCTCTCCTTTTTACATAATTTTATCACAATTCACTATAGCCATAGCTACTTTATATTGATCATTGCTTCATTCTTTTGCCCATAACTGTTGTTCCATGTTTGGTATTTAACAGATATTTTCAAAGGCTTTGATTAACTTTCCCTAATCCACAATGATTGCAAATGTTCAAAGTTTTTTATTAAGTACATCCATCATTCAGTTTTAGTATTTATTTGTGTAATCAATTATTAGTCAAAAATGAACCAATCTCCCTCTAAGTCACATCAAACCTTCAACCATCATTCAGAATAAATGAAATATATTATCAACCATAGAAAATAATAAACAGTTATGAAACATACAAAAGTGCAAACCAATCAAGGTCCCTATTCTTGTAGGAGTTAAGTTATTTGTTGAACAATGTCCTAAGACATAGGAAGAAATAGAGTACACTACACATGTGCCCTATACTAGTGTTGTAGGTAGTCTACATGCAATGTTCTATACCTGACATGATATTTCCCATGTAGTGGGAGTATTGAGCATATACATGTCAACACCTAAAAAGGAGCATTGGACCAAAGTCAAGAGAGTTTTTAGGTTTTGTGTGGCATAATGGATTATGCAATATGCTACCAAGGAAAACCTGTAACCAACAGGAAAATATATGTACTTTATTTTGTCAACTTTAATTGGGTTGGAGATCTCGACCACATATGATCAACCAAGGATATGTTTTCAAGTTATTTGGTGGAGCAATCAATTGGATTTGTAGGATGTAGTCGATCATTGCACTATTGACCACAGATGTTGACTATGAGGAAACCACTCATGCAAGCAAAGAGGCGGTTTGGTTGCAGAGATTGTGTTCAGTGTTTGGGTTTAAATAGCAAGTTGTTAGGTTGGACTGGGACAGTCAAAGTGTAATATTCCTGGCAAAGAACCTTGCATACCATCCAAAGACAAAGCATATTAATGTGTAGTATCACTTTATGAGAGATAGTGAAAAATCAAAAAGTGTTTCTAGAAAAGGTAAACATTGTGAATAACAATGCAAACTCATTGCCCAAGTCTATGAGCATTAAAAAGTTTACTTGGTGTAGTTTTTCAATGTGCTTGTTAACCTTGCTTAAGTGAACTAAAGGTCTAAAATCATACGTGTATGCAAAGAAGACAAGTGGGAGAATGTTGGTTGTGTTATATTTTTTGCATGTAAATCGATGGTTGAAGTCAATTTTCAATTGGTTGCCAGCCAACTAGTATTGAAGTTTACAGACTATAGAAGTATGGTTTATGGATCAACTAGTATAGTTACCAGTCGACGATCACGACTAGTCTACGAGAAAGTCAACGAGCAAAAATCAATAATGGATTCAATGAACACTTGGATGACAAGAGACTCAACGAGTGGTCGACTATGGTCGACTCATTCAAGTTGATTTTAACAGAATAATTGCATTCGGTTAGGAAGTTATGAACCACCTTTAATGAGCAGTTAACCATAACTAACTTCGGTACCACAAGCAAGTGTATGTGTTGCATCTATAAATATGTTGTAATGGCAAAGGCTATGTAAAATGACAGACGAAGGATGAGAAGTATTGTAGTGTACGGATTGGACTGTGTTGTACACTTAAGTTCATGCTTGAGTTGTAGCAATCTTGTAAATTATTGTTGAAAGCACTAGTTTAGTAGAGTTGTTAATATATGAGTAGTAAACTCTGTTTTTTTTTGTTGGTTTTCCCCGATAAAAGAGTTTCCAAGGTAATTTATGTTTACTATATATAACTATGTTTTATGTCATTACTAATTTGTTATATGTTTAATTATACGAATCATCATGCATACTCATTATAATAGATATTAAGCCCCAATACAATTTGTATTCAACATATTTACTAAGAAATGTGATCGTATTAATAAGGTATGTGCATCACCTACTAGAGATAGGTTGTAAGTTGAATGGAACCCAATAGCCAACGAGATCTATAGGGGTGGGGCCAATCTTATATTATTTAAAAAGTATTTATTCAAAGTAAAAAACTGTGATAAACTTTTATGTGTATGTCATAATCAAACTCATTATATTTAGATAAAAATTATATGTACTCATAAACGTTAACCACAAAAGTTCTCTTGCAATTTTGAAATAAAAGTTCTCCTGTAATTTTGAAATAAAGATAATATTTTAAAATATATATTTCCCTTTTTAAATTGCATCCACCTTGATACATTAGTCAATACTAGTATGAAATTCAAAATGAGTCACACCTTGTACCTTCATTGCTAACATCACAACATTTTGACTAAGTCATACTCAAAGAGAAAATGGAGCAATCTATGTATTCTATGTTTTGGACTTTTTGGTAGTTTTTAGTCATAATATGGTAATTTTTTGGGGGTGAAATCCAGATTTTGAAGTGTTCAAGCTATGTTTTTGAATGCATAAGTAGATTGAGCACCCTCAAAAACTCCTTGTGGCACTCACATTATGCAATTTCCAATTTCCACAAGTGATATCAATGGTTCTAAAAAAATTCAAGATTTCCAATAATATTCTGAACAAAACTACCCATAAAATGGTTGAAAACATAGAATATTTAGACTACTTCGAACAGAAAACATGTAAGAAACACTCCAATTCATGTGTACAAAAGGTGGAAGTCTAGCATTGCACTGCAGCATGTAGACACTACATACACCTAAATTTATGCCATCTAAGGACTAGCCCCTCAAACTCTATGAAACTTGTTATCCTTTGTACTTGTTGAGAGATGCAAAAATATAATTCTAGACTTGGCGTGTAAAATAATCAATTCATTCATCAAATAATGTATGATGTGTTTCTAATAACTTAAAGGAAATGGTTATACACACTATCAAACTTGTTATCTTTTGTACTTGTTGAGAGATACAAAAAATCATCAAATAATGTATGATGTGTTCCTAATAATTTAAAGGAAATGATTATACACATGTTATCAAACTTGTTATCTTTTGTACTTGTTGAGAGATACGAAAATATAATTCTAGACTTGGTGTGTAAAATACTCACTTCATTCATCAAATAATGTATGATGTATTTTTAATAATTTAAAGGAAATGGTTATACACATAACATAAAATAAACAAGTAAACTATTCAACTACATAGATAATGAGAAGTTTATTCTTCATCCTTCACTCCCTTGTTAAAGAAAGTGCAGTCGTGAGACCCATTCTCAGGGAGGATGGTACCCTAGTCAATTAACTAGGGTTGCTAATTTGTGAACCACACAAAGTAAGTCCATAGAAGGTACCCTATCGCCCCCGACAGTCTCCTAGGGTTCTTGGTTTGGGACCACACAAAGTCCCTAGTATGTGCCTAGGGCTCCTATATGTCTCTAGGGTATTCTGGTCTAGGACAAGACAGTTTATTGGTCACGAGGACCAAGCAAATCCTACAGGTTGAGAGAGAGACTTCATGGTCTGGAACTAGGTATATTCTTGGTCTAAGACCAAGTGATTCCTACAAGTACATACCTAGTCAATTAACCAAGTGGATCTTGGTCAGTTGACCAAGATGATGATGTGTGATGTCATCTTATCCTCAATGCTTATTGCTAGGTTGTTTCTCAAGGGACTAGCCACCCCTTGTTGATGTCACTAGCACTTGACCTTTAGGAGCAGTATAAAGGACCAGAGGATCACTTCATCGAGTTTGGACCTTCCTTATACAGTGATGATAAAACTCATAGTTAGTGTATGGAACACATGTGGACAATATATCTTGAGAGAGAAAGATTAAACACCTTGGTCTTATGGGTTAAAAGGGTTGTTTTCCCACCTTGATGGTGCACCTTGGTCTTGTGGGTGAAGGGTTTGTCTTCCCACCTTGATGGTGCACCTTGGTCTTGAGGGTGAAGGGGTTCTCTTCCCACCTTGTTGTGACCCCTCTAGTTGTCTTATGGTCTTATGTTTCCCTATTGATCCTAGTGCCCTTCTTTTTTGTGGTACCTTGACCCTTTTGTTATGATGACTCTAACTTTATTGTTTTATTGTTTTTTGTTCTGTATGACCATTTGACCATTAGTAACCTATCCTAAGTCATCCTAACATTATTTTATGTTTTGATTGGTAAATCCCCTAAAAGGTGAGGTGGTTGAGTGATCCTTCTAGAAGGCTTGTCAAGATTAATTTAAAGATCTAAGCTCTCTTTTAGGAGACGCCTTGACAAAGAGAATAGTGAAGATCTGATCCTATACATGCTTTATAGTTGATTTTTTTTACTTGGTTTGGTGTCCAGGGTTCTCCTAACGGTTCTTGAGATGTCATTATCTCTCCATCAGCCTACTAGGGCTACCACTTTCCCGTTTTGGTTGTTGTTGTAATTTTGTTTGAGTTGTGACCCTTCTTCTACTTGTTAGGGTGTTGTAGAACTTAAGCTCTACTAATTCTAGAGTCTGGTATTGTTGGATCATGACTTGTATGATGCCTCTGGGTTGATCCGTGATATTGTTTCTCCCTTGTTGGCTGCCCAGACTTGGCTAATGACCTTGTTGCTACCTTTTTCGCTGCCCAGACTTGGGCCATGACCTTGTTTCTCCCCTTGTTGGTTGTCCAACCTAATTCATGACCCTTGTTGGTTGCATGGAACCCATTTGTGACCTTTCTATGGACTGCCAGGTTGGGTGAGACTCTTTGAGGGCTATCAAACCAAGTCGTGACCTTTTGTTGACTATTTGAAGGTTGAAGTGATTGTTAGTTCGGACGTGACCTTTTTGGTTGACTGTAAGCTGTGTCGTGACCTTTGGACTACGTTTGAAGTTAGGTTGTAACCTCTTGTAGGCTACTAAAGTGCTCTTATTTGGACTCTCCTGAATCCTACAAAATTATTGCAGCAAGGGTTTGTAGGTTCATCCTCACTTCTAGACTACTTTTTATTAACACTCATAGGTATGTACTTGTCTAACCTTGTTCTACGGTTACCATTCTTCTCTCACTATGGTATGTCCATTGTTCCTTAGAGACTTGTCTTCAAAGACAAGGTCTGATCTAGAAAAAGAAGTAAGGTCTAAACCCACTTTGCTTTCTTTTCTTTATTGTTTATTAGTTTTGCTCATTAACTTGTTTTTTATAGTACTATTGTTTATGTTCTATTTCTTGTACCTTGCAATTGATCAATTATATCTCAAGGTCCAATTTTAACACAGTGATCACTGAGTGTTAAAGTTGAAACAGAATAAAATAATGTTTTAATTGTGTTACAATTGTATTGTTCTTTATCGGGCATTGATTTAGATTTTATATTATACATTAAATTTTGAGGCTCCTTCAAGCCTATCTTCATACTTGACTGAAGTAGTATCCATCTTCAAACCCTTACTACCAACTTGATGAGTTTTGCCAAGTAACTCCCGCAACCAAGTTGATTAGAGCACAAACCCTTACCGTAGGATCTATGTAGATTATGTTGGCCTGCAAAACAGAGTTAGCTACACAACCTAAGCTCGGATTCCATGTTTAGAGGTCTAAACATGGTATCCGAGCTTAGGGTGTGTAGGTAACTCTGTTTAACAGGCCAAGAGAATCTACATAGATCCTATGGTAAGGGTTTATGCTCTAATCAACTTGGTTGCAGGAGTTACTTGGCAAAACTCATCAAGTTGGTAGTAAGGGTTTGAAGATGGATACTACTTCAGTCAAGTCTGAAGAGAGGCTTGACGAAGCCTCAAACTTTAATGCATGGAAGGCTAGGGTTTTGAATATCCTAGAAGAGAGTGATCTAGATGACTTGGTTGATAGAGTTGTTAAAGAGCCCACAACATCTCAAGGAAGAGCAACATTCAAAAAAAGCAAGCGAAGGCAAAGAGAGTCATCTTTGACTTGGTAAAAGACAACTTGATGCTTGTAATAGCTCCCTAAAAGACAGCTAAAGAATGCTTTGATGCCCTAGCAAATCTTTATGAGAAGAAATCCCCTACTCGGAAAAGGGATTTGAAAAGGCAACTTCGATCACTTAAGATGGAGAAGGATGAGATAGGTGTTTACCTTCTCTAAGATCTCTCAAATAAGATATCAACTCATGGCCATTGGAGATAAAGTAGAAGATGATGATATGGTGGAGACAGTATTTGATGGTCTTCCTACAATTTGGGAAACATTGTTGGCAACAGTAAATGGAAGAGGTCCAACCAACTTTTGATAGATTATGGCATGATTTCTTAGAAGAAGGATCCAAAGTAGATATGGGCCTCCAACTGAAAAGGATCATGCTCTAGCTACTCAAACAAAGAAAGGAAAAAAATCCACTCAACACAAGGACAATGTTAAGGGACATCAAGATAAGCATTTTCATAAATCAAAGGTTAAGTGTTATAATTGTAGTCAACTTGGTCATTATGAAAGGAATTGTAAGAAACCACCTAACAAGAATTGGCATGGAAAGAAGTAGCATGCTTCAGCTGCTACAGAAGAAGAACCTCAGCAAAAGAAATCAAGGGTTGAGACCAAGGATCAAGATCAAGGAAAAGAATTATACTTGGTTTTAGCTCTTTCAGGTTCCATCTCCCATTCAACATATTTATGGCAGATAGATGGTGGAGCCACCAAGTATATGGTTGGATTCAAGAAGGCCCTTGCGATTTACAAGGCCAAGAAGTTTTATGAGAATGTGGAACTAGGAGATGGACCTACCTATGCAATTAAAGGAGTTGGCTCAACTCCCTTTCAACTTGATTCAAGTATGTTGATTAGTGTTGAGGAAATTTTTTATGTTCCTAGATTAAAGAAGAATGTTCTTTTAGTGAGTTTTAGAAGAGAAGGGGTTCTCTGTAGCCTTCTCACAAGGAAAGGCTTTGGAATTGCCTAAAGGTGGAAATATGAGCTTAGGCATTATGATTGGAGTTCGTGAAGGTGACCTCTATAAGGTTTCAGGACATGTCATTAAATCTCTATACCCTTGTCAAGATTCAAAGATCAAGAGGGAGACAACTGTGCTCTTCAATCCCCAACAGAGTGGGGTGGCAGAAAAGGAAGTCTATGAGACATCTCGCTCTAAGAAGCAGGGGGAGAAGGCCAAGAAGCCTTCAATTGATCTCGTTGAGAAGCCTATTGATAGGCTTCAAGGATGCCCCAGTGTGAGCTATGCCACCAACTCAAATTCCTCCACTTATGAGGAGACATCCAAACAACAGATTTGGAAGGATGACATATGGAAAATGATTCCAATCTATCAAGGGAAGTCAGTTGCAACTTCCAAGTGGATCTATGAGCTCATGCATCTTGCTGATATCCAGAGTTATTTGAAGCTCTCAGAAAATCATGTATTTGATGACAAGTCGAAACACATCAAGAGGAGGTATCACTACGTCAAGTACATGGTCCAATATGTTATGTCAATAAGACGAATTATCGATGTGTTTAGTATTATTGAGAGAGAGTGCTAAAGATAGTTCAATTGCGAGACCCATTCTCAAAGAAAATGGAACCCTAGTCAATTAACTAGGGTTCATGGTCAGTGACCCATGCAGAGTATGTCCCTAGAAGTTACCCTAGGGACCCCAGCAATCTCCTAGGATTCTTGGACTAGGATCAAGCAAGTTGATGCCATGGCAAAGTCCCTAGCATGTGGCTAGGGCCCCTATATGTCTCTAGGGTATTCTAGTCTGGGACCAGACAATTTCTTGGTCACGAGAACCACGCAGATTATGCATGTTGAGACAAAGACTTCCAAGTCTGGCACCAGACATATTCTTGGTCTGGGACCAAGAGATTTCTGCAGGTACATACATGGTCAGTTAGCCAAGTAGATCTTGGCAAATTAACCAAGATGATGATGTGTGATGTCCTATGCTTCTAAATGGTTATTGCTAGGTTGATTCTCACGGGGCCAACCACCCCTTCTTGATGTCACTAGCACTTGACCTTTAGGAGCAGTATAGAGGACCAGAAGCTCACTTCATCCAGTTTGGACCTTCCTTATACAGTGATGATTAAACTCATAGTTATTGTATGGAACACGTGGAAAATGTACCTTGAGAGAGAAAGATTAAACACCTTGGTCTTGTGGGTAAAAAGGGTTGTTTTTCCAACTTGATGGTACACCTTGGTATTGTGGGTGAAAGGGTTGTCTTCCCACCTTGTTGTGAACCCCCTAGTTGACTTATGGTCTTATGTTTCCCTATTGGTCCAAGCGCCCTTCTTGTTTGTGGTACCTTGACCCTTTTGCTATGATGGCTTAACTTTATTGTTTTATTTTTTTTGTTTTGTATGACCATTTGACCATCGGTACCCTACCCTAAGTCGACCTAACAATATTTTATGTTTTGATTGGTAAATCCCCTAAAAGCTAAGAGTGGCTGGGTGACCCTTGTAGAAGGATTGTCATGATTATAAATTAAAGACCTAAGCTCTCTTTTAGGAGACATCTTGACAAAGAGAATAGTGAGGATCAGTTTCTACAATTGCTTTATAGTTTGTTGCTGCTACTTGCCTTGACGTCCAGGGTTTTGTTGATGTTCTTGAGTTGTCGTCGTCTCTCCATCAGCCTCCTAGCACTGCCACTTTTTGTTTTGGTTGTTGCAATTTTGTTTGTGGGTTGTGACCCTTTTTCTGCTTGCTAGGGTGTTGTAGAACTTAAGCTCTACTGCTGCTAGAGTCTAGTGTTGTCGAGTCATGACCTATATGATGCCTCTAGGCTGGTCCATGATATTGTTGCTCCCTTGTTGGCTTCCCGGTCTTGGGTTGTGACCTTGCTGCTACCTTGTTGGTTGCCCAAACTTGGGTCATAACCTTGATACTCCCCGTGTTGGCTGTCCAGCCTAATACATGACCTTGTTGAATATAGTTGTGAGCCTTGTTGGTTGCCTGGAACCCAACTGTGACCTTTCTATGGAATGCTAGGCTTGGCATGACTCTTTGAGGGTTGTCGAACCAAGCCATGACCTCATGTTGCCTATTTGAAGGCTGCTAAAGTGACTATTAGCTAGGACGTGACCTTTTGGTTTATTGTAAGGTGGGTCGTGACCTTTGGACTGAGTTTGAAGCTGGGTTGTAACCTCTTGTAGGCTACTATGCTAAAGTGCTCCTATTTGGATTGTTCTAAAACTTGTAAATTATTGTAGGTTCATCCTCACTTCTAAATTGTTTTTTATTATCACTTAGAGGTCTGTGTTTGTCTAACCTTGTTTTAGAAGTACCATTCCTCTCACTTAGGTATGCCCATTGCTCCTTAGAGACTTGTTGACAAAGACAAAGTCTGATCTGAAAAAGAAATCTGAGTATAAAGAAGGTTTAAACCCACTTTTTTTTCTTTTCTTTACTGTTTATTACTTTTGTTCATTAACTTGTCTTTTACAATACTACTATTTATGTTCTATTTCATGAAACTTGCAATTAATAAATTATATTTTAAGGACCCACTTTAACATAGTGATCACTTAGAATAGTTTAAGTTGAAAGAGATGAAAATTATGTTCTAATTATGTTACAACTATAGTGTTTTGTATCTTGCATGATTTATATTTTATATTATCAATTAAAGTACAAATTTTGAAATTTTCTATCCCAAACCCCTAACTTAACACAATTTTCCACATCCTTAAGGATAAAAAGAAACCCATCCATAAACCTATTAATAGTGGAAATGATTTTATTCAATTTAACTACTTTCTACTAAGAAGGTTATTTAACTAATTCTACGTTTGCCTTACCAAAATACAAATTTTAAACAAATTATCAAAAATATAATTTATAATTATTATGTTGTTTTTTGTTATTGTATTTACAACTTAGGGACAAGGTTGACCACTGCTCATTCTCTCCTTACATCATTTTATCACAATTCCCTGTAGACATAGCTACTTTATATTGATCACTACCTTAGTATCTTTGTCCATAATTGTTTTTCCATAATTGTGCCAAGAGGCGCTCTACAGCGCAGTATGGGGGAGATCTTGTAACGTTATTAACGTATGTAACATGTTGGCAAAAAATAATAGTGAAAGTGAATATTATGGGAGAGATCTTGTAACGTGATGTAACGTTTGTAATATTAAATAACTAATGTAAAAAGTAGTAAATATTTTGTCGGCCTAATAATGTAAGGTCATAATCCTAGATCCAAATCAAACACCGAGAGGGATCAATGTCAATGGAGGTTTGATCTTTGAAAAGCTCATTGAGTGCAATGCCTGAGAAGAAGTTTACACCACGGGAGATTTGATCCCTCTCAAGGCTTGATAAAGCTTAGGATTTGGATCTACGCTGATTGGTATTTAACAAATATACTCAACGGCTTTAATTAACTTTCCCTCGTTCACAATATTTGCAAGCACTAAAAGTTTTTTATTAAGTAAATACGTTATTCAGTTTTAATAGTATTTATTAATGTGATCCATTATTAGTCGAAAATGAACCAGTCTCCCTCCAACTCAACATGAAACCTTCAACCATCATCCGGAATAAATGAAATCTATTATCAACCATCGAAAATAATTCTCAAGTAACTCTATGGCATTGAACTGAAATAGAAGAATTATTAAAAAGCAATTCATTTGCCATCTTCGTGAAGTAAGGCGCAGCATAAATTTCAAAGATAAAAACAGAAAAGTGGGCAAAAAATATAGTTATGTATTTCTGACAGAAAATGGATGGACAAAGACCTTGGATCTTGAAGGTGTCCAGATCTACATGCTGGCGTATATTCTGATTTCTACTTTGAAATACCAAATATAAAAAATGTAGCGTATATTCTGATTTCTACTTTGAAATACCAAATATAAAAAATGTAATTTGTCATGCAAAAATTGTGTGAAATATATTGACAATTTGAGACCAGTGTCCTATTATACCTGGCGCTGCAACTACTGCGCAAAATGTTTGTATTTGAATTGCTTTATGTCAATGTGACTTTCAGAAAATTGCCGACTAGAAAGTCAGGCCTTGAGGGATGGATGAATAGCTGGATGGTATTAAGATTTGGATTGTTTGCAGATGACTATTAATAGTACACAGTCTACTACTCTGGAAAACACATTACCAAACCTAGAAACTTACCTACATCTATATTGTTTTACCAAGTTATATTAGAGAGCAACATTATATTTTTACTCTAGATATTAATCTTGAATATAATACAACAGGGATCACGACTACATGATCCTTGCTATAGTAGAGTTAAATAAATAATTCCAACATGGGCACGAGGTACAGTGAAACAGTTTTGTACTAGTTTACTTGATTACCTTGTTGGTATTGTACTAGTTTATCTTCAGTCAAACTTACAAAAACACACCTGAGAAATCAGAACCCAGGCAGAGAGCTCTCCTTTCACGGGATAGCATGAATTTTCCAAGTTTCATGTGAGGATAAATTCTATGAACTTTCCTTTAGAGAACTCATCCATATACGAGAGATTCCCAAAATTGCACAGCATTCCAAAAGTTTTGGGATCGAAGTTGGGAATTAGAATCCTTCATTGGCTGGCAAAACCGCCCAAAACGTACATCCCAGTCCAAAAAATCTAGTCACATATTTATTTGTATTAAAGGAATTTAAACAGACTATGGAATTTAGTTCGTGACGAAGAAGAATTTTTTTAGACATTTTAGAATCCACTGAAGTAGACTTGAACATTTCGATTTTAACAGACATTTATACAGATTAACTAGAATCTTTAGAAAAATGTGGATATCCAAGTTTGAATCTATAATACTCATGTTACGTCACAGAGTTTTGCATAGTATTTTAAAGAATGCAGATGCCAACAAACACAATTTATGCAAATTTCAAATAATTAGGAAATACACAAGAAAATCTCCATAAAGTACAATAAACTAGTAGTAATCACTTGATTCCACTTCTTAAGAAACTTCATACATTCCACTTGATTCAAAGAAATTGTTCAAAACGCCTGCAACTGACTCCCGTGATTTGTACCATCAACTAATGAAAACTGGTGCCCAAAAACCCACTGAGAATGGCCTTCAGACGAGATCTACAGCCTTGTAAAAGATTCTCCACTCAATATTTACTACATCAGAACTGATTTATCAGTTTCAAGAAATAGGGTGCCTCAGAGCTTTTCACTTCCATAATGTCTCTGAGTAGCAGAAGATGGGCAATAAAGAAAATTATAAAACAAACTGGGCAACAGTAACAAGGCAGCAGGGAGACAATTTGATGGCTTAATGAGATGCCCTTTATAGAAAACATTGTGCTTACCTAATGCCGACCCAAAATTAAATACCTAGAATAAGAATACAAAACAATATACAGCTCCTGAACTAAGCTGGACCGATTAATAGTATGCATATGGCATCAACACATACACATATTGTGACTACTATCATAGCAGTCCAAATGTTATCAATTATATGCTTCCACGTAGGAGGAATACTGAGCAAGTAATTCAAAACCCAACCCATATTAGGGAACTATAATGTAATACATTACATGAGTAGGGGAAACTGACAACTTTCAAGCTTTGTCAGAATAAATGAAACACAGGTGAAACACTTTTAATTAACTTGTGTTAATGGTGAGCGAGAATCTCTGGATAATAGGGAATCTTGATGAGGCTTTGAATCCTTCGGTATTCCGTTCTCATAGTACATCTTCAAATCGATATCATGTGGACTATTTTCTCTAAACTCTTCAACAAGAGCTTCAAAGGGGGGTGCACGCATGTTCTCTATCAAATCCCTGCTGGGAATTTCAATGTTATTTCTGGATGGTGTTGTAGATGTAGGTTGATCCTCCTGAGACATAATTTGAGTGAGATTTATACCTCAAAATCAGAACAAAAACAAATTTTTACAGTTATGTTTTCAATCAGTAAAACCAAGCTTGCAAATAAAACCAAGGAAAGAAAACCAGATATGTGTCATCACTGACCATATATTCATTACAAAAGCAGCGCTCTGCTTGCTCTTCAATATGTGTCACTCTGTTAAGATGGTCACTTTGAAGCATTTTAAGTGTATGTGAGTGAGCTTCTACGGTAGATAGTATTTCAGATGCAACTTTATGTTCATGCTCCACTGAACCTGGCCAATATTCAGCAAAATTAAACCAATAACCAGTCTTGAAAAGTCCTGCAGAGATTTCAAAGATGGTGAGGCAGACACAGGAGAAGGTAGGCTTACTGTCAACATGAAGGAGAATACCCTCATTATTCTTCTCTATGTCTACTTCAGCTGTAACCCTTGAATGGTCAATTTCAGCATCATGCTTATCATTTGCTTCCATGCCGTCCCTGTGTACAACAACAAATTTCCAAGCCAGATCATCATAATTGTATTTGCTTTGATAATTCTAGACTAGCAGTCCAAATTTCATAAACTAATGAAAAACGTTATCCTTGCTATGGCAATAGAAGCCACCTGACTAGCGACTCCATTGCTGTTACATATTTTCTGCTATGATCTTCACCAGATTTCTTGGTTGTCTTCCAGTGCTCGGATGCATTGCTTGTAATGTTGACACTAAAGAAAGAAAATGATTACTTCTGTTAGAAATTGATGCCTGGTGCAGAAATACATACTAGAAACTAAGCATATTATATTACTCTCCAAGGTTCATGTTTCCTTACCACTGCTGAAGTAGCAATTCCATACGGCAATGTTTTGCTGCTGAAAGCGCAGCACTTTCATTTGCATCATTGTCAGCCTGCTTAGCAAAAGTCTCCCATTTCCTTTTTGCATCAGATGTTGCAGCGTCAATACTTGATATACCTTGTTGCATAGACTCCCTGTCCTGGATGGATTTTTCTCTCAAACTGGAAAGTCTTGTGTTTACCTGCATCATAGTTACAAATTACAACGAGACTACAGACGCATGAATGTCTTTGTTCATCTAAACAAGAAAAAAAAATCCCATATCCAAGTGGCACAAAGATACCATGTCTGCTTTCCGGACCATTGCGTTTGCAACCAGGTTAGATATATCGTTTATAAGTTGCTGTTCCTCCTGCCTTGATTGTGCCTGTTATGAACACAAATCAGATATACCAGATCCTGACAGATTAAAAAAGCTTGCACATGACCATATAGTTAAGAGGACTTTTATGCCTTAAAACCAGTTGTGCATTTAAAGTCCTGGTTCCTATTAAAATTTTGTACTCAGATATTTTACAGAAAGAGTTAAATCCATTACAGCAAGTAACTCAAAATATTTATGATTGAAAAAGGAAATAAACCTCATAAGCTTTCTGAAAATCAATGATACTCTGCTCACGAACTTCATGAGAATGATCAATGTGTTGTTGAAACTTAGATGCTTGCTCTGCTAAGTTCTCAAAGAAACCCATTGTAGCCCCAGATATTGATGTAATTATCTCGATACTTGTGCGAGCTCTCTGAGGCAGCAAACCCTTAGAAAGTAAGAAAGATGAGAAAGAACTTTTCAAATCACAAGTCAGAGATCACAAGTCAGAGATGGATGCCCAAAATTCCTAGCGAACTTTTATAAAAGCAAATATAAATAAAAGAGAAGGGCAATCACTTCTCGCATTTGCTGCGCAAATTCAGCAATTTCTCCCTGCTGAACCGAAAGAGTGGTTTGAAGTTCCTTGAGTATTGAATCTGCTTCATCCGCTGCCACACCAAGCATCTGCCAAGCAGTTTAAATCAGATTGCCAGTGAGTATAATAATATGAAGAAAGCAGTTTAAACAGCAAACAAGGATCCAACTAATATCACTTACTTCCTCAAGTGAATTGCCATTAGTAGAGGCAGCAGATTGGATCCCTTCCAGACTAGCATTTGAGTTTGCCTTATGCAAGCGAACTATATTTTGCAAACCTTGGAGGTGAGAGAAATACAATAATTTCAGATCGACCACTTTTTTCTTTAAATCCTCCAGCGACTGCCATCATATGCCAAACCCTCTAATAAGATTGATATAAGCAGAAGCAAAGAAAGCCTAAAGGTTTCCAGATATCCAAAGATAATTATGAACGTACGTCTTTCAACTGGCTCAAGTAAATCAATATAGGTTTTTCATTCTCGTACCTTATCATTGAAATCCATACATGATTGAAATTGTTGTTCTACAGACTGAAGATGGTGGTTTTGTTTTGTCATTGATTCTACCACAATATTGCATAGAATTCCTATTTGTTCAGAAAGCTCTGTTTGAAAATTGTTCACCAATGCCCGATTTCCAGCACTCACTTTTTCCTTTCTTTCTGCAAGAAAAACACATTAGTTGTAGGTTTCCAGTCTAATGCAGAAATCAAAAATTTACTTCAAAGAAAAAGATAAAGAAATGGAAAAGAAAGAGAGATGAAGTCAAGGAGAGCTCTTCAACTTGTAGACTAGACAGCCACCAGATTCTAATAGTAGGTATACCCATCTTTTAGGATGCTTCTTGTGAGAGTTGATTCTATATTTATAGCACTTAGCTACATCTCTAATATTAAAATTCGGAACTAACACAGTGATTCTACCAATCCACATGATTCTAAAAGAGCAATCTATTCATTTCAAACATGCTCTTCATTACAGTTGATCAATATTTATAGCTTTTAGGCTACAGCTACACATTACAGTTATGAGATCTTTATATATGGGTGTTCAATTCAACTGACAGACACTTAATCCATTACACCAGTATAGACCCATCAAACTCCGGTTCTACAAAACAGCAAGGGGGATTAAATCCACTAACCTTTCACCGCTAAACTACAGCACACATCCTTCTCACCACTATGCTACAACACACTAATGCATGCATTCTTTTTTTAAATGGGCCCGGGCTCCACTATGCTACAGGACATGATGCATGCATTCTTATTTTTTATTTTTTACTTTTTATGGGACAGACGTACACTTCCTCCCCACCCAGACTGTAGAAATGCACCTTCTCGGCACAATTAAGTGCTATTAGATTGAAGCAATGTTTTAAAATTCGGACTGAGACTTGTAACCGACCAAGGGTCAACTCAGCTCAAACTCAGACTCAGCAATGGCTCCGACTGGTTTTCAACAAATCGGTTTTTTTAAGATACACAAAATATTCAAATTTTATGTATCTTAAGGGACAAATTTACTTTAAAGATTCCAACCATTAGAGACAAAATATGCAAAGTCTACGCATGTATATACCATGTAAGGTGAATATATCAAAATGGCACCAAGTGGTATACATATCTGAATCAAAATTGAAAATACATAATCAACTAGGCTCTAAATGGCCTATAGAGTCCAAACAACATGATATGCCTACAAGACTGCAAAATCAACATGATCAATCTTCATAGATCAAACTCAACAAAGGGGCAGATTTGACTCATTTCAGGCCTTTATCATACCTAGCATACTGTTGGACTGGGTCAGTGGAAAGTTGAGAAAACAGCCAGCAAAACAGCTAAATGGCCACAAGTAACAATGAGATGAACAGCAACTCCTTCACGCTAAGTTGTAGGCTCCTCAATCAGATGCCAAATTGACTACAAACAGTCCAAGAAGACTTCCCAACAAGCTCCAACACCTCTTACGCTCAATGAAGATGGTATGAGGCAAATAGAGGGTGGGGGACTCCTCATAAGACATTGAGTGAAAGCTATATCTGACCAAAAATACATAAACAAAGAGGCTCTCAATGACCTGTAGAGTCCAAAAACCTTCATGCTAAAACAAATAACTACATATCATCAAAGTCATTACCTATATTGGGATCCTATTCATAAATAGCACCCCGTTTCCTCCCTCCTCTAGGCTCTAGCCCTTGCCTCTACCTCAATACTCGAAGTTAATCCTCCAAGGACATTATACTCAACATCCTACAATTTTGAGGAAACTTGCTAATCCAAGCATTGAAATAAGGTGAAAAAAGCTTCTCATGCTTAATAAGTGATTTTGCTTGACTGAAGGATACATCTTTATTAAGGTCATGATAGAGAAGTTCAATCAACTTCAACAATCAGGCATCAGCACCACAAACATCAAGGTACATAGAGAGGATAATGTGCTTGATTAAATTCCAATCCCTTACTCTCATATATATTAGAATCCAGTGGAAACATTGCAATCCTGAAATCCTAAAAACTATTCAGCCTGTTGAATTCTGAATGATATCTAAAATTCTATTTTTGAATAAGAAGTCGTCTCATGATGTTAAAACCACTCTCAAACATCCTCAAACAATTCATGGTAATGTTAAAATTTAGGTAAAATGATAGAAAATGAAAGACAAGGATTACTGGCTTCAAGAATTTAAGAATTTAACATTTACTTTTAACTTGAAAGATAAGGATTAGTGACTTCAACAATTTAAGCATTTAACATTTACTTTAAAATATAGAAAATGAAAGATAAGGATTACTGACTTCAAAAATTTAAGAATTTAACATTTACTTTTACTTCAAGAATTTAACAATGCCATTTAATATTACTGACTTCAATGTGACTAGTACAAAACTGGTCCAAGTTTTTGAAAAAAATATGTGTCTAGCCTCCATGTTTGCTCCCCTGGCAGCTGTGTTGCATGGGTACCCGTACCAAGGGGTCGAGTACATAAACCAGTACCAGGTACACGTACCAGGTAGTTGGGTACCTCAATGGTATGTCCCCATCTGTACCCAAATCCAACATCACGTACCAGGTACTTCATTTATGAAAACAGGGTACTTGCATAGATGTTGGTACATTGTACAACATGTTTGGGTACGTGAGCGATACAGTCGTTGGGCAATTTACCTTAGCTCGTCAATCGGGGCAAGTCAACTTGCAATGTTTGAAGTTTAAAATTTTAAAAATAAATAAAAAAACAATAAAACACATGTTATGTGGGTCCTTGCCCCTTACCTAAACCTGCGCAGCACTCCATTTCTCAGTGCTAGTGTTTCGTGCTCACTACTCTAGCGACAACATGACAAAGGACCTTAGTGATGCTGATGACATTGATCCTAAGGATGTTGATGACATGGCTTGAGTAAGCCAAATCAACTATCTTGTTCATTGTTCAATGTTTATTGTTTTGAACTTTCTTTTTCGTGTCTCGAAATGGCATTAGGCAAATTTTGAATGTAGTATGAAAATGAAGTTTGAACTCATGGTGTCATGGACATATAATATTTTATATTATTAATTATATTAATATAACTTCAGTCTTCCAATCTTTCACCTGAAAACTAATGAGTCTATGTCCTATGATTTATCAAATTTATTATTTTATGTTTCAAATTTTCAATGTGACTGTTCATATGACTCATTGAATTTAGAAAAATCAAATATGCATGTATCATGTGGCTGCGACATGTTTTATTTAAATAAATTTTAATATATAGATATATAGTATCCCTGACGTACCCAATTACCCCATTTCAAAAAGTGGCATCCCCGTTCCCATCCCCATATGAGTAGCCGTCCACGTACCCACGTTTCCTGGCAACTTTGCCTGGCAGATTTGGATTAACTCAGCCGAGTCAATGCAAAACTGGCCAATTTTACCAGTTCAATACCGAACCGGCCAAGTAAAGGTCTGATTTACCCGATTTGGTACCAAACTGGTCGACAAAGCCAGTTTGAAGATCGATTTTGCTGATTTTTCCTAAGCAGCAACGAGAGCCATTCTCAGTTACCAAGAAAAGGAACCAATCCAACACTGGGGAACTCAGCCTAGAGATGAGTGGCCATTCTTTGAATGGAGACATCTTGTTAGTTACCGAGATGTGGAACCAGTCCAACACTGGTGGAACTCAGCCTTGAGCTGATTAGCCATTCTTTGAATCGAGACATGGTCAATCTCCAGGATTTGGAACCAGTCCAACACTAGGGGAACCCAGTCTAGAGCTAAGTGGCCATTATTTGAATGGAGGCACCTGGTCAATTACCAGGAAGATGAACTAGTCCGGAATTGGGGGACTCAACCTAGGGCTGAGGACCATTCTTCGGAAGAATGGAGGTGTTTAGTCAGTTACCAAGTATTTGACATTGAGTCAAATGATGCAACCTAGGGCTGAGGCACTTGGTCAGTTACCAGGACATCATTATAAGTCCTAGACCGGGTCTAGGCATGTGAGGCACTCCTACCCTCAATCTGTGTGCTTTGTCACCTTCTCCAAGGATTAGCTACCTTTGGTTAAGACACCTAGTACCCGATCTGTGTGGCACAAGGAGTTTGAGATAAAAGCATTAGTAATTCTCCCTATTTATGATGATGTACCACTTGCATTGACCACATGGCACTTGAAGAAGGCTAAAAGGTAAGAGTCAAAAAGACATAAGGACCCTTGGACCACTAAGAAGTCAAAGTGAAAATACAAAAAGGCCTTTAGTACCACTAAAGGTAAAAGTCAAAAAGTGAAAGAATAAAATCCTATTATATTATTCTTATGAGAAAGGTCCACATCCAAGTGACTAAAAGCCTATAAAAGAAGATCAATTCCATTTCATTTGTGCACACTTCATCATCAACGCTTGACTGGTCCCTTGAAGGCTGAAGAATTCGTTGGTTTTCTACAGTGCTTAGTGATCACTATTATTGTTCCCTAACATGGCAGTTTTGTCTAGTTAGGGCATCACTTCTTTATGCACAAGTGAGCAGCAGATACACTAAACTGCTAGGGCATCCTTCCCTCCATTCACAGCCAGCAAGAGCAAAGTTGGGGCATCACCCTAGGGTATCCTCCTACTCACGGGCATCTACTCTCTCTTCACAGGCAGCTTCACCATTACCTTCGGCAGCAGTAAACTCTCACGGGCAATCTGGTATTCTAAACCGGTAGCCCTTAAACAGACTGCTATCAATCCAGGGCAACAGTACAAAGCTCGGACAAGCTTCGGGTAGCAGTACAGAGCTCAGGCAGGCTTTGGGCAGCAATAATGAAGCTCATGCAAGTTTCGGGCAGCAGAGCAGACACACAGGGTGACCTAATCCTTCTGTAATATCCCAAACTAATATTTTCCAATATATGTGTATACTGTAGATGGCTAATAGAATTAATCCTTAATCAAATAGGAAAGCAAACCCCGAATTTTTCATGCATGCAGTTGCATGCAAATATGTGCCCTAGAAAAATACTGAGATGCTATAAAATAGGAGAAATCAATGCATGTCCATACCAGTATATAGATCAGTTGATGGTGAAGAGACTGGTCCCAGCATGCAAGGATTCTGCCGAAGGATTAAGGAGATACACCAAATCGTCCTCCACAGGTGAATGCGCCCTCCTCTCAAACTATATAAGCTCCAGAATAATAAATAAGTTGCTGCTAGAAGCCCGGATGATGTGCACTAGGGTTATAATACCCCTGTGATGATGATGGAAGCAGCATGCGGAAGTTTTGAACCCTATAGGTATGAAAACGAATTACTTTGTCTCTAATCACGGTGATACGATGTGACGGTGAAACCCTCTGGCTGGATGAATAATCAACCTCCCGAAATAACTGTTGAATGTAACCTGATGATGAACTAGTGCTGAACCTAGATGATCCAACCTGATGATGAACTAGGGCAGATAGATTTCGCTGCCGAAATACACCAGTTAGCTGAGCATGTGCTCAACCCCAACTTAGCTCGTTGAGCTCTCCAATTCGACTCCACAAATCAATTATCACATAACTTCAATTCGACTCGACTTCTCCCTTCACTTTATCTTTCTTTTATAACTTTCAAATGCGAAAACCCTAACTTTTGACCTAACTAGGTCACTTTATCTTCTAATTTGCATTTAACTTGCATGCATGCGCAAACCCTAACTTTTGACCTAATTAGGTCACTTTATCTTCTAATTTGCAGTTGACTTGCATGCATGCACATGGAGACTTAATCGAGTGCATGCATCATTAAATAATGCCCGAATGTCATGCATACAGATGGCCTTTGGCTCTAGTGGCCCTCTTCGACCCAATGGTGATATAATATTGATGCCCTAGATCTTCGATATATGGCATCAGTCTTCGGCTGATTCCTTGACTGTCAGTACCCGCTCGAACCTATAGGAATCACAAAGGTTAGTGGGTTGGTCCTCAAATGCCTAAGCAGAAGAGGACAATACAGTCCTCCCCGCTCGAATTTGCTTGTTCTCCAACAACTGTAAAGTTGGGTGTTGTAATACATGTTTTGCCTCCCAAGTAGCCTCCTCTATAGGCAGATCTTTCCACTGAACCAGGTAATCTCTGATGATTCTGTTCCTCAGTTTCCGCTCTCGCACCTCTAGGATGCGCTCCAGAATCAGAACCAATTGCCCCTCGTCATCAAGGGGAGGCAGCTCGAAAGATGTAACAATCTATTGACCAACCACCTTCTTGAGATTGGAGACATGAAATACGTTGTGAATCTTGCACTCTGGGGGTAGTTCTAGCTCATATGCTACCTCTCCGACCTTTTGAATTATCTTGTATGGACCATAGAAACGAGGTTGGAGTTTTTTGAATCCTTTCTTTTTAAGATATGACTGTCGGTAAGGCTGGAGGCGTAAATAAACGAAGTCTCCCACCCCAAAATTGCGCTCAACTCTGTGCCTGTCTGCATATATCTTCTATTGATTCTGAGCAGTCTGTATGTTCTCCCTGAGTATCTTGAGGATATCTTGACCCTCCTGAATCCACTCCTTTGCCTTGGGGGCCCTGGTATCGCCAAATATCCGGTCTGCAAAAGTGCAAGCATCATACCCATACAAGGCTCGAAAAGGGGTCATCCTAATGGTCATATGGTAGGTGGTGTTGTAACAATGTTCACCCAAGTGTAACCATTTGATCCATGTCCTCTGCTGACCTAATACGTAATTTGTCAAGTATCCCTCAATCCATTTTATTAACAATCTCTGTCTGCCCGTCACTTTGCGGATGATAACTTGTGCTCATGGCTAACTCGGTCCTCACTAACCAAAAGCTCTTGCCAAAAGGCTCCTGTGAATTTGTTCTCCCTGTCACTGGCAATGGTCTTGGGTAACCCATGGAATCTAAATACCTCTCTGAAAAATAGTTCTGCTACCTGTGCTGCTGAATAATCTGATGATATGGCAAAGAAGTGAGCAAGAAGTCTCTGCCTTGGACCTTGCGCAGCCCAAGTCCATAGAAATGCTCTCCCATTTCTGCTCGAGAATAGGTAAGGGATGTAGTAAACCAGCCGGGTGGATGTGCTCTATTTTGTTTTGTTAGCACAAGCTGCACTCCCTCCCATGTTGTATCACATCTTTCTTGATGCCCTTCCATGAGAACCTTTCTCTAATCTGTCTGTAGGTTTTGAGAAACCCCTGATGCCTTGCTAATGGTGAATCGTGCGATGCCTATAAGATTTTCTTCTTGAGGGGAGACTCTGGAACCAAGAAGATTCTATTTTTGCAGTATATGATATCATCAATGACCCTATACCTATCATCCTGAATCTGTCCATCCAATAGCTCGCAAGCAAACTTATCTTTGGAGTACTCAACCAAAAGATGAGACCTCCAATTTGATGAGATGCTCATAAGGGATAAAGTAGCTGGTCGTCTAGAAATTGCATCGACCACTACATTGCTCTTCCCCTTTACGTACTCAATCTTGAAGTCATAACCCTGAATTTTATTTACCCATTTATGTTGTCTCTCGTTTATCTCTTTCTGCTCTAGGAAGTATTTCAGGCTATTGTGATCTGTCTTAACCTTGAATCTGGCACCTACTAAGTACTGCCTGAACTTGGTTAGCGCATGGAGGATAGTTAACATCTCTTTGTCATATATCGAATAGTGGTGCTCATAGTCTTTGAGCTTCCTGCTCTCAAATGCAATGGGGTGGTTGTTCTGCATCAAAACTGCCCCAATTCCCTCTCCTGAAGCATCACATTCTAACACAAAGGATTGAGAAAAGTCCGGTAAAGCTAATACTGGGCATGAACTCATTACCTCCTTCATTTTGTCGAATGTTTGTTGTGCTGCCTCCCACCAACTAAATGCTCCCTTCTTGGTAAGATCTGTGAGGGGTGCGGTCATCTTTGAGAATTCGTCGACATACCTCTTGTAGTAGGTGCAAAGGCCCAAAAAGCCCCTCAGTTCTGTCACATTTTTAGGTGTAGGCCAATCCAAAATTGCCCGAATCTTCTCTAAGTGCACCTGGACCTCGTTGGCCCCTGTCACATGTCCTAAGTACAACATCTCCTGCATGCCGAATTTACACTTTGACATTTTGGCATATAGTGACTGCTCCTGTAGAATACCAAGTACTTCATCAAGATGTCTCAAATGTTCTTCCCAAGTCCGACTGTATATCAATATGTCGTCGAAGAATACCATAATATATTTACGCAACTGTGTCCTGAAGATATGGTTCATGCATGATTGGAAAGTAGCTAGTGCATTAGTGAGACCAAATGGCATCACTAGAAACTGATAATGTCCGTAGAGGCAACGAAAAGCAATCTTTGGAACATCCTGTTCCCTGACCTGAATCTGATGGTACTCTGAGCGGAATTCAATTTTGGAAAAGTACTTTGCCCCCTGTAGTCCATCCATTAACTCATCAATCCTAGGGATGGGATACCTGTTCGTTATGGTCTTCTTATTGAGTGCCATGTAATCAATGTACATGCGTAAGGTTCCATCCTTTTTCTTCACTAGCACTACTGAAGATGCAAAGGGACTAGAGCTAGGTTTGATGTATCCCAGCTTGAGTAGTTCCTTGATTATACTCTCGGTC
>LPNX010732490.1:606988-626464 GCA_001517045.1 Pseudotsuga menziesii | reverse complement strand
GGTGATAACTGCTTGGGTCCCCTCCTCTAACTCAATAATGTGCTCAAATCCCCTATCTGGAGGTCGACCTGCTGGAAGGTCTCCAAATACTACCTTGTGCTACTGTAGTAAGGCCTCTATATCTAATAGATGTTGTGTGGCCCCATCTGGGGGTTTCCTGAAGGTAATCATACACTCTACAACCCACTCAATATCTCACTGTCGGAGTACTGCCTCCATCCTGTGTGATGTCACTGCTATGGGAGGATAGGTATTCATCCCCCTCAATACCACCTTTTGTCCTTCTGCTCCTGTAAACCCCATCTCCTTGGTCTGGTAATTTGTGGAATACTTCCCTATGGAAAACAGCCACTAAACTCCTAGTACCACATTCATGTCAGGTACATCTACCACATAGAATGTCTCTATCACTGTATAATTTCCAAGCGTTACCTTTAATTTAGGAATCCTCTGACTACACTCCATGGTGTGACCTGCTGCTGCTACCGAAAACCCATCAAAGCTCTCAGTCTGAATGTCTCTCTTTTTAACCCATGCAACATCAATAAAATTGTGGGATGCCCCACCATCTATCAGTACTCCCACTTTGTGGTACTGTACGGTACCTCCGATCCGAAGAGTGTAGAATTATGTCATGGTAGCAATGGTACCTCCTGAGGCCTGTCCCTCAGCAACTGTCTCTGTTGTCTCTCCCTGCTCCTGATCCTGGTAATCCTCATCCTCCTTATTGTCGGAATAAGCCTCTATGTAGTAGGCCTTTCCTTTTCTTGAACATCTGTGACCTAGTATCCATGGTTCCTGGCAAGTGAAACATAAGTTTTTTCTTCTAAGGTCCTGTCGGGTATAAGTGTCCATCCATTCTTTCTTGGGCCATGGTTTCCTTTCTTTATCTTTAATAGGAATATTGGTCCTGGGAAGAAACCTATTTTTGGGCACTGCATCTTGCAAGTCTCTAGTCCGTCTGATGGCATCTGCTAGGGTGGTGGGCCTATAAGACTTGACCCATCCCCGTAAGGGTTCAGTGTGAGCCTCAATGAACAACATAATCAACCTGCTCTCTGATATATCTGTGACCATGACTGCTATCCTCTGAAACTCAGAAATAGAGGCATCTGTACTCCCTGTCTGCTTGAGCTGTGCCAGCTCCCTAAAGTGTACCTCTGGATCCTTTCGATCAAACCGCTCAATGAGCCTCTGTGTAAAATCTGTGTATGAGGTGATGGTGTTGTGACCCAGTGTCACTAACCCGTGGTACCACCACTCATGTGCTTCTCCGTCCAAATGCAAAGTGCCATCTGTCTCAATCATGGGGTTGAGCTGGAAGTATGTATCCAACTTCTGCACCCAATTCCTAGCTGGGCCACCACGGGTGCCCTCAAATGTAGGGATAGACAATTTCCCTACGGTGCGTTGTAACTCATAGTTTTGGGTGAATGCCCTATTGTAAGCTTTGGGTTTGTTCTTACTTTTAAAGTGGCAGAAGTCAATAAAGGTCATGGCTGAATGGAAGTCCTCTCCTAAAGACCTATATTCTCTCACATAGGCACTCATGGGTTCTTTTGGTTTTGCTTGTGCTAGAGGCATTGCAGCTGGACTATCTAAGAATTGAGGCATGGTAGGTTGGAAAGGCTTGTATATATAGGGATGGCTATTGATGTTGGTATGTAAGTGCTCCCTACTACTGCTGGTGGATACCCTATCACTGTTGGGAAATAAGGAACTATGTGGGGTGGGCCCATTCTTCTCAATCATTTGCCTGAAGGTGCTCATCATTTCTTTTTGCCCAGTGGTGAGTTCTTTTATGGCTGATATGAGACTATTGAAAGCTATTTTATCATCATCGGCCATTGTTTCTTTGCCTTTTTCAAACTGGTACCCTCTGTTCCCAAAATCTATGTCCTCTAACTCCTCTTCTCTGTCTCTATACCTCTATCTCCTGTGAGTAATGTTGTATGGGTCTCCTAGATTCATTTATAATTTTTGCATGCCCACAGCTGGCAAGGAAAATAGCTCTGACACTACTGTAATATCCCAAACTGATATTTTCCAGTATGTGTATATGGCTAATAGACTTACTCCTTAATCAAATAGGAAAGCAAACCCCGAACTTTGCATGCAAATATGTGCCCTAGAAAAATACTGAGATGCTATAAAATAGGAGAAATCAATGCATGTACATACCAGTATATAGATCAGCTAATGGTGAAGAGACTGGTCCCAGCGTGCAAGGATTCTGCTGTAGGAATAAGGAGATACACCAAATCGTCCTCCACAGGTGAATGCGCCAGAATAATAAATAAGCTGCTGCTGGAAGCCTAGATGATGTGCACTAGGGTTATAATACCCCTCTGATGATGATGGAAGCAACATGCGAAAGTTCTAAACCCTGTAGGTAGTAAAACGAATTGCTTTGTCTCTAATCCCAGTGATACGATGTGACAATGAAACCCTCTGGCTAGATGAATAATCAACCTCTCGAAATAACTGTTGAATGTACCCTGATGATGAACTAGTGCTGAACCTAGATGATCCAACCTAATGATGAACTAGGGCAGATAGATTTCGTTGCCGAAATACACCAGTTAGCTGAGCATGATGAACTAGGGCAGATAGATTTCGCTGCCGAAAGACACCAGTTAACTGAGCATGCGCTCAACCCCAACTTAGCTCGCCGAGCTCTCCAATTCGACTCCACAAATCAATTATCGCATAAGTGACTTCTCCCTTCACTTTATCTTTCTTTTATAACTTTCAACTGCGAAAACCCTAACTTTTGATCTAATTAGATCACTTTATCTTCTAATTTGCACTTGGTTTGCATGCATGCACAAACCTTAACTTTTGACCTAATTAGGTCACTTTATCTTCTAATTTGCAATTGACTTGCATGTATGAGCATGGAGACTTAATCGGGTGCATGCATCATTAAGTAATGCCCGGATGTCATGCATGCAGGTGGCCTTTGGCTCTAGTGGCCCTCTTCGACCCAATGGTGATATAATATTGATGCCTTAGATCTTCTATATATGGCATCAATCTTCGGCTGATTCCTTGATTGTCAGTACCCAAACGAACCTATAGGAATCACATAGGTTAGCAGGTTGGTCCTCAAATGCCTAAGCGGAAGAGGACATTACACCTTCACAGACAAAAGTATATCAGATTTGGGCAGCCTCTAACAGAACTCGAGCAGCTACAAACGTGATCTCAAGCAGCTCTAAAACAAATCTGGGCAGTTCAGGCGGGCCTCAGCAGAAGACACAAAAGTTTCGGGCAGCAGAGAGAAAATCTGCGCAGTTAGCCCTAATCTGCATTTTTGGTGAAATATGTCTTCCGAGACATTTTTTGTCAAAATTGGCTAGGGTTTGAAATTGTTGAGCCTATTAGGGTTTGACAAATTATTGAAGAACATTTATCTCAGAATTCTGAGATTGCAAACTCAGTCATCTCATTTAAGGGATGAATTACTAATGCTTTTGGGGTTTCTGTCCTTTAAAGGTTTCCCCGTGAAAAACATCTTGTGTTTTATGTGTTGATGTTTTGATTATCACTGCAGTTGCCTTTTATTTATCTTACAGTCTGTAAAAATAAACGAATAGATGCTAATTGTAAAATTCAACAGGTTTGAAACCCAACACCAGCAACTCGATCGAATTGATCGGTTCTGAGTCAGACCAGCCGAGTTTTAAAACACTAGATTTAAGCATGGCAAATTAAAATGTCCACCCTTCTCAAAATTTACTTTCCCATCAAGCTATTCTAATCAGCTAGGCCATTCTTGGAATAATGATACTAAGTTGAAAGGAGGCATTCTGGTCTGAAAAACATTATGGGACTCCCCAAGGGCCCACCATGCAGCACCAATACACTGCTTTTCTACAGATTCATGCAGGTTTGGAAATCTTTTCAACTACACAACATATTCGGACTGCATAGGTATTGTACAAATATTATTTAGACATTTAGGTGGTTTATAAGGTGTTGGTACCTTCACCTTTATCTTTGGGTGAGGCACCTTAGTTTCCGCTTGCTACCTTCAATTTCACATTTTGCAAGAAAGGGGATGTAAAATGGTGGTTGGTTTGCTTTATCGTTAATTGTTACTTAAATAAGACAGTTATGTTTCACTTAAGATTATAAGCCCAGAAGACATATTGAACCATCACAACTCTTTGTAATTTTACTAAACAACACTCCCCTTCCAGATTGGAAAGCAGAGAGGATACAAGTAATTACAAGTTTTATACACTTATCCTGGGTGTGGTTGATGTCTTGGCCTATTTAGCACATTCAGTGTGATTGTCGATTTGAAGGTGCCCCATTTTGATACTGGACAGGCCACCAACTACTTCCAGTGTGTTGTTCTGGCTTGTTTCCTTTTGTTTAACATTATTATTTCAATAATTTTGGAAGTATTAAGTTTCTGAGTTACTTATTACAGCCACCAGCTGAAAGATAATGTGTCAAAATTTTAATATAACAATAGAAGCAAATTCCCAAACAACAATCTTTTGCAAAGTTGAGGATTGATAGACACATCAAAAGTGTACATCCCTGATTCAATATGTCAACAGGGCTCTTGGTGATCATTGTGTGCAGCATTTTAATCCTCAGGACTTGCCCAACAGTTGGTCATGATTGAGTACAGCATTTTAATCCTCGGGACTTAACTACATTTTTTGGCCATGATTGAGTGAAGAACTTTAATCCTCAAGACTTACCCTACAACCTAGAAGGAAGTTTTGTGCCCTAACACAGTCCACTGTTTAAACTTTTTTCATATATGAGACTTGTTGGCACGTAGCAAGAGACCTTTTTGCAAATTTATGTATAATGGTTTGAATTTACATGATTGCACATGAGTATAATGGTTTGAGTGCAGTAAAAAACACATTCATCACATCGGCACACATGGACACAATATTTTTTACTGGGGAAACCTTCAAAGGACAAAAACCCCAAAAGCATTAATAGCTCATCTCGTAAATGAGATGGCTTAAGAAATTCTTCAAAAAGTTCCTCAAATCCAGATCTGGATTTTGACCACAATAACTGTAAAATTCATTAGTAAAAATTAGACTGACAATTTACCCACAATTTTCAGAATTACAGAAAATTACCAATTTAGGGCTTTCTCAGAAAAACTGAGATTTTCCCTCTCCTGCCTGAAAATATCAGACTGATGAAAATTGCTCAAAAATGTCAGCCTGCTGAAAACTGTCTGAAAATATCAGACTGCTGAAAACTGCCTGAAAATATCAGACTGTCTGAAAATGCCCAAAAAAAATCAGCCTGCTGAAAACTGCTCAAAAATGTCAGCCTGCCGAAAACTGTCCGAAAATATCAGACTGCTGAAATCTGCCCAAAAAAATCAGCCTGCTGAAAACTGTCTGAAAATATCAGACTGCTGAAAATTTCCTGAAAATATCAGAGTGCTGAAAATTGCATAAAAATATCAGACTCCTGAAATCTACCCAAAAAATTCAGTCTGCTGAAAACTGTCTGAAAATATCAAACTGCTGAAAATTTCCTGAAAATATCAAACTGCTGAAAATTGCCCAAAAAATTCAGTCTGCTGAAATCTGCCCAAAAAATTCAGTCTGCTGAAATCTGCCAAAAAAAAATGGAATGCTGAAGATAGCTGTGCAAAAATGCTGAAGATGGACTTTGCTAATAAAACCCTACCTGAGGGTTTGAACATAAGGCAGTCTTCTTCTCCTGTGAGAGCAAAAGTGTGTGTGTCAAATGAGAAGGCTTGATCTTCTTTTATAGCCTTTGTTCACCTCTAAGTGGACAAGATTAGGAAAAATAAAAATAATAATATTTTTATTCTTTCCCTAATTTCACTTTCACTTTTACCAAAAAAAATACTTTTATTTTTTTTTCTTTGACTTTTGACTTTGGCCTTTTACCAAGTGCCCCTGTGGTCATTATCTGTGGTACCAAAAAGGGTACTTTTATTTTTCTTCTTTGACTTTTGACTTTGGCCTTTTACCAAGTGCCCCTGTGGTCATTACCTGTGGTACCTTTTACCAAAAAGGGTACATTTATTTTTTATTTCAAAAGTACATCATCATAAACCAAGAGAGTTATTAATGCTTTTATCTCACACTGTGTGACACCTAGATCTGGTACCAAGGTAACTTAACCAAGGGTAGCTAATCCTTGGAGAAGCACACCAAGCCCATAGATCAAGTGTCAAAGTGCCACACACATGCCCGGACCCAGTCTAGGGCTTACAGTGTCTTCATTCTCCTAGAGAATGGCTACTCAGAACTAAGCTGAGTCTACCTGTCCCAGACTGGTCTACATCATGGTCTCGAACCAGATGTCTACTCAACACAAGGTTGAGTCTACCCAGGGCAGATCTGGGTTTATATCATGGTCCTAGACCAGATATCTACCATTCAACAGAATGGTCACTCAACATTGGGTTGAGTCTTCACCGTGGTCCCGAACCAGGTGGTCCCATTCTCCGAAGAGAAGGGCTCTCGATGCTGCTCAAAAAAATCAATATTCCACAAGTTGTGGCCAAGCCGACTTTACAAAAACTAGTTGGTCTTAATACACCTTGCCAATGGCCACCAAACTTTCCTTCATGAACCTGCAAATCTCTCCACATGATGTGTGTAGCATTTTATCCCTTTGTTCTTCTAGCACTTTTTGTTGCAAAGCCAAAAAGGGAACACTAAATGTCAACATTTCATGAATATAACCTAGAAATGACACCTTTAGTATGTTGCAATGAACAATTAGTGCACCATGATTTAGCAAAGCTTCCACAAGTTGTGGCCCAGCCGACTTTACAAAAACTAGTTGGTCTTAATACCTTGCCAATGGCCACCAAACTTTCCTTCATGAACCTGCAAATCTCTCCACATGATGTGTGTAGCATTTTATCCCTTTGTTCTTCTAGTACTTTTTGTTGCAAAGCCAAAAAGGGAATGCTAAATGTCAACATCTCATGCATATAACCTAGAAATGACACCTTTATTATGTTTTCCTACTAGACATTAATCTCAATGTATAACAAAATTATTAGCAACCATCGATAGAAATGCCTTTTGAATTCCAATTTCACTCAAACAATGTATCATAATCCACAGCTTATGCCACTTGCCCCTTTTAAATAGAGAAACACCCATGTTGCTACAAACGATTAGTGCCAAGTTGACCTTACAAAAACTAGTTGATCCTAATACTTGGCCACAACTCCTTTCTTCATGAACCTACAAACCACTTTGCATATTGTTGGTTTCCTTCTATAATTTTTGTTGCAAAGCCAAAATTGGGCATTGTGTGTCAACTACATATCGTAAAAATAACCTTGTTATGAGGCCCTTATTATATTTTCTTGCTAGAGGTGGTTCTCTTGGATCTATTGTCGTAACATGCATATGACCTATTAGCAATCATAGGGCGAAATGCCTTTTCGAATTTAACTCAAACATAGTTCCAAGCCTCCAACAACTCCCTTAATATTGGTGTCAACAAAATAATTGATGTAATAAGCTCCAAATGCCGCAATAGAATTTTAGACATCAAAAGTTTTTTCTCTTTTGTCCTCTCGAGAGGTCACTAGGAGGGACATATGCAACAAGCCAAACCATAACTCAATTTAGATGCAACAGTTATCATGATTCACTACTTATATACATTTCCTATGTTGAAGATCTATATCACACAATAGAGATAAGCCACGTCTTCAATGTCCATTGCTTCCTTTGGCATAATTAGGCTACCATTCTAGGATTCCTAGGTTCCCGTAGTGGAATATAACGATCAATGATTATCAATGATTCAATACTAGATACACTACCAAATAATTGGCTCAAAAGCATCGTCATAGCAGATAATGTCAAAAAAGTAAATAATTACAACTCAAATAATCTCTTAGTTTTGGCAATGATGTTTGGTGTTTAGTCGTCAATCTTGAAAATTGTCTATAATCATTTCACAAATTGTGCTACTCAGACTTCATGATAACCTACATTCTTAATGCTCAATCTTGGAAGAGAAATATCATTGCGAGGCATTTGTAATCATCATATTCAATCTTCTGATGTTTTGAAGAAAGTAATAAGAACCAACATTACCCTAGAACCTAAGTAACAGGACACGTCCAAATAGGCCCGTTGTCACGTATTTCACGTGTCGGACACAACACATGCCCTAATACGTGTCGAACACGAATATTTTCTTGTCCCAAAATCTGGACACATTCCAGAACATATCAAACACATGCCAGGAATGTGTCCTGATTTAGACATGTGCCACGTCAAAAAGGGCTTCCACAGAATAAAATTCGGGCTTTCCCTTTTCCATCCCATTCTTTCTTGGCGCTTGAGAGAGCAGCATCAATGATGTTGATTTTGACATAGAGGAGTGGGACGGTGATTGACAATGGCTAGTACCACTAATGAGCTGTGAGATTCATTCCTGTGGCTATTTAGTATTTTCATTTTGTATCTAGTAGTACTGTATAGACTAGACCGTAGTAGTATCTACTCTATTTTGTATTTAACAGAGGCATTCTCTCGATATCTATGTAATACATTTTGATTTTGATGGTTTAATAAGAAATATCAAATATGCAATTTATGGTTCGAAGTTCATGATTCATTGATAATATTATTATCGATTCATCATTGTCAAATTTCAATTGAATGATATAATGATTGATGTATAGACTTCTAGTCTTTAAAAAATGTGGATCTTTATGTAATTTTTTAATATATATATATATATATATAACGTGTCCCCTATGTCATGTTTCCAGGGACGTGTGTCTCGTGTCAAATACTCATATTTTCATGTCCTTTATGTCCCGTGTCCTCGTGTCAAGGGACTTAGCCTAGAAGAAAAAAATTACATATTTATGTGGCATGTCTCGTTCCTAATGAAATCCAAATAGATATCTACATGGAATGAGTGAACCCAAACGTCCCTAAAACCATTAAAGGGCCTCTCCCAAACCTCCTCATTTTCAATATGAAACATGTAAATGGTGTGGGCAAATTCTGTAGATCCTCAAGGACACCCCACTACATTTCCCCAAGTCCCTAGGGAGGATGAAACACAAGGCACATGTTCATCAACGAGGAGTGAGTTCATGTGCAACATTGATAATTTTAGTGTATAACACTACCCTTCTACGTTAGAAAGCAAAGAAGGATGGACACAAGTTTACTACACTTTTTTTCTCATGTTGTTGTCTTTGTAGATTTAGTGCTTCCAGTGTGATCATCAATGGGATTTTACGTCTTTGGCATTTAATTGCAACAAGGATTGAGTTTCCGCATACATCATGTGATATTGTGATTTTGCTATGGAATCTACAAATATAGATTAGGTATTGTATTTGCTCTCAAATTATTCAATGCCGCACATAAGTCATTTAAAGGCATCAAACACACTTTATTTACTTCCATAAACAAGGCCCCCATTCTAACATAAGATATGCCACCCTTTCCTCCCACTGTTATTTTGTTTGTTTACTTTGTTTCAAAATTTTAAAAAATATCAAATTATGATTTATCTATTATAGAGGCTAAATGTTAGATAATGCATGTGGAAATCAATATAACAATAATAACAAATTTCCCGTTAAGTAAATGAACCATTTTCCCTTTCTTGCAACATAACAAAATTATTATGATATAAGGCCTATGTTTTGTGTTAATTTCTCAAAACTAACTCTAAATTTTGTTCTCCATAGTTCCTATACCCAAAAATTATTACTATTGTAACTTACTCTTGAAATTATAAATAGAAATTCATTGATATTTTTAACCAATAATGCAACGGAACAAAACAACAAATCAATCACAGTTGACACATGTATTTACCCTGGAAAACCCCAATGGGGATAACCAGCAATCAATGCTTTCTTTATTATTCTTGGCTCATAGAGAAAATCAAAAATTTTACAACAAAGGAACCTATAACTCAATCCCTCAAGAATATCGACCACTTGGCAAATTGTTGCCCCTTCGTCATCATGTACGGATCGGCCCCACATCAGCTTGTACAACCCATGTGTTACCCAATCGGCCCCAACGTCATCTCTTACAACCCCTACATCTCACTTTTGGCCCTTTGTATCATTCATAGGGCCCATGCATCAATTGTACGATCCTTTGAGTCGCTCATAGGGCACCTACATCAACTATACGAGCCCCTACAACAGTTGTACGAATCTGTGTCATTGTACAAATCGGATATCTTAGTGATTGGCCTCTCTCTCTTCATCTTTAGATCTTTTGCTGCAAATATTTTCTCTCTTCTATTCAACCACTAAGTCTCTCACTCTTTACTTCAGAAATCTCTCTCTGAAATGATATTATGATCTCATGTGACTTTCTCCACTCCTTAAGTTTTCTTTTATAAATCTCAATGACCAAAACCCTAACTCTCAATCTTCAAAGTGATGGATGGCCGAGATTAGATCTCAAGCCTTTTATGATCAATGAATGTGACGTAATCTTAAGTTCACTTTTAGTCATTAGCCAACATTAAGTTCAATAGTGTGTTTTTCCTAAGTTAGACTTAGTAAAGAGATATAAAAGTCACTAAATAAATTCAGCAAGTATCTAGAGAGGTAATTGACAACCTAAGTCACCTGATACGGGGACACAGGACACGAAGGACACAAGGATTCGAGTGTTCGACACGGACACGGTGACCCCGAGAATCAGGACACGTTATATATATATATATATATATATATATATATTTAAAAAAGAAATTATATATATTAAAATTTAAAAATATAGACATATAGCTCCAAATTTTTATCAATATTCGATATAAATCAGAATCAAGCCTTCAAATCTTCTTCACATGAAAAAAAAAACAACTCTTTGAGCTCTCCCAACATTCGCAAATGACAAAATACAAGTGAAAATTCATTTTTAAAGAGGGCTCGACCATCTTTTTTTGGTTTTTGTGTCCTGTTTTTGGGACACATAGTGACAGTCACAGGACACGTGTGTCCGAACACGAGACACGCTGCAGAGACGTTTCGGACACTCTGTCAACGTGTACATGTCTGACACGCGGACACGAGACACGTAGCCCAAAACTAGCATGTCTGGTTTCTTAGCTGACAACTTATGCATGGACACCTAGCCTATGTAGAAGCACATATCCAGGCTATAATCATTGACACTCCCTCCTAGTGAGAAACGTGTTCTACAACACTCTTGGCTTATCCTTGAAGTAAACAAACTTGCCCTTCAACAAAGCCCTCGTGAGAATGTTTGCAACCTAGTCATATGTGGAGATATACTAAGCTTCATATCTCCCCTCTAAACTATGTCCCTAATGAAGTGATATATGATCTCTATGTGTTTAGATCTATCATGAAACACTAGATTCTCAAAGAGTTTTATGCAACTCTAACTGTCACAGTGGATCACGGTGGGATCCAAATCTAGAACAAATAACCATGTGAGCATCTTGCGAAGCCAACTCACCAAACCCGTTTCCATGTACTCGACCTCTACTAAGCTAAGTGCCACCAACAACTGCTTCCTGCTAAACCATGAAATCACTATTGATCCCAAGTTGAAGCAGTGCCTTGAAGTGCTTTTCCTATCCATTGCACTAACTGCCGAATCTAAATTTATATAGCCCTGTAACTGCACTCCACCATTCTTGACATACCTCAGTCCATACTCCATTGTACCTTGACATACCTCAGTCCATACTCCATTGTACCTTTTAGATATTTTTGCACATGCTTCACTTCAACTCAATGCACCCTCCTCGGATCCACCATAAAGCATATATTTGGCCTAGTGTTGACCAAGTACATCAAGGAACGAATTAGTTGCCTATACAATGTAGGATCCAACAAATCTAACTAAGAAGCATCCGGCTTCTTTAGATTGGTGATCATAGGTGTAGACATAGGCCTGCAATCGACCAATCTTGAATCTCCTCAAAATAACAACTACATATTTTCCTTGTCCGAAGAAAATCTCACTTGTCCGTTGCCACACCTCCAATCCTAAAGTAATGCATCATGTACATGTCCTTCATCTCGAACTCTGAAGCTAGATCACGCTTGCAAATCTCAATGAGCTTCTCTAACTCGCTAAGGAACAAGTCCTCAACATAAAGTACCAATGTGAGTGGATCATCTCCAACAAGTGTATAATACAAGTTGGGATCTGCTTCACTCTTAATGAAACCCATAGCTAATAGATACCCATCAATCCTCGAGTACCATGCAATTACTATTGATCCCAAGTTGAAGCAGTGCCTTGAGGTGCTTTTCCTATCCATTGTACTACATGCCCAATCTGAATCTATATAGCCCTGCAACTGCACTCCACCACTCTTGACATACTTCAGTCCATACTCCATTGTACCTCGTAGATATTTGAGCACATGCTTCAATGCAACTCAATGCACCCTCCTCGAATCCACCATAAACCGACTCAAGGTATTCACAACAAAGCATATATTTGGCCTAGTGTTGAGCAAATACATTAAGGAACGAATTACTTGTCTATACAATGTAGGATCCAACAAATCTAACTCAGAAGCATCCAGCTTCTTTAGATTGGTGATCATAGGTGTAGACATTGGCCTGCAATCGACCAATCCTGAATCTCCTCAAAATATCAACTACATATTTTCCTTGTCCAAAGATAGTCTCACTTGTCTATTGCCACACCTCCAATCCTAAAAAGTAATGCATCATGTTTGTGTCCATCTCGAACTCTGAAGCTAGATCAGGCTTGCACATCTCAATGAACTTCTCTAGCTCGCTAAGGAACAAGTCCACAACATAAAGTACCAAGATGAGTGGATCGTCTCCAACAAGTGTATAATACAAGTTGGGATATGCTTCACTCTTAATGAAACCCATAGCTAATATATACCCATCAATCCTTGAGTACCATGCCCTCAGTGCATGCTTGAGTCGATATAATGCCTTCTTCAACCTACACAAATGAGAATCTCTCCCATGCACCTCAAAGCTCTAAGGTTGCTCAATGTACACCTCTTCCTCAATCACTTTGTTAAGGAAGGTTGTCTTCACATCCATTTGATGTATCCTCCACCCCATCTCTAAAGCAATATATATAACAACCCTGATAGAAGTATAACTAGCTATCGAAACTAATGTCGCCTCATAGTCTACTCCCTCTTTCTGGGAGAACCCTCTAGCCACGAAACTCACCTTGTACTTCTCCACATTGCCATCTGTAGAATGCTTGATCTTATAGATCCATCTCGAACTCACCACAGATTTCCCTTCAAGCCTTAGCACTATGTCCCATACAGCATTCTTCATGATGGACGCATACTCCTCCATCATGGCATCCCTCCAAACCTAATGGCCTACCGCATCCTCAACATCGATAGGCTTGAAATCAATGATGTCACTCATGAGTATCATCTAACTAGGAAACGATCTCGATAGTCTGCTCTACCTAAAAGTACTCCTAGGAGCCTCCACATGCTCCTGAGCATCTCTCAATTTCTGCTCTAGTTGTCTTGGCCTCCTCCTGACAAAAGTAGAAGTAGCCTCCAACTCATCATCTAAAGACAGAGTCCATGTACCTACTAATGTCGATCTCACCTCAACCTTTGGAGCCTCTCACTCATCATCCTCAGCCATTGCCAAAACGGGTTCACGTGACTTCCTAAATGCTTGACCCTCATTAGAACAAACATCCCTCCTCACTATTGTTTTCCCTAGTGATGGAATGTATATTTGTATGCTTTTGAAGTAACCTTCTCTATTATGCCCCACAAAAATAACCTTCTCTATTGAAGGTTCCAACTTCGTCATGTTGTTTGATGGTACATGCACATACATCAAACATCTGAAGATATAAAAGTGACAAATATTTGGTCTCACTCCTGTAAATACTTCTTCATGAGTCTTGTCCTCCAAGACCTTATGACGGCTCTTGTTCTAAATGTAAACTATTATGTTGCATGCTTCTACCCAAAGAAACATGGCCAAATCCTAATCATGGATCATTGCCTTGGCAACTCCAATGATGGCCCCCTTCTTCCTCTCTACAACCCCATTTTGTTACGAGTTGTAATGTATTGTTAGCTCCTTAATTCTTACCTCCTTGTAGAAATCCTTGAACTTATTGCCAATATACGCACCCCATTATTTGTTCTCAAAACTCTAATCTTCCTCTCTATTTGATCCTCCACAAGAGCCTTGAACTCCCGAAACCGACTAAAGACTTCATCCTTGGTCTTAATGAAATAGATCCACGTCCTCCTTAAGAAATAATCTATGAGGATCACATAGTAGTTATAATCACTCAACGATGCCACTGACATAGGACTACATATGTTTGAATGCACTAGATCCAATATCCCTTGGACCTACTATCACTGCTAGGAAAGTTCGTTTTGGGCATACTTGCCAAGTGAACATCTTTTGTACACACCCTACTTCTCTACATTGAACTCTAGAAGACCAGTGACAATCTTTCTCAATATCGGTAAAGCCATATGATGCAAGTGACCCATCCTTCTATGCCATAACTAGCACAAACCGTCATTGTCACTATGAACTAGAGCACACACTAGCTGAGCCTTCAGCAAGTACAAGTTAGTTGCTCTACTCCCAATTACTCATCTTGTATCCGAACTTGAGCCTTTCGACCTAACAAGTACCTATCCATCCTGAAAAGAGACAACATATCCTTTGTCCTCCATGGTCAAATTACTAGTAGGTTCTTCGTCCGCCCTAGTACATATAGCAAAACCTTCACCTCGAAAGGACCTCGAGACTCCAACTAAAACTAAATATCTCCAATCCCCTCTATTGCACACTTGGCATCATTACCAAGCTCCACATGTAGCTTTGAGTCTACCTTTGAAACACTAGTGAAAACATATCGCAATCCCATAATATGACGAGGAACCCGACTATCCACGAACCATGCATCCTTTGCTAAGGTGCCAAAAGGACAAAACACCAATGAGAACTCCTTCTCAAACTTTGCAACAAATTCACTCACATTTGTGTCTATTGGCACTGCAATATGTGTCTTACTCTTTCCCTTCTTGTTCGGGAACTGGCCTCCATAATGACCAAACTTGTGACATGCAAAGCACTTGACTTTGTTCATGTCCTTCTTTCCTTCTTGAGTGGAAGCTTCTCTGCTCACATTCTTCTTGGCTTTCACCTTGCCCTGCCTTGCATGACTTGCAATGTTTTCTCCAAAGCTTCAATTTTCCAAATTCAAGATAGCTGACGAAGTCACCATGTCTACCCACATAAGCAATCTAAGATCTCTCATTAGACAACTGGCAAAAGTAAATGCTACAGTAGAGATGAAGACTATGCCAAATCTAGTTGTTGAACAAACTGCCTTCTAAATATACCAATGTCATTTTTACTCTATGTCAAATGCCTTCTCAAAATCTAGAAGATATGATTCCATCTCTCTTAGCTAAAGAAAGAGTACAACCAAAGCCGGTATAGAAGATGGTCTTCAATCTAAAGATTGCATTATACTCAAGAAACAATAATATAAGATAAATAAAGATAAAGTGGAGACTAAATGGCATTACTACAATGAAAATTGGCACCTTCTATATTCAAGATAGTTAACCAAGTCGCCATGTCTAGCGGCTAGCCACATAAGCCATCTACGATCTCTCATTAGACAACTAGCATAAGTCAATGCTACAATAGAGATGAAAAGGATGCCAAAGCCATTTTGTTAAACGATTTTCCTTCTAAATATAGCAATGTCATTTTTACTCTCGATCTAATACCTTCTCAAACTATATAAGATATCATTCCAACTCACTTAGCTAAAAAAAAGATAACTAAAGCATATATAGAAGGTGATCCTCAACTTGAGATTTGCATTATACTCAAGAAACAATCAAAGAAGATCAAATAAAGACAAGGAGTAGATTGAATGTCATCACTACAAGAAAATAGGTCACATGGCATGGAACTGTAGAATTCAAGCCAATGATGTTCTTTATCAAGGGAAAGCAATAACGCAATGTTTTCTCTAAAGCTTCAATTATCCAGATTAAAAATAGTTGACACAGTCACCATGTCTAGCCACATAAGCAATCTAAGATCTCTCATTAGACCACTAGAAAATGTCAATGCTACAATAGAGATGAAGAGGATGCCAAAGCTATTTTGTTGAACAAACTTCCTTCTAAATATAGTAATGTCATTTTTACCCTCAATCAAATGCCTTCTCAAAATCTAGAAGATATGATTCCAACACTCTGAGCTAAAGAAAGAGAACAACCAAAGCAGATATAGAAGTTGGTCCCCAATCTAAGGTTGCATTATACTCGAGAAACAATAATAGAAGTTAAATAAAGATAAAGGGGAGACTGAATGCCAATACTACAATGAAAATGGGTCAAATAGCCTGGAAATGTAGAATTCAAGTGAAAGATGTTCTCAAGAGAAAACTCAAAAACAAACCAATTCTTGCTGATGTAGCCATTATTAAGGTTCCACCAAATATTGATAGTGGCGATGACCTTACCGAAGAACTGTCATTTTTTTGTATTTGAAAACACCACACTTTGAAGAGAGAAGGGGATCTAGTGTAGATGGATGGCTACCCTAATAGTTCACGAGTTTGTGGTTCTTAGGAATTATACACTTATAAGGGTCATGAGACAACTTGATAGAGCATTATGGATGTAGGTTAACATGGATGGTTGTCCAATAATTTGAGAAATTTGTAATTTGAAAGTTTAGGGAGGTGCCATCTGGGAACTCGAGAATTCAACTCAAGAGATACAACTTACAAATGTTACAAGGCAACTTGATAGAGCTCTCCTTGGTCTAAGAATTGTTTTCAAAGCTAAGCTTCTGAAGAATGTTTATTTTCTTGGTTTTATGTCCAGCCATCATGTGTTTGATTTGAACGAGTTTTATTTTCAATATTGTAATCCTTAAGAGGCGTAGGGAGGTGGCATCTGGGAACTCGAGAATTCAACTCAAGAGCTACAACTTTCCAAAGGTTACAAGGCAACTTGATAGAGCTCCCCTTGGTCTAAGAATTGTTTTCACAGATAAGCTTCTAAAGAATGTCTATTTTCTTGGTATTGTGTCCAGCCATTAAGTGTTTGATTTTAACGAGTTTTATTTTCAATATTGTAAGCCTTAAGAGGTGATGTTAGACAATATTCCTTGAATTTTATAACAGATGTCAAAAAGGCACTTTATGACTTTTGTCTAGGTTATGTTTTTGTATCTTTTGTGTAAAGCAATCTATCCCACATTCATAAGTGGAAGAACCTTTGCAAGACCTCATTCTACCAAATTATAACATATGTAATCAAACTATAATAATTTACATGCTTCGATGTTGTCATTGGTTGCTACACCATGTTGACCTTGTATTAAATGCACCATATTGTAGATTGATGTTCATAATCCTAGTACAAAGCCCAAGGATTAAGGCTTGATTAGAGAATGATGCACATCTTGGACTTATATTGTTTATTTATGCTATGTGGTGATGTCACATTCATTAAAATAAAATGAATATGAAATATGATGCAAAACGTCCAAGATGGCTACTTTGTAGCACAAGGGAAGGGGCGAGCAATGGACAAAAATTCCCTTGTGATGTGTCAACTCAAGAATTCCCTACATTAAGAGCGTGTGTCTTTAAGTAAACTCACCGCCACCTTTACCTTATCTGTCAAAATAATAATCCTTTTGAGTGTTTTGTTGAAAGACCCATATGTCTCATGTGTGATGGTATATATGTGCATTTTGAAACAATGAGATTCTTCTTCCATTATTCTTCGATCAAGAAAAATGGTTTTCAATGACTATGTAGTATGTCATGGTGGCTAGTTCAATAAGAAATCTATAATTGTAGAGCGAGGATGGAGAAAAGATAGAAAGCAGCAACCCATGTACATATTTTGAGTAATGACTACATTATCGTCAAGGTTCAAAATCCTTGAATTTTGTGCATTACATGAATCTTTATGATTAGCCCAATGGATTAACTCAAACATTAGTTGCCAATGTTGATGGGAAATTGGCTAGTTTTGTTCAAATAGGTTTCTACATGAGATTTTCCTTGGAAAAAATATGATTCTTTGTTACAATAAATGTGGATATGAGTTGTTAAGAAATCCATGCTTAAATGATGTCGTTCCATATATAATTTTTGTAGGTTTGCTCGACATTGTGCATATTGTGTAATTGCTAAGTGGAGGGATGAATAAATGAAATATGTTATGTTTAAATAAGAATTTTGTTCAAGCATAGTTAATGTGTTCTGTTTTGAGATATGGAAAAGTGGGAACTGTTACCACCTAAGTTGTACTTAGTGGTTTTCTATCAAGTGAGCCTGGTGAACCGGACAAGGATAACTTGTTCGGACTTCAGAGAGCCTTCAGTCTTGCTTCCGGGAAGCTTTATTGTATCATATCACATGTTCATACCCCATGGGGGAATTGTAATAGATGTTCTAGCATGATAGTGTCTGTAAAAGACTCGGTCTCTTAGATTTCATTTGTCAATCCGATCAGCCCAGGGTGTTTTTTCCCTTGGTTATTATTGGTTGTTGAATAAACGACTGATAATTTCTGAGTTTTTCACTCCATACCTCCAAAGTTGGGGTGGTCGGCTTGGCATTTGGGCCTAATGAGGTTATTAGAGTCTATGTGTCAATGTGTAAGCATGCTAGACATCATTTTTGAGTCATATGAACATGTCTAAGTCCCCCTAGGTGTTTTTCAATTTTTCAATTTTTCAGTTTTTTCAGTGTTTTTTTATTAAAATTTATTTTTTCTAAAACTTAGGCTATTTTTTTAATAGTTTAATTGGAAAAATTGAGTTTGTAATAAAAGTGGGCCAAATAATCAGTTTCAGTCATGTAGGTGCTCATTTTAAAGCTAAGAGCACCATGCAAACCCATGGACCCACTGTTTCCTAGTTTTGAGTGATCTTCCATCACTCAGGTCAGAAAGCCCCAAAAATCAATTATTGATTATTTTAATTAATAAATTGATGAATAATGGAGCAAATCCAAAATCAAATAAATCAATGGATTCTCAACCGATTTGACTGAAATCAATCAGATCTGGAGCAGATTGACTGGATCTGACAAATCCTTGACTAAAGGAGGGGATCAAATCAAATCCAGAGCTGATCTACAGTGGTCTTTATGGGTAATTTCGCCCTCCCTCTCTCCTCAACACGTTTTTGGCTCAACTGGATGATTTTTGGTGGATTCTTCAGTGTTTGGGCCAATGTGTCAGTGTATGGGTTGATGTGTCAGCCAGATCAGGCCCCCGGTTGACAAGTAGGCTCAGTTCAGCCTCATTTCTGCATTGATGAACTATCCATTAGAGGATTTCACTTGATTCCATGAGGAATTGTGCCCCCCCTGGGCTAGATGGCCTGCAAATTGTATAAATCAAGGCACAACCTCCTCTTCCAAGCTAGTTAGAGCTGGGATTGAGGTGCTACTG
>LPNX010732490.1:496559-606059 GCA_001517045.1 Pseudotsuga menziesii | reverse complement strand
TTCGTGGTAGGATTAATCAGAAAACCGCATTTGTGTAGTTGTGTTATTTTCTCATCTTTTGTTTATCAGCATCTTAAAATTAACCCCTCCTTGATTCCCCGAGTGAGATCCACTTGGATCGAAAGAGGTTCTTGGAGGCTTTTCTTTTAAGCAAGAACACATCTTTTAAAACTTATTAAAATTTACAAGACTCCAGTGTGTATGCTCTGCACTTGGCTGCGGTTCGTCCGATCAGTCAAGCTGTATCAAAAGCACTTGGGTGACTAGCATAATTAGGACTCGCCTTCCCCAATTAACAAACCATCAGGTGAAAATCCAACACCTCGATCAAACCTTTACGGTGGCAAAATACCCAAAGGAAGCGGGAACCTACTGAAAAGTGACCTCGGGGCGCCGATCTCTGTCACACCCTAACGGGTGCGTTACGAACACAGCCCCAGAGACTCCATTTCAGCCCACATATTCCTTGCGGGTAGCCGTATAGGCTTTGTTTTGGACATACTCCAAGTACTCTCGGGTATATCTGGAGTCCCCCTTAAGCCTAATTTAAACAACTCATACTCCATTTTTAACTTAAAACATACCAAGATGCAATCGCAAAACATTTATTCCAGACACATGCAAGCACACTGATCTCTTTTGACTTCATTATTAAGGCACTGGTCTTTTTTGCTTCATATTTATATTGTGTATCAATCTTGTGCTTTCGTGTGTATCTTTGTATCTTGTCATCTTGATTGTTTATAGTTAAAGTTTTCAAACTCCTAAAATAACTGATTCAATACAACATCATTATACTAAGAAATCATCCTTAGTAACTTAATAGGGTATACCCCCCTTGGCTTCGTTAGGAGTTGAGCCTAAACGGAGGAGTCAAGAACAAGGTGACAGCCTTGACTCGAGACTTGCCCCCAAGGACACACCGAGTGGCTTGAAGATTTCTGCCACGTGATCCAGGTGTGTGAAAAGGCGGCAACAAGAACATGATTGCTAGCGTGGAGAGCATGGACAAGTATATCACAAGTAGAGATAGATATATATCACTTTGTAAGTTATCAATCATTTTGCTTAAAACCCTAGCACATACAAAAAAGGGGATAGCAATGCATATGCGAACAAGAAAAAAAAAGGAAATGTTGGACTTGAGTCAAAATTCTCTTCAATTAAAATTTGGCGTTGCTTCAAGTAATGCAGATGGGGGTACACAAGCAAGAAACAAAGAAACAAAGAAAATATGTCCACAAATGACCTATATAGTTCAATGGAGATAGAAAATACAACATGTCAAAGTGCCAATGCAAGAGTCCCAAACATTAACTCCTAAATAAGAGAATAAGGATAAAGGTTACAAAGGGGTAAACCCAAGAGCTAATCCTAGATAAACAAGTAGGAACTACTTTTGTGAAAAGAAGAGAAACACTAATCTACGCCAAAATCAAAAGAGGATCTAGCACTAACGTTGACCACCTTAAAAGCGTTTTTGTACATGCACACTCATTTTGCATCTCTTTTGCTTCTCTAGGGGGCAATAGCACTGCTATTGGATTTCTCCCATTGATTTTAGGGTCAATAGCACACTTGCTGAATCAAACCACCTTTTTTAGGGTCAAATGCACCCTTACACTCTGTTATCCCCCTTCTTTAGGGATGAGGGCACCCTTGCATGAGCTCCCCCTTTTTAGGGTCAAAGGAACCCTTTCGATTAGTTATTTCCCTTTTTTCAAGATTAGGATGTTCTTCCATTAGTTCACTACCTAATGCACCCTAGTTGGCTATTTAGGTCCAATAGCATTCCAATTTCACATGCATGTCCAATTAAACATTGTTTGCTAATGCATAACTAGTTAACTACCTCACGAGGCAGTTATAGGACCTATTAACCGTAGCTACACATTCAAGACCTAGTTTCCTTCCTAAGGAGGGTGCACTTGTCTAATAATAGCACAAAAGCACCTCACTTGTCAATTCTAAGTCTAGTTAATCCCTAACAACACTTGCATGGTCAACATAATTACATAAGGAGGGAATTCAAGGTGAATGCTCTTAAGTTTAACTAGCTTTTATGCTTGTGCATGTAATTAATCCTAGTTTAGTTACCTATATATGTAAGCTTCAATACCTAATGCGTGGATGGCTTGTTAAAGTTAGTGCATCTACGAGACCCACTCTCAGGGGGGATGGTACCCTAGTCAGTTAACTAGGGCAAAGTAAGCCCCTAGAAAGTACCCTAGGGCCGCAGTAGTCTCCTGTGGTTCTTGGTCTAGGACCAAGCAAGTTGATGCCATGGCAAAGTCCCTAACATATGGTTATGGCCCTTATATGTCTCTAGGGTATTCCGGTCTAGGACCAGACAGTTTCTTTGACACAATGTCCAAGCAGTTCTATAGTTTGAGACAAAGGCTTCTTGGTCTAGGACCAGGCAGATTCTTGCTCTGGGACCAAGCAGTTTTTGCAAGAGCATTCCTGGTCAGTTACCAAGTGAATCTTGGTCAAATTGACCAAGATGATGATGTGTGATGTCCTCTCTTCTTATTGGTTATTTCAAGGTTGTTTCTCAAGGGACTGGCCACCCCTTGATGATGTCACTAGCACCTAACCCTTAGGAGCAGTATTGAGGACCAAAGGATCACATCATCTAGTTTGGATCTTCCCCCTATACAATGATGATAAAAATATATGACACAATGTACCTTGAGAGAGAAAAAAGATTAAAGTCATTGATCATGTTGGTCCTATAGGTAAAAGGAGTTGTTTGTCCACACCTTGATCTTATGGGTATGAGGGTTGTCATTTTGTGACCCCCTTTGGTTGACTTATGGTCCATTATCGTATTCGGTCCTAGCACTCTTTTTTGTGTGTACCTTTGGTATGATGACTTTTACTTTATGGTTTTTATTTTTGGACTATTGATACACTATCCTAAGTCAATTTTATGGTTTTAATTTAAAAAACCATTGATCTGTATTATTAGACCTTTGGACCATTTTTTATGGTTTTATTTTGTACCACTTTATTTTATGCTTACCTTTGGACCTTTTGGGTACCCAATCTTAAGGATTATCGAGATTATAAATTTAAAGGTTTTCATTTGAAAGTTGTATTGCGATCTAATTCCTCATCTGCCTTATTAGCCCACTGTTTGCTTCTATCGCAACTTTCGCGTGACCGTGTCTCTTCTCTTCCACCCTAGTGTGACTGTGGTCTTTACCCACTGCACCAACGTGACCGTGTACTCGCATCGTGAGGTCTCTACCTCAAGGTTACTTCCGGTTTGAGAGCGTTTCAAGAGCGCTGTTTATATAATATATATTTTTAATATATTTTGATGCATATATGCCAACAAATGCTTGTAGAATGTTGAATTAGTTATGGAAAGCATAAAAACATGAAATAAACCATAACATAATACCATATAACATCATTCCTTAGCCATCAATGACTCAATCAATTGTCATATACTAGTGAATTAGTCAAACATAGGTCCATTATCGATAACATCAAGTTATCAACCTTACAACTTCAGAGTTCAACTTTAAACTTGAATTGGTGTACACAAATATACCATAATAAATATAAAAGAGTCAATGACTCAAGTTCTCGAATGATGAATCTCAACAATGCAAAAACTTGAAAGTTGAAAGCATTGTAAATAAGAAAAGACAAGAAAAGTAGATTTAATGGATGTTTCCTCTTGCCACGAGAAATTTCTAATTTCTTTTCTCGTGGTCTATGAACAAAGGGAGCGAGATTATCATCCCCAGTAACGACCGATATTGAGCGGCTTGAGCCACATCCAAGATTTGGTCCTGCATGACCCCCCCTCGCTGATGCGAGGGGGGGTTGTGAAGTTGAACCTCTAGGCAAAGATGGTGCATCTGGAAACAAGGTAGTAGATGGCGGTGGCATTGTTGTTGCTACTGCTGCTACATGGTCATACTCATCGCCCAAAAGTTGATCCTCCAAGAGCTCTAAAGTTAAGGCTCCATCCTCCAAGTTATGCTCCTCCGAATTGTTGTCCCAAGTGACATATGATCTATCAGTTTTGGCTTTCTCACAGTAATGAGTCAACAACGTCAAGTTGTAATGTACATAAACCAAGCTTTCTGCTCGATCTTCATTTAATCGATTTCTTTTCACTGAGTGGATGACGTTATAGGTGCACCAACACCTTTCTACAAAGGAACTATTTACCACCTGTGAAAGCACTTTGGATGTCAATTTATGCAAGTGTGGGCATGATGAGCCATACATGTTCCACCATTCAATAGAAGGCGCCCTATCTAGATTTTTTCTAGCATGCAAAATACCAAACGAACCAATATCACTGAGGTATTTTCTTAATTCACTACGCAATACGACACATTCCTCTTCATCAAGGACCAACTTGTCTATAGCAACCATGTACCCAACCTATACCTCTGGATTTGTGTGGAGCTTTCTCCTAACCCCACCCCCAGGTGTTGGTTTGGCCAACCAAGATGGAGAATAATATTTTGGTGTTTATACATATGCTAAGGCATGCAGCGAAACGTTGAGAAGTTCCCACCTTTTGACCACATGTGTGTGAATATCGTCATACAGGATGGGATCCTTCGATTCAACAATATCTTTAATTTGGCCCAACATGTTATCCATATGCTCATACACCTCCCCAATTACCGGCTTATCTGTATTTGCAAACTGAATCATGTGATAAATGGGCTTTGTGAACTGCAAAACAAACTTGACACTTGCCAAAAATTGACTATCAAGAACTGTGTCTTCCACATCCTTAAAATCAAGCCTGTCAGATGTGGATGTAACTCTATCTCTCAAGACTTCCCATGATTCACTTGATACCATGCTAGCCAATGCCTCTCTTAGCTTCAAAAGGCGCCTAAAGGTGAGGTAATAGCTAGCAAATCTAGTCTTTGCCATCTTTAATAACTCTAACTTTGAGTGAGTGCAGAAAATGTCATGTGCTTGCCCTTTTTGTAAAGTTCACCAGTCCATTTGTATTCATTTTCCTTCAACTTAATAATGTCATGCATCAAAAGGTTCAATGTGAACCAAATACCTGGACCAAAATATGTTGGGGTATTTATCTTCAATGATTGCTCCCGCTACCTTACAATTAGCAGCATTATCTATTATGATTTGGATGACATTTTATGGACCAATAGCTTCAATATTTTTAAGTAGGAGTTTTGCAATGTTCATGCCGGTCTTGAATTTATATGAGTAGTCATGTGCCGAAAGGAACACTGCACCAGTAGCAGAGACACCAAGAACATTTATCAATGGCTTACCTTTCACATTTGTCTAAACCATCTGATACAATTGATACCCCTTACTAATTCCAAGCATTTGTGAATTGCCCCAAGGAATTTTGGATCTTGGCTTTTTCTTTGTCAAGCCCCACAATTCTAGCTTTATCATACCCAACGCGCTTGTATCGTACTGGGGCAGTAAGGATGGCCTCTACCATTTCATGCCAATAGGGTGAGCGAAGAACATTGAATGGTATGCCACACGCATAGACAAATCAATACACTTTTGAATCCACATCATCCCTACCACCTTGATCAAGAAAGCATGATATTGTCTTGCCACGTGATTGCATGGGAGAGAATCCACTACCTTATGTGGATGGGCCTCCAATTCTTGGTGAGCATGAAAGGTCATCGTCATCCGATGATCGTTTTGTTACATTTTGTGCTTCAAATTCTTCCTTCTTATAGATGGCTCTTTGTGTTGATACCGCATTTGGGCAAACACAAACACCTATGGTTCTCTTTGATCACATGGCATGTGCCCACATAGATGTCTTCTCACACGGGTATATAAACCTGTGTATGTCTTTTTACAATGAGGGCAAACAAATTTGGTGGTTCCACCCCCTCTACTTCCTGTCTGCCTTGTGACATATTTCCACAAGGGTGTGGGGTCCTCTTTGGTTTTCTTTCAGTTTTCCTCCTCCTCTTCCCCCTCCTCTTTCTCCTTCTCCTCCTCTCCATGGTATGTGCCACTTTCCACTTCTTCATCCTCTTCCTCATTCCTCCTCTAGTTTCCAACCACCATCATCAAAATAACAAATGGAACCAACAAAATAAACCATAAACACATCATCATGGTTGATGCCAAATGTACTTAGAGATTTAACATGTTGCCTGCAATAGAATGAGGGAGGAACTAAAGATTTAACAATGTACATTACTACATTCTAGAGTCTAGAATTTATATTCCAAGGCCAAGCATTCATAGAAATCAAAGCTCAAAAACTTTCAAAATTCTAACACAAAGCAAATGACAAATCAACAAAGAAGATTGTAGAGCCTATCTCTTTGGCTCTCGCTCTCCAATGCCACTGGCAGCTTTCTCCTCTCCTCTCCTCTCCTCTCATTTCCTCTCCTCTTCTCTTCCCTTCTTCTCTTGCAAAGTGATAATGAGGTTGGAGAAGAGGGCTTTATCCCCCAAATCCCTCCTCCTTCCCTCCAAAAACCAACCTCCACATGTTTCCTCTTTGCCACAAGCTGCGAGTGTCGTTTAAAGGGGGAAGCGCTGGCAGGAGTGATAGGAAGCGTTGGAGGAAGCGAAGGGAAGCGTTGGCAAGAGCGAAGGCGACAACGATGGTGGAAGCGCTAGGAAGCGTTCATTCCCAGACAGAGCAAGGAGCACAAAAAAGGGGAGGAAACGTGCTTTGGAAAATGCTCCAAATTGGGTGCGATCCAAGAAGCACGCTTCCAGTTAGCTCCCGCAATGCTTCCTTGCAGAGCAAGCTTTCCGGAGCGAGGGCGAGGGGGGACGCTTCCCCGTAAGCTTGCTCTACCTGCTGTGTGATGATGCTATCTACCTTCAACGTGATTGTTTTCTCTCTCACGCGTGACTGTTTCTCACCCTACTCCAGTGTGAACTCCAGCATGATCTCCAGCATGGTCGTGTATCACTGCTCCACAAGACTATGTATCACTGTTCAACATGACTACATCTTTTGTTTAGCGTGATCTCTCTGTTCAGCATGATTGTGTCTCTCCTCCGCCACCATGGTCGTGTGCCTCTTTCTCTTTAGCGTGATCGTGTTTCTTGTTGCTCCACGCGAATGTGTCCTTCGCTCTACGTGAATCCTCTACCCAATGTGACTATGCTTACCTACACCCGCACAACTATGTCCTCTGCTTTGCATGAATCCTCTGCCCAGCATGATTGTGCTTAACTGCACTCGAGCGACTGTGTCCTCTACTCTGTGTGAGTTCTCCCCTCGACGTGGTTGTATCTTCCTCGCTTAACGTGGCTGTGCTTCTCCCCCTTCAATGTGATTGTGTTCTCTTGCATTTGCACAATTGTGTGTCTCTTTGCAGCATAATTGTGTATCACTAACGTGACTGGTTTGTCACTACTCAACGTGATTGTGGATCACTACTTAGCGTAACGGTTGGTCTCCTTTCAACGTGACTAATTGTCACTACTCAACATGACTATATTCCTGCCTGCATGAAGGTTATCCCTAACTGTGTGACTATGTGTCACTCCTTAGCATGACTATATTCTTACCCAACGTGACTGTGTGTCTTTCGTCAGTGTGATTGTACTGGGTATGACTGGGCTGCTAAAGCCTGAGTAATTGATTAAAGTTTATCTTCCTGTTGACTAAGAATCTCAGGTATGTGTCTTTCTGCTTTAACCCTCTCTCTCTCAAGGCACGTCATTTGTTTACCCAGTTAACTTGTCCCTTCGCTGACAAGATCAAAACCTAAAAGTATCAGAGTATAAGGCTGATTCAAATTATTTGTTACAATTCTTTACTGTTGTTATCTCCTGTACATTATTTTATCATATTGTTACTGTACATGGCATTTCGTGAATCATCTCAAAGACCAACTTTAACACAATGACCAACGGAGTGTTAAAGCTGAAAGATATGAAAATTATGTTTGATTTTATTGCAGTTTAAATTTATTGAAAAAATACTATTCTAGCTCTAACCTTGTTCATAATTATGTTTATGCATTGACGTATATTTATTTATGTTAAATATGAACCTAACCCTAAACTTTAACATGGCCTACATATTTCCTACATCTTATCCCATCAAAATGTTTAGCATTCGTTAAAAATGCTTATTATGTATTGTGATGGAATTTAAAAAGTTGAAATGGCATGTTTAATGGTAACTAAGAATGCCAAATAGACAAAAATGATTAAAACCCTACAAATTGAAAATAAATTATGCAAACTAAAGGTTTATATGCACTGAGTGAATAAAATTGCAAACTCAAGGTTCCCAATTAAGGTTGTAAATGGTAGTTTGCATAGCTTAACATTTGAAAATGTTTTGGCAATATGGACTGGTTTCTCACAAATAGTTGTTTATGGAAAAATATAAAATACTTTTATTTTTTAAGTCTAAAATACTTTTACAATTTGCTTAGCACAATATTTTTTCACACAAGAAAAAAGAGAATGAATTTGCCTCTATTTAGTTTTAACTTACTATCATATGTTTTTAATGAGAGCATAAGTGAGAGATATGTAATGTCCTCTTCTACTTAAGCATCAAAAACACCTGCTAACCTATCTAATTCCCATAGGTTCGAGCGGGTACTACAAGAAAAGGGAATTAACTGAGGACATATGATACCAAGAGCATAGCAAAGCACTCTTTCAGTATGGTAAAGTAAGCCTTATTTCTTCAAGCTTAAAATCAACAAAAAAATTAGAATTGCATGCATGCAAAAAGTAAAGCGCAAACCCTAATAGTGACATGCAAACCCTAAAAGTACATGCCAAAGCTATATAAGAAGGGTCATTGAACCAAAGGGATCATCTATGATTATTATTATTGAGTTGGGTTTCTAGAGCAGCAGTAACAAGTGTCGCAGCAGCAAGTTGGGGTTGGAGACGAAGGTCTTCAACTAACAAGGGGCTTCGCTAGTGAAATCTATCTGCCCTTATCACTTCGGGATAGATCATCCAAATCTATCATCAGCTATTCATCATCTTCTTTATTCGTGATTCGGTCATTCAGCTATCAAAGAGAGAGTTTATTGCAAGTGCACCTTCAGGAATCTAGTAAATCTTATGAATGCCACCTCCATTCTTCTCAGCAGGGATACATCAGCCTATTGAGTGATTATTCTTCCGTTTCGAGCACATTCAGAGTCTCCACCAGCAAAAACGTGAGGAAAGAGGGCGTCATCCATTCTGAAGCAAATCAATTCGCTAGGGCACAAAACGAGGTAAAATCTTCTACATGTACCCTCCTATCTCTCTGAAGGACCTATACTATCCTTCCTAGAAAGTTTTTGCTCCATCGACCACATTGAATCTAAAACGTGAACAACCTTGGAGAGGGCGCTTTCCTCAGTTGGGCATCAACTGCTGGAGAGCAACACTACATATCATTCTACCTGCATGCCATGCATGTCTCCTGTATGCTGACAGGCTATCAACATTATTATTAGTGGTATGTGTACTTTCTCTCACCAACAGTGTTCCTCCTATTATTTCTCTAGATCAACTATATTTTAGGGCCTTTTGGCACGACACTATTTTGCATGCAAATTTTGTTTTTATCTCCCTAGCATAAACTGAGGCCCGGAAGCTACAAACATATTATCCCAATACAAGAGAATATCAATTGGGATATTGCAAGATATCAATCTTACATCCTTGTTCTTACACACTTTGGTTCTATGTTGCGTGGGAGCATCCAGGAAGCGCTGAAAAAGCACACTTCCTAAACACTCCCGAACCAAAGCAAGCTTCCTTGCAAAAAAAACACTCCCTCCTTTTTTTCAATTTTTCTCTAAAAAAACCAAAAGTTAAATGATGGATGGGGGGGAACTAACCCTAGGCCCATACCAATGCTATATAAAGGGGGGAAAGCCTACTCTAATTGCAAAATACCTAACCATAGTAATCATAAGTAATGGTTATGAAATTCTTAAAGTAGAAGTTAGCATTCTCCTTATCTTTCATTTTCTATCCTTTTACTTAAAAAAATTTACATTACTATTAATTGTTTCAAGATGCTTGAGTGGTTCCAACCTCATCGGACTTCAAACGCAAAAATTATAATTTTTTATCCCATTTAAAATTTGGTAGGCTTAACAATTTTAGGATTTCAAGATTGTAATGTTTCCACTAGAGTCTATCATGCATGAGGGTATGGGAATGGCATTTAATCAAACACATCAATCCCTCTATGTACCTTGGGTTGGTGGTGTTGATTGTTCATATTGATGTTGGTGGGCCTCAAAACTAGTTTCTAAGAATCCCTAGTTTATAGCTATTTAGATATGGGTTGCACTTGATGCTATTTTCATAGTATGCACAATATGGGTTGCACTCGATGCTATAAATATATGTATTATATAAAAAATGCTTCCACCTTGAAAGGTTTTGAAATTTTCGCTTTTTGCTCCAATCGTGCTCCCCGCTCCCAACAACATAGCTTTGGCTATAGTGGATATGGGCTATTTAAAATTGTTGTGTATGTCCTATAAGCATCTAGTTCATTCTTCACTAGAGATATTAATAGAGGAAGAAACTAAAAAACAAGAACTTATGGCTATACTAAAAATCAAAACAATGAGAACTCAAATCAAATAATAAGGATAAGAAGCCCTAAAGGTTGGAAAATAAAGTTTCCCACTACATTAGTGGAAGAATTCCAATGCATGCAATGTGGTTGTAGTATATTGAAACATTGTCCAAGGCTTTGATACAATAAAAAGCTACTGAAATTTTGTCAAATATAAAATGGAAAGATTAAAGCATCTTTCTCAATGCTCCTAGTGACTAAAATTACATATGTATCCCTCTAAGATTAGAAAGTCTCACATGTTATATTCATAAGCATTTTCCCAAATCCTTGGGATGGCATTAGATTCAAGTTTCAACTAATTGACACGATACATGATATACGAGCCTAGATCCAATCCTAGGTTCTATCAAGCGCCGAAAGGGATCAAATCTATTGATCTAGGATTGAAAGTGGTTTTAAAGTCACGGTTTTAACACATGTTTTTAAAACCATGGGTTGTTTAGGAGATCCTTGCACATGGTTTTAAAACCATGTGGAAGACCCTCCTAAACCATATACAATAAAACCAATGGGTTGTTTAGTAGGCCTTGCACATGGTTTAAAAACCATTTGCACAGCCCTCCTAAGCCATGTACAATAAAACCATGGGTTGTGTAGGATGCCTTGCACATGGTTTTAAAGCCATTTGCAAGGCCCTCCTAAACCATGGGCTGTTTAGGAGGCCTTACACATGGTTTTAAAACCATGTGCAAGGCCAACATTTTTTTTGAGGATAATTAAATTTTTTATTTTTAATTATTTTGTTAGGTAAGAACATAACAACATCTCCGCCATATTGGGTTTGTTTTTCTGGACGACATATTTTTTTGGCGGATAATTAGATTTTTTATTGTTCATTGTTTTGTTAGGTAGGAACAGTACAACATCTCCCCCATATTAGGGGTTTTTTTGCCAACATTTCTTTTGGCAAAAAATTAAAATTTTTATTTTTTATTATTTTGTAAGGAACGAACGTTACAACATCTCTCCCATACTGGGCTGTAGAGCACCTCTCAGTGCAAAAATATAAAACATTCAGCAAAGCATGTAGATAACAAAAATATATTTTTCCATTAATCTTTTGAAAATTGGTATGTCACCATACCTATTTTAGCAAACAACCCTGCTATATCTTGAACAGACTTCTCCAAATCAGAGCGAAGCGTGCAAGCCTGATCAGTCAGAGCATTTTCTGCTCAGAACACATTGTGAGTAAGATTTTCTTTTCTTTAAAAAAAAAGATATATTTTAAAACAATCTTCTGACTCAAAAGCAAAAACACATACCTGACTTTCTGTGCCTACTTATTATATACTCTCTCTCTTTAATGGCAAATTGAGCTTGTCTGTGATCCTCTTTTATAGCGAGTAGTGATTTCTTGGTTTGATCCAATATTTTCTGCACAATTTAAGATCTTTATAAAGTTAAGTTTATAAAATCATCTCAAGGGTTTGTCATTGTGAATAAGACAATAAATGAATCAACCTTAGGCTCACCTGTGTGAAGTCAAGCTTGGAGCTCAAGTCTATACAAAGTTGTTGCTTGACATCATATCGCTCTTGTAAATCTTCAAGTCGCTGCTTATTTTCACAGTTATAACAAGTTAACAATTAAATCAACAGTGGATAAGCTCTAGAGAATATCTGGAGGCAACACAGTTACATTATAGTTCCAAATAACATTACAATAACAAAATCAAATTTTGGTGCCTTACCTTATTATTTACTTCTAAAGTACACTCCATTTGCTCAATCCTTTCAGCCATGGCCTGTAGTGACAATGCATTAGTATTGACAAGGAACAATAGAGAAAAAAGCCAATCACTGAACAAGGAATAACAACAACAAAAATCATATGCACAGTCAAAAGAGAAATTTTTTCCAGTCAGGAAAAATAAGAGACTCTAGAGGCAAAACACTGCCTTTCACAATCAAGACTAAAAAGTTCATTATTGGATGAAATTTTAAGTTTGTAAATTTGGTAATTTCAATTTTTTATTAATTTCTCACAAACTAAGAATTGTCTATAAGAGAGATGGGCCTCTAACAGCATCAAATTTATTTGCTTGTTACAGGCCTCTTGTCCCATAAAGGTGGGTTCAAATACACAATGGCATAGAGTTAATCACTAGGATGAATCTAGTATATAGTGAAATGTTGTGATTGTTACTAAACAAAAATAAATATATTAAATTACAATAAAGAGTAGATAAATCATTCAAAATTAGAATGTTTTAACTTTTCAATGCTACTAAATACAGAAAAAACATTGAATTAGAATGCAGAATGGATAAATCAACCATAGCTTTTGTTGTTTTAAAACCTTTTTCTCAGACTCCTCCTGATAATATCGGTCCTTCGGAATATATACTCCACTTTTCTCACGAGCAGCATAAACCTCTATTCAATAAAGACATTGATCAGTTTGGGAGTATAATAATCACTAATCTAGTATTCTATAACTGATGAGCAAGTCAAGATTTTAACTCTTGCTATTAAAGTATAATTATATAAATAAAACAGGAGCATTAGGTCTCTCTTCGGACATTACCTGTTTTAAGTCTTTCAATTTCACTATAGAGATCCTTGATAAGAGTAGATTTCATCATCTTTTGGTTCACCTACACAAGCACCGTAAAAACATAACTATGTTAAACATCCTTCCCATAAACCATTTGCCCTATGTTAGAAATTAGAATATGGTAGACATAGACTAGACATTCTCAATTTCGCTCATGTAAAACAAGACAACTATTTACAACTTTTAAACTGCGTACATGAGATAGACTATATTGCTAACAAAATATTTTTATAGGGAACAACTGTATCCTACTCTATGAGTTAATCTGTGATAGCTGATCTACCTCCACGTCAAATGAATATAAACATATGGGAACCTAAACTATAAAGCTAGATGGCATTTCCATTATCCACTTCCTCATGGTTACCAGTTACTCTAACTTGTGGTCGGATGAGTTGATAAGCTGAGCCCGACAGAATGCATTCGCATGCAATCCTTGAATTCATTACCACATACTAAGATGCACATTGTCCTACAATCAGCATTCCAAAAATGCTAGCCCAAAATTCCAGTAAAATAACAATTCAAGAAGGGAACAAAATTCTGTTTTGTTTGAATAATCTCAATCATATGTGAAACAATTGTATTAACTGACTAATAGCTTTAGGACATGGATGACTTAATTATCCAAACTTATAACAGCGAAAAAGTCCACCCTACCAGTGCTTTATCCACTTAAATTCAATGACAATATATAATATCCAACTTAATATTTTCTTTGAAAGGCCAAGAAAGGTCATTCGACTAAAGTCATTTAACCCCTTAAATTCTATGAAGATATTTTGCATCCAAGAAAATAGTCTTTAAAAGGCCAAGGTTTTTGGCCTCACCGAAGTTTTGATTCTGTGCCCAACTCATTTACTTGATTCAGATATGCAAGTACAAGACAGTATAGGCACTATAGACATTTCAATGGCCTTTGTCATAATGATAAAATGAATGATCACTTCTCAGCAGAAATAACAAATGGACATCCAAACAAAGCATATATGACTATTCCCAAGTTTAAATACCTCACATACCTAAGAATCAATCCCTCTAGGAATCTAGAAATCTGCATCAAAGCTGAGTTTTTAGGTGTTAGTGATAACATTTCGTATTAGTTTGCCTTTAATGTTAGGTTTTGTACTAGTAACTAATAGACTTAAAGACTAGCTAAGAGAATTTTACTGGAGGATTATAAACATGTTGAGCAAATTGGAAATGTTTCAATGAAGAAAATCTGGCATGTATACGGCATACCACATATTTTCTAAAATTTCCCCATTTGTTAAGTCAAACTGCTATTCAGTCTGAAGAAATTAAGTCTAACAAGTCTCATCTTCTTCCTTGAGAAGAATGCATTCCCACTTTGTAGTGATCAATCTCTGGCTTTGGAGCAGATGGAAGCAAAGAAAGAATACTGGAAGGTATAAACAAATATAAAAGTCAAGATTGGGTTTCCTATTGCCGATGTTGGCCTTCCTACGTTCTCACCCAGCATCAGGAAAATCTGTGTACATTGCTCTTCACACCTGTCAATGGTAGCTACTGAAAATCAACTGAATGAGTGACGACAAGGGAAAAATTACAGTGGTGAATTGGATGAGATTGCAAAATTGGGAGTGACCAGATCAGCAATTGAAAAGCAGCGTAAGGATTATGTATTTTCCTAGAAGAAATCTTCTGCCCACATTGACTTTGACCCTTAACCAGATTTTCTAGCAGATCTCCAGCCTGGCAGCCAATGCCTAACAATATTTCAAAAAAGCACTGCAAAATATCACATACAAATGCTAAGGGCTTTGTAATCCAGGGTGTGAATATTCCTACTAACTTTAGTTTGTAAGAATCTTTGATTCTCAAGCCTGATTTCGTAAACATCATGGAACTGAAAACTAAAACCATTTACCAAAAAACTGCAGGGCATGCTAGAGCAGTTGACACCAAAAACTACAAAATATTGAACAATAAAAACACCCTAGGGCATTATTTTTCAAACTGCTAATATGACTACTTTTATAAATAGACTGTGGTCTCTTTCACAACAGTAAAGGAAGAGCATTAATTTTGTCTGGATTATTAGGAAATGCAACAATAAGAGAATGAAAGCATGTCATCTAGATATGATATAGATCTCTGAAGTACTAGTATGCAGCTAGAAATACAAGTATGGCTATAGCAGATAACAGAAAGGCCAAACGATGAGACCTCTGGCTTATTTTTGATATTTTTAGCCCTGTGGGCATAGTCCAAAGTGCTGAGAGTTTCTTCAAGACAGTGGACAGATGGTGAAACAGTTGCTATTATGCAAGTCTTCGTCCTCCCGCCCAACGAATCACGTAGCAGTCTTGTAAGTTTGCTATCCCTGCACCCTTTTTCAAAGTCAGATACAAAATTACAGTCTAATTTCATTCTTAATTACAGTAAGGGCCGAACTACTTACATGCCATTGAAAAACTAATACAAATATACCTGTAAGGAACATGTCCAAGATGCTCCACAAGGGCAGTAATAACACGACCCAATGTCAGCAAGCTTTTGTTAATCTCCCCTGCCTCCCTCGCACGTCCCTGCAGAATTCATTGAAGAAATTATTTTTTTAGTTCTGTCTTAAGTTCCTCACTTGATGTATGCACTGTGCACTAAATATCTCCCATGGAATCCAGTTAAGTTCTGAACATTCACTTCTAGTTTTTCATGCTGTGTATGCAGCAATAGTTGACCACAAGATTCCCAACCTTGCATACCAGAATCTGTTAGACATCATTCCAATTTATATACAGAGTAAATACAGAAATGATATTGAACTTTCCCAGCTACTAAAAGTAGAATAGTTTGAATGACCTCACCTCCCTGGCCCCTGACCGGGATATGTTTTCTGAACCAGCAAGATCAACCAGATTAAGCTTTCCACATTTAATCAACTCTTCACCTTCTGGTGTTGCTTCTTTGATATGAATTGTGATAGAAAACAATGAATGGGAACGACTGTAAAGAAAAAATAAAACTCAGAACTACAGAAGTTAGAACTAATCCCAAAGCTCATGTGAAGAAATGAAGTGGAAAGGATTTTCTTTACCTGGATTGCTTGTTGAGAAGTGTTTCTGCTGTGCGTCGCTTAGCAGAGCCTCTTTCCAGTAATGTAAAAATTTCATTAGCACTGGTAACTATTTCTTCCTCAAGGCCTCGTACAAGTACCCCACCTTTTCCATCTTCCATCAATGCTAAAGGCTTTCGCTGTTTATCATCTAACATAACCTTAGATAGATCGTCAGGTGCAAGCAAGTCAGTGATTTCTTCATTGTACAACTCTAAGAAGGTGACCTTGACACTGTATTCTGCATTTTGGCTCTCCAACGTGTCAAATATTTGCTTCACAGCCCTTGGAATCACACCAGCATCAGATGGAAGCTCCCCATTTGGTGCACTCTGCAGATGCAATGGGTACAAAGGTTATACCTCCATCATCAAATTTCTGCTTAAGGCCAATATATTGCTAGATCTGAAAAGACCGGTATTTTATAATTGATGCCAACAAATAAAAGTACAAACTAACAGGTGCCCCCTTGAGGATGTTGTGCTAGAAAACCAGTTACAATTAGTCAGGCATGATGTCAAAGAAATCTTTGTAGAATGCACATACATTGAACTTTTAACTGAAAAATAACAATGTAGCAAAATATTGGCAAATGGAATGTAGCCCTCAGAGTAATTTAAAATGATCTTCACAGAAAAGCATCAAAGCTTACCTTTGACTTTTTCCCTTCACCTTCCATGGTGTAAGTTTTTCCTGTGCCGGTTTGGCCATATGCAAAGATAGTGCAATTGAAACCTTCTAATACTTCATTTACTATTGGAATGACTGCTTGATCATAGAGATCCCTCTGCTGTGCAGATGGACCAAATACCTGCAGTTTATGAGATTTCCATTTAGTTACATTTCTTAATGCCAGGCTTTATAGCACATCCAAAAATGTAAACAAAAAATGAGAAGAATATGCTGCAAGATAAACTTAAACAAAATATTGCCTTTTGTTCGGTGGTTACGTATTAAATGTATGTGATAATCTTAATTGGAAAGGAGAGTAGAAATTTTCCATTTTAACTTTTAAGTAGAAAAGTAGATCACGTAAATAAACAGATTCTCACTTATAGTTAAAAATAAGTAAGACCTGCAGATAAGAAAATTAACATACAATAATAAAAAACAGAATATTATGTGTACTTAATTAAATGCAATACATTCAATCTATACGTAGCTGGATTACAGAACAGTTCTGCTTTGAAATTTTCAGCAAATTTGTAATAGTCCTAGCAATCTGACCATGCCTACCTATTTAAAAGTACTATCAAAACTGCAAATCTGATTTTCACTAGGAGCTGAAACACATCAAAACTCAAAATTGTAACAGCAAATACAACAGATCTGAAAATGAAATCACGTCACTGTTTTAGTACTCTGAAAACAGGAAATACTGTAAGCTTCAAATCCTAACTGTAATCACTCACTGCTCTCTACTGAACTGAATGAATAACAATAGAGACCCTGCCTCTCTTTATAAGGAGGCTAGGGCTGTACACTAAGGTGAGAAAATTAACATATAATAATAATAAACAGGAATACTATGTGTACTTAATCAAATGCAATACAATCAATCTATACATAGCTGGACTACAGAACATGTTTACTTTGAAATTTTCAGCACATGGTACCAGTCATAGCAATCTGACCTAACCTACCTACTTACAAGTACTATCAACACTGTAAACCTGAATTTCACTAGGAACTGAAACACATCAAACTAAAAATTATAACAGCAAGTACAATAGATCTGAAATTCAAATCACATCACTGTCTTATTACTGTGAAAACAGGAAATACTGGAAGCTTCAAATCCTAACTCTAATCACTCACTACTCTCTCTACTGAACTGAATGAATAACGATAGATATCCTGCCTCTCTTTAAATAGGAGGCTAGGGTTGTACATTAAAAATAAGCTAACCCTAAGCACCTATGTTAGAGTGCCCAGCCTGCATGCATACCTGCATGCTGGCCTCCTAGAGAACTGCACCCAGACTGGAGTAGGCTACACATGCACCTCACCTTCACCCTCTCCTTATGATAAGCACTCTATCTCTTTAAAACCTACCAACTGCGTTTTTCCTAAAACTAGAAAAGTAAATCATAAATAGAAAAACGACTGAAAAATAGAACTGAACTAAGATAAAAACTGAATTGAACTGGAATTCTCTAAATCTGGAACAGCAGTAAACCAGAGGTGGCAAAACTGGAAATAAACTAAGACTGCCACATGCATGCACCTTCTATTCCCCTACTTAACTACACCTACCTCACACTCTGCTGTGCACATGAACCCAGGCTGACTGCTGTTCAGACCTGCTTCTGTACAAACTTGCTGTTGTGTGCAGCCAGGCCATGGACACCTTCAAAGATACCTGCTGAACTAACAAGTGCACCCAAGACAAAAACACTAACAGAGGAACAAACTCTAACACTCCCTCTTACCAAGGAAAGTGTTCTCTTCCAAACACAAGATGCTCCTACTGCATCTCGAAGCTCCCCTCTCCAGGGGGCTTGGTCAAATTGTTGACCTCCTGCAAAACTAAAGAAACATTAAACTAGATCATTGCTTCCTTCTGTACTCTAAACTCTCTTCAAAATCTTCAAGGTGAAAACCTTTTGTACAAGGAATATTACATCAGCAACAAGCCAGCCTCCTTTCTCCTACTTCACTAATCAAACTCTTCCCACACCAAAACATGAATTGTTCCAGATTTCCTACAATAATGAACTCATCTATGTAGTATATACCATCCCAAGATAAGTGTATCAGATATATAAATTTAAAATAAATAATCGACATCTACATTAATACTGAAATTCAAAACTAGTGGTGCATGCATCATCCCCTCTCCAAGGCAACTCCCACTTCCTGTCAGTATCCTTCAACCACTAGAGTAGGAATCTCATCAAAGTTAGCCCCCTATTGCTGAGGAAATCCTTTTGTAACAACCTTATCCTAGTAGACTTCCATACTTCCATCAATTGCAATGAATAAATCAATCAGATTCCAGAATCGGTTCTATAATTGTCTCCTCAAGGCTAGAGGAACCCTCCTCCATCATGGCATCCTACAATACCTGCTCAACTGGATCTGAGAGTAGCCTACAAATGCCACCTTCTCATTCTCCTCTAGTCAAAGCTTGACTAGATCCATAGCTATTGTCTTGGATGATGACTTGATTCCCATTAAACTCAGCCAAAGACTATAAATTTGTCATGAAATAAACTGAAAGCAAACTTCATTAAAGCAGGAACATACAAAATAGAAGTTAATTCAAAAACATCACTTGAAGGCATACGGAAATATACGGAGCCCAATCCATCAACAAAATGTGTGGCATTGTCATCAACTCCACATACATTCCTCCCTCTTTCTCTTGAAACTTATCCTATCATAATTCATATGTCTCAGAGCCTTATTGTCCATGCCACCCGACACCAAAAATTACTTCTGTGGAGAGACATGACACCATGGAGAAGGTAGTATCAAGCTTGCAAATCAACTCATTCAAACTTGAAGCATCTGCACTTCCTACAAATTTATGTTGTTGCTTTTGGGGCTTCTCCCTCTCAAGACATTAAGATGCATAGTGGCCCATCTAGTCACACTTAAAGCAATTGATATTACTTAGGTCTTTCTTCCCCTTAATGTGATTCTTCCTCCTTGGTTTTTTTACCCCTATGCCTGGCCCACCCTTCTTTCCTACTCTCCCTACTCTCCGGTACCTCGTACTCAAAATTGTTTGAGACTTGCTTTACTCTCAACACCTCTCAAATGAAGACATCCTGCAACTATTCATATTCAAGGAACTTCTCCAAACAACAAATAACCTAAACAAGTGGGGCCAAGCTGAACTAAAGCCATTCAAACCAATCAAAACTAGCTCATCATCTTTGACTTTGTCACCAATCGCGCCAAGTTGGTATCTCAACTTTGCTTGCTACTATATTTATCTTTCTCATGCAAGTAGGAGTGAGCTTGTTCCTTGAGAGCATCTTCCTAGAGAAGTTCACACGGTATAAGGTGTCCAAAAAATCATACATCTTCTTAGCAATCTTCTTCCCAGTAATATGAGGGATTGGATGGTCCTTCACCAAATCCAACATGACTCTTCGCATTCATTGCATTTTATTGTACTCTACCAAATCTTTGGGAAACTATAGGCAATGTGACCTTTGTCTCCAAAAGGTACATAAATTGGATAGGCAATGTGACCTTCATCTCCAAAGATACCATAAATTTAATGCTCTAGGACATTCTGCAATCACACTTCCATGGTACAAAGTTGGAAGCACCCACCAAACAATCAAACTCACACATACTAGGGGTACATTCCTACAAGTGTACTAGAACAACCTCAACAAACAAACCAGACAACATTAAATATGATCTATAAGCTATCATGGATATTCCATTGGAACAGTTCATCACACCAAATCTTGCAACTTTCTACAAACTCTTAGTTATGCAGTGTTTACTAAAGATTTAAGATTCATTGTTTTAGCTTAATTCCACAGAATGCTAAAATAAACTGAAACTAAAAGGAAAATAGACAGAGCAAAAAATCCACACAAATAACACAAGATATACCCTAGGAAAACCCACTATGGGGAAAAACCAAACCAAGAGTGAGGACTATGTCTTGTTCTTTTCTTCTTCAATATGCAATGCAAATGCAAATAAAGTGGTACTATCTATAGAGTTACCTATGACACTACGGCCTATATGGCCACTACAAGATCTCCTACTTCCTCTATTATGCTCTATTATTCACTCTCTGGCTCTTGCTCAACTATTGAACAATACAATAATACCATAAGAATGCAACCCTTTCTTCTAGTGGCCCAATATTTAACAATCTGAGTAGCCATCTAGAGCTAGTTTTTATGGTTTTTGCATGCCTCAACTCCCAATTAGGGTTAATCTTTTGGAACCTATAAAATGTTCTTGAAAGTCTAGACATGACTAGCTCCACATGTGTTGATAATGAGAGTTGTAGTGGAATCCACTCAGTACTGCAGTGGTCAAGAAGATAGGCCAACTTGCAAGAGACATAAATTCCTCATACGAACTTTGATTGAAGTAATTTGAGTCGTTCGAAAGCTCTTAGAGTGTAGAACAACGTAAAGGGGGTACTTAGGACCCCAAAAAACATCATTTAAGCCCTCAAATGGGCCTTGGAAAGTTCTAGACCCCAAATCTACGAAGTAAGACATGCCTCTAAAATGAGCCAATTCATCCATTCTTTCCACCCAAAAAGCACCAAACAGATGACAAATTGAAATCATATATTGATCCATTTCGAATCAAAAACAAAGTTACAACTTACCTAAAGTGCAAATCACCTATCTCCTACTAAACTCAATCATTCAATCACTAGAGGATAATGGGCATCAACATATCAACCCTTAGGTCCACAAGTGGCAATTACTAGCACAAATCGCTTCAACCCATGAAACTACTTGGAATTCACAACCTCTGGAATATTCTGACAGCTCTCTACTCTAGACAACCCATCTCACCATAGACTGAGAATGGAAGATTTCACATACACCACTCTAATACCATGTTGAAATTCTCAGCACATGGTAACAGTCCTAGCAATGTGACCTGACCAAGGTTACAAAAACTGAACCGATGGTCAAACCGGCCAAATTCGAAAACCAAAACCAGGAAAAAAACTGGATCACAAAACCAGTCCGCCAAAAATAGAGAAAATATTCAATTTTTGAAAAATTATATATATATATATATATATATATATATATATATGTTCAACCATGTGAATCCAAACCATTATACACAAAATAGCAAAAAGGGCTCTTGCTATATGCCATACTAAGCATATTTCACTAGATCCTTCCCCACTCGACCAATTTTTTTATTTAAAAAAAAACTTTAAATGCCCTCTCAAGTGTTGCTGTACAGTTTTGCATGGAACCGGTCAAAATCAGACCTGGTCAAGCCCCAAAACCGGTCAGACCGGCCGGTTTTGCCAGTTCCAGTCTGGTTTGCCGGTTCCAGTCCGGCCGGTTTTTGTAACACTGGACCTAACTTACCTACTTAAGATCAACAAGAAAACTGAGAATACTGTCAAAACTACAATCTGAGTTTAACTAGGAACTAAAAAATCTGATTAGTAGTTGTCAATTATAACTGCAACTACACAGATCTGAAACTCAAATCACATAACTGTTTTAGTCCTCTGAAAACAGGAATGACTGGAAGCTTCCACTCCTAACTCTAATCACTCACTGCTCCCTACTGAACTGAATGAATAATGATAGAGACCCTGCGCCTCTTTATAGAGGAGGCTAGGGTTGTACACTAAAAATAATCTAACCCTACATGCCTAGGTTAAAGTTCCCAGCACATGCATGCAGGTTGACCTCCTAGAGAACTGCACCTATACTGGAGTAGGCTACACATGCACCTTGGTTTCACCCTCCCTGTGGGATCAGCACCCTCTCTCTCTAGAACCTATCTAGTGCTGTTTTCATAAAACTGGAAAAGTAAATCATAAATAGAAAAGCAACTCAAAAATATGATTGAACTGAAATAGAAAACCGAATTGAACTGGACTTAAGTCTGGAACAGTGGTGAACTAAAGGTGGCAAAACTGGAAATAAACTAAGACTGCAGTCCCCTAATTAACTGTGCCTCCCTCACAGTCTGATGTACACAAGAATCCAAGAAGACTGCTGTACAGACCTGCTGCTGTACAGACCTGCTGCTGTACAAACCTGCTGTTGTGTACGCCCAGGTCTCAAACACATTCGGAGGTACCTGCTGAACTAAAAGATGACTTGCTTTACCTCTGTAAATAACAGTGAATTGATGGGACGACCTCCCTGGTTAACTTATGACTAAAGAGACTGCCGTATATATCTGTCAACATGCTATGTGTTAATCTAGAGTCTATGCAAACCACTGGTTGTACAGTTATCATGAGCATCGTGTCTTTCCCCTTCTATTAACAAAAAACAGATATTCTTCTGAATAATGAGGGCATCACCAATTGACCTTTTCTTTTATCTTCTTGACCATTCTACAAAACATAATAAGATGCCTGGAAACAGTTTGATAAGATATCTACTTTTCTCAATGCTAGCAATTGGCTGAGAACTGGTAGAATGAGACTTTCATGATGCACTCAGCATCTATTATGGCCCTGTTATTGCCCTGCTCTAAAAGTACCAGTGTGAAGAGACTTGTTTCTCAAATTTGTTTTCTTGATAAGCAGTCCTTGAAAAAGAAACGAAATACGTTTATTGCCACGAAAACCATGAGATCCTTCCTTAAGCTATACACACGCCTCCTAATTCAGGAAAAGCTTGCTCAAATTTTAAATAAATAATGGCAAGCATCATGTTCAGCTAAGCCGCAGAGAGGCTTTAAAATAACTTGGCTGAAGAAGACTAGCAAAAGAGTCAAAACTCCTCACTTAACGAACTCACTAAAAAAATTATGGTCGAAGTCGTCAATTTAAGATGTTTACAGAAGTTATACAGCGCTGAAGTGCTTCTCAGGCTGGTAAGAAGAAATTGATAAGGCTTTGACATAGGACCCGAAGCAATTTAAAGGACAGACATGTTGAAAACGTTTCCTTTTCCGGACGTTGAATGATCCAAAGCCAAACGGTATATTTTTACAGTGCTGAGAATATTTTAATCACAAAAAGAAAGAATATGACGCAAATGCTCCAAAAATCTAAAAAGCTTAACAAAATATCAGTTTATAAAGCCGCCTCTGCCACTTGAAACCCTTGCAAAGTGCATGAAACGTTTCTACCTTCAAAGCGAGGGGGAACTGTGAAATGAACCCCTGTTATGATAAAAATTTAGGCAAAACAACCTAATTTGTCACCTTAGCTTCTTTATCTGTGATGCTTTAAGTTTCGATGCAACTACAATACATCTTGTTAAATGTCAAAATTTCGATGTAGAAAAAGATATTCGTTATTTGGCATTTACCACAGATAGTTTCATATTTTTTCAACTAATCGGAAGTAAATGAAGTGAAGAACTTTCGTTTTGTGCTGGACTAAAAACGAGGATTACAGGGACAGCACCGGATGCAAATCTAACAGACAGCAACTGCTCCAACAACCCCGGAAATCAAAACACCGTAGGTTTGTATCCAAGGCAAGCTGCATAACCCCTGCCAGAGGGCTAAATCCAGTCTCATTGTTGCCGTTAATCTTGAGGAAATATCTGGAAAATTACCTTGTCGAATGTAAACGTTCGATCTATTTGCTTGCTGGCAATATTTTGACAGACGGTAACTTCTCGCTGGAAGTCATTGCAAGTCACAACCTGAGGCGCATTGCTTCTCAATTCTTCCTCGCTGAACGGCCTGAGTAGCCCAAACAGATCAGCAAACTCGCCATAGAAGGACCAAAGGCCAGACTAAATACTATAAATAAAATTCAGAAGGAAAAAGAAACAGAGTGGGTCAAAACCTGCATACCTGCAACGGAGTAGAACCTGGACATTGACGCCCTTGTCCTTCTCATGGCGGACTGACATTTTCTTTGAGATCTCGAATAATGTATGAAGACGATAGAGAGGAAGAAACCTAACAGAGGGTCGGGTGAAGGAAGGAGGGTTTGGAAATGGTGAAGAATAAGGGTTCCAGTTTGAAAGTCCGTGTTCCCGCTCGCATCCTGAGTGCCCTGCGCTCCTGCACTTTTTTCTCTTTCTATTTTCCTTTTATTTAACTTCTCTCTAGACTTCCTTTGCATTGACGAGCGGGACGGATTTGAAGGGAACATGCGGTGTATGAAATTTGAATTTCAGCTCTCCATTCTTCTCTCCTGATATTAATAATTAATAAATAATAGTTGTAAGGATACTTGTTTTAATTTAAGCGGTGATCCATCATTTTTCGGACAGCCTGCCTAGTTGACAAACTGAGCACATCGTTTTAAGTCGTAAGTTTAAACGGGAATAGGTTAACCGGTGGTTCCTCCAAGTCGGAAGTCGCGAGCTCGACTCGTAGGAATGATTGTGGATTCATTCGTGATTTGAATTGGTCTCGAGTTCTACTCGTGAGTGATTTGAATTGAATCGTGCTACTCATATATAACGGCTACTAAGTTTGGCCTTGTATCGCCATTTAGGACTAAATACTTTATAATATAATATAAACAATGTGAATGATTATTTTAAATTTTTGTTTCGACCATAACGGGTATGAAATCAAGTGGGTTACAAGGGTAGATGACCACGAGGACTAGCTAAGAGGGCATTAAATTTTTTTAAAGCAAGGGACCGTTTTGTTAAGAGCTAACTTAACTTTATTATTAGGATTGAGATGGCATGACATCGCTTTATTATGCCCTATTATTTGATGTTTTATTTGATTAACTTTGCTTGTTTGTTGAGCATTTATTTTTACTCCATGGAGATGGCATGACATGGTTTTATTATGATAGGGAAGTGATTATTGGCTCAAGTTTGCTTCAATGAAATTTGATCTTTTATTTGATTAACTTTGCTTGTTTGTTGAGCATTTATTTTTACTCCATGGAGAGTGTGTGGGTGGTCGGTCAAAAAATTGATGAATGTGTAGGTGGCAGGTTTAGAATTTGAGGGTTTATAGAACGTTTTTCTTTTTGTAAACGTATTTGATGGATAAATGTGAAAAGAACCCGTTATAGGTGACACTTATTAAAATATGAGAAACGTCAAATTGACATATATCCATTTACATTTCATGTCATAAATTTTAATACCTAAAAGAACATAACATGCATGTGTTAGTAATTACCCATGGTCATTATCATGGGCTAGCCCTCTGCAATGCTCACTTTGTTTAGTTTCGAACCCACGAACTTTTATGTTCCTTTACATGTATACTTAACACTCATCCTCGGTTCATTGCTTAATGTCAATGCCCTTACTTTTCAATCCACGCCTAGTATTGCCAGTCCATGTTTATGTGTGATTAGAGTTTTCCATGGGTTAATTCTAATTATATAGCCACTACACTTAATCACGATTGTTGTTAGCTTTGGTTTAGGTTAGTTTGGATCTTCGGACGAAGGAAGGAACAAAATGAATAGAGGGACAGTTCAATGAAAGGATTTTGATAGAGGGTGATGAATTGGATTCTAGACATTGTAACTAGAAAATATCGGTTTTCTTGAGGTATGTCTTCGAGTTTGAAATGTTTCTGGTTTTTTTGTGTGAATTTTTTCATGTTTAGTGTGGCTTACCGTATTGTATTTTTGTTGATTATGAAGTGTGGTTGGTAGGTTTTCGGTGAGTTTCTATACTAGCATTTGCACCAGGAGGTGCAAAGGAACGCTGAGAGGATAAACATATGGAAAGTGAAAAGTAAGGTTAAGCTGATAAAAATTTGTTTTACATTAATATTAGGGAAAATATATTTCATGTAAACAATAGTACGTTGCAAAATAGGAAAACACATTTACTAATAAGAATAAAGAATACTAAAAATGTCAGCATATAACAAATCTATATAGAAAAAAAAAATAGTATAGCTTTTCATAAGATAGGTATTAGAATTACCCAAATGCGAATGCCACATGTCCAGCTAACGGCATTGAGCACCCCGAGTTGCAGGACGACAACGTGGCACCCTGCATGTTGGGCCCACGTTATCTCCCCCAAGCAAAAATTAATACACATTCACTGTGTGGAGGTCGTCACTCTAGCTGGCAATGAAGGAAGGGTTCAGCAGTTAATTCCTCTGTCCAACGATGTGCATTTGGTCTTGTCGAGGGATGGAAGATCCATTTCATAGTTGCATCGGGTGTCGAAAGAGCCATCCCTGCTCTAACTCCCCTTCAATGGCCTTTGAGCTTACTCGTGTTGTCGGCAGGCTTAAGGTTCTTGAACGGAAAGCCCCTTAGCTCATTCTTTTGCTTCTGTGTCTCATTTGCAACGATTCCTCCCAGCTCGGCTCTGGTCTGTCCAATTGGTTTTATCAGAAGCCCAGTCTTTACCTGCATCAACATCCTAGACCTCAAGCTCTAGATATCAACAGAGATTCTTCCCAGCTCATTTCAGGTATGTCCACCTGGTTTTCTTTGAAGCCAAGTTTTCACCTGCACCAATAGTCAAGACAGAGGGCGTTGGTTAGTAAAGGCTCAAACAAGAAGTTACAACATCAGCTTGTTGTGTCTCATCAACGTGGTACCCCTCGTCATGGTAGCAGTGGTCGCAGGTGTGCACAACGTGACATGAGTTTGAGACTGGAAGAAGGCTATGAGGCATGTGTCTTCATGCCTATGCGAACTCTGATAGATGAATGTGAAACACGTTTGGTCGCCGAGCATTTGGCTAGAGGCATAGGAGGCAGCCATGTTAACCATTACTAGCTTATCAAAAACATGATGGGATCTTTAATGGAAGAAATGGTCAGCAATTGGAATTATACACGTAGATCAGTGCTCTCTGCGAAGACTAAACTAATTGAGCTAGACACCCAACTCAACAGGCTGGATGCGACTTCCACTTGGAAACGCTTAGCCATGGGGCTTTGCATGACAGGCAATGTTGAAGGAGGAAGCGGTATTATTACGGGGGCACCGTCAGCATCTCTAGATAGGAGCTCGGTTCTGACGACGACCACAACGATGAATGCACCATTTCGTGTGCCTTCCATCGTCACGTCGTTGAGCAACAAGCGTGTCCATGAAACGGAGGTACCCATCCGTAAATCTACTCCTCTTCCTGTTAAGCAGGCATACAATAAGGCTGATGATGATTTCCAAGGGGATGCCCCATCATAGAGGATAATTCTTCCCCTTAGCGTGTTGCTGACGAAGACCCAGAAGTCGGCTTGGCCCACCACTACTTCCACCTGCTATGTTCAATTTCTATGTTTTAATTTGTTTTTTAGACTACTGTATAATTTGTCTTTGAACAATATCAGTATGCATTATGATTCTAGTATTTGGCCCCCATCGTCTGATGGGTTTTTGTGCCATGTTTTTGAAAGACATGTTCATGGTATCGACTAGTTGGGGTGGTGGTTGTTATGTTTCAAACCACCCCAAAACTATGTCAATGATGTAATTTTGGATGTAACCTTTGTTTCAATAGTTTAATACAATGTAGACTTAGAAAAAAAATAGGTATTAGAATTGATTTTAGAAGAGTTTCAATCTAGCATTAAGAGTTTAGATACATTAATGTTCTATCATTGTCTTGTGAAAGGGAAACAATCCTTTCCATTTTACAAATTCCCAAGTTTTCTTTGAATCTTATGTTGAGAAAAAATGTTGCATTTGACATGTACATAGTTTTGCATAGTCGATTGGAGAAGCTGCAAAAAAACACATAATAATCAAATAAAACATTGTTGACAAAATACATTTCAAATACAAGTTGAAACTGGTAATGCATATGAAGTATGCAAATGTTTATTGATGTCAATGTTAAATTTTTAATGCAAGTTCAATGGCAGATAGGAAAAGCAACTCTTTTGTTGTGCATGGAAAAGAATTCCAGCAACACCTGCATGTTTTCTTTGTCATGGAACAATGTAGAGGATAAATGTTGGTTCAAAACTTGAAATTTACCACAAATTGAAGATGCACTAATACTTTGAAGGTATGATGGGATAAACTATGCAAAAATATGTTGAACATATGATCATGATAAAACTTGGAAATTGAAAATTGAATTCACCTTTTCTAGTCGTAAATATATTGACAGAAGTAATGCAAAAAACTTAAAAAACATTACCTGCAGCTGAAAATTGTTTGTCAATAACTGAGAAGAGGCAATGCATGGTGCTAAGCAACAACCAAAACAAGATAACAAATGAATATAAGCCATTGTAGTGCACCAATGACTATGAACATCGTAATCAATCCCTGAACCTAGCAAATAATATAACCAAGCCTTTACGTTTGCATCAACATTTGTCGAGAAAATAAAATGATACATGAAAAGAGTAAACCAAAAATATACATGGGGAATCATTATACTTGAATGGTTTATTTGTAACAGGGGCATACACAATAGACATATGTTTTATGGCCTTCAAAAGTATACAGCCTTGAACCACTAACATCATCACATACATGTTGCACAATCAACTTTATCAACTTGAAATGTTGAAGCTCAACAACGTTGTCAGAATATAGACTTTCATATGCTAAACGTTTATAGTTGTGTCATCACAGGTAATAATACAAAAGCTGCTTGCTGGGATTTTAGAAAGCAAGATCATTCTCCAAAGTGGCATCATGTTAATAGAAGAAGTGAGAAACGATGATTTCACTAAAGCAAACAACACAATTTAATGTAATATATGGAGACAACAACAAATATTTTATGCAACACAGGTCTGATTTATGTTGGTAACTAAGGCCAGGCTTGTTACAAGAACCAAATGAGAGGGACCAAAACCTCATCAAGAAATATGAAAAATTCCATTTGCAGCCCAACACACCACATGAGCACCAAGTGGTGGGAAGCTTCCCCTAGTGGGATTATTGACAACTCTTAGTGCTTAGAAACCAAGAAACAACCCAACTAAATATTTGATCCCTACACTATGACTTTAGCAAACTTCATTTTGTGTACTAATAGGTTCAAGAGATTCCATGATCCAACGCCCATTTGGTAAAAACCCCATATTACCCGTATCTTTGTATCTTAAAAAATATATTTCCTAATAAAAAAACTATATATGCTAGTATTCCAATGTTTGTAATGTTTCATGAATGCTCATTTACCACTTTCAGCTTCTTACAGTATCCGCGAAGTATGTGGCCATCAACATTGTTTTGTTTATCAAAGCAGGGGAGACGATACCACTATGGTATTGTCATGTCAAGAAGTAGTTCACTGGATGAAAGCAGCTAGAAAGGAAAATTCTTAGTAGTTGAGAAAGAAGTTAGGGCCCATGCATGGGATGTCACAGTGAATTTGACAGGTAACAACACAATCTCTTTATATTCATTGGGTTCATTCTTCATCAAAATATCCTTAATCAGTGATGGGATTTAAGTGGTCCATTTTCAAAATAATTATTGTTTTTTGAAAAAGTTTTTGTGAAAGACATGTTTCAATTGATAAACATCTTTCTTTTATGTTTTTTTTCTCCAAAAAAAATACATTTTGATTTATTGAAAAGTTTGGAGAAAAAGATATATAACATACTAGGAAAAAGTAGTTCAATGTCAACTACAAAAATTACAATTCAGGTTGATGATCAGCGAGAGAAATTACAACTAAAGTTCATATAACTAATACTTATTTTTGAAAATTCATATAACTGAAACTTATTTTTGAATTTTTGATTTTTCGAACTTAATTATTTTAAATTTATAGATTTTCAATATCAGTGAACAACTTGTTCATTGAAATAAATGAGATATGAATAAATGTTTAATTGTTTAAGACAAAATCAGTCACAAAAAAAATTGTTGCTACTTGTTTTCTTTGTTTGGAAGTTAATGCGTCTTTTGGAAAGAAAATAAAAAACCATTGTATTTGGAACCCAGAGGATTTATGACGAAAATAGTAGAGTTTTTTAGATTTTCTAATGAAGACGACCTAATTTGTCCCTAAATTGTGCATGGAGGAAAATAAGTCACTTGTGTAAAAAGGTGAAGAACTGACTCAATTGTTGATTTATGTTCTTAATCGAGCCACTCTAAGCAGACATTTTGATTGAAAAATGACAAAATACCATATGGAAAAACTCTACGAATGCCCATTTAGCATTCTTAAATGTATTATAAATCTAATATAATTGTTCAATAAATTGCAAGAGAAACATTAGAAACTGGAGATAAAAAGGGAACAAACAAAATAAGTAAATGAAGATACGTTTCTGAGTAGTAATAGTGGAATTGACCTGGAAAATGAGGCCTACAATGGTTGTTCTTGTATTGTGGAATAAAGGAGGTTGGACACCTTTGTTTGCGATCATTTCATTTCTCCTACAAAAAGCAAAGCTGAAGCCACCTTTGGGAGGAGGTTTGACCGCAATATTCGCCATAGCTTCGCAAATGGGAACAAAAGCCCTGTAAAAAAAGTCACGATCCACCATCAAAATAGTAAATTAATAGCATGCATGAAACCTGTGAAAAGTTCAACGATCCTCAAAAGCATACAAGATTTGAAACCTTGTGCTTTATGAATTGTTAAACCCCATTCCATACGAAGTGGTAGTTGCCTATGTAATCCTCTTGTTATGGGAGAGGTGGGAACATAAGTAGGGTTAGAAGCATCCCATGGGGGTCCTTTGTAGTGGAGGAATTCGACAACAACAAAGGATGGTAAGGTAGGAGGTTGATTGTTGGAGTTGTAAACAATGTCAATGATTTTTTCAAGTGATCTATTAACTAGGCCTGCTCCAGCCCATAAATTAGCAGTTAACATGACTTGTTGACCAATAGCAAGAAGGGCCCTTAATGGCAACTATGCATCATCCATGGATTAACGGACATGTTTATTCCTTTGTTTTGTAAAGCAATGTGCAATTAGCATGTTAAGGTGTTTGAGCATGTGTTTGTTGTGCAGTGAAATAGAGCTATTAGTGGCATATAAGTGGGTAGAATTTTCAATTGAACAACTTTTTGCATGTGAAAGGGATGAGGTTGTTCTTGTCGTCAGGAGTGCCCAATCTTCAAGAGTTGGTGCATCCACTGTGACAACCTCAAGCTCAAGCAATGTGATAGTCCTGGTAAGAAAAAGTACGCTAGAGAGGAATGGGGAAAAAAACATTTGATGCATCAAGGGTGTAAAATCCATTAAGTGGGAAAAAAATATCGAGGAAATGAAACATACGTTACATTATGTACAATGTTGCATGTACATTGGGTGATTTAGATTATAGTTCCTTCTTTCAATTGCCCATATTCTACAAGACTGTTATATATATTTGGAAGAAATGACTCATGCTTGTGAAGGTCATCTGAGATAGAAATTCAGAACCAAACGATTGATGAGTTGAGTGAGTTCAATTGGTTTAATGTGAAAATTTGTACCAGTGGACAAAGTTTGACAGCGCCATGGAGCAAGAGTGAAACAACATCTTCAGTTAGCATAGTCTCCATAAGATGATGGTTGTTATTTCCTCTGGAATCAAATAGGGCATGTGAAAAAACAAAGTAAAATTGCAAATGATATATACCTCATGGGGGCTAATTCATTCAAACATATAATTGTTGTTTAGTTTTTTTTCCTATATTTTTAAAATATAGGTAAATAGAATTTGAATTGTAATTAGTGAGACTAAATAAGTATTTGTATACTCATTAAAGGAAGAACACAATATCGAAAAAAGCATAAGATGCGATGGTCAAACAATGACAATATATCTTGGATATCTAACTATCTAAAACACATATGTATAGTATCCAAGATGTGTATGGATGCCCAAACATTGAATATAATTTACATTGGATTAAAGTGAATATTCATTATAGTATATGGAATGATTCTAGTAAAGTACATAAATGGAGGGAAAAACAAGATAGGAAAGAGATGTCTATACATAAATGGTTAATAGAATGAAACTTTGTTGTATAAACTTTATTTTCTACTCGTGGTTTTGAAACCCGAGGGTCATTGTCTACCTTGAGATATATAATACATAGACATAGTAACTTTATTTTAACAAAAACGGTTATGTTATAAATAAGAACTCAGCATAGGAATTGCTGATAAGGAAACTGGTTACAACAAGTTACCAATAAACTCTACTTCCTCCAGGAAAGTAACCTAAATTGATCTACGAAGGGATATCAATGCTAACAACCGAGTTTACAATAAGTTCAATGAGATCTACAACTATAGATTTATTGGATGCAAGATCCGCCATAACATTTAGCTCCCTAAGAATATGAAAAAATTTAACCTCTTGAACATTTTGGCCTTGGACCTGATTCTATTAATCAACCTTGCTAGTCGCTCATTCTTACCCCTTCTTCCCCCATTCAACGCATGAATAATTAACCCGGAATCTCCAAAAACTATTACCTCATCCACACCTTTCTTCTGTAACTGCTTGAGACCTTGCCAGAGCCCATATGCCTCGGCCATATTATTGGATTCATATCCAATATTCCAATAGTATTCTATCTCAACTTTCCCGTCTGGATCAATAACAACTCCTCCTCCTCCCGCTCTTCCAGTATTCCCTTTGGAGGCTCCATAAAAAAACAATTTAAAAATCTTCCTTTCTCTTAGCTAGTTCTCAAACTGAGATTTGTTCAACCTGACATCCCTACTTTCCAAATGTTTAGTAGCCAAATTATTTACAACGAGGATATTAAGACTTTGCATCCAATTTTTTTCTTTGTTTGTCAAATTTCCTTTATTATTTGGAATCTTTGAAACACTAACAACCTCACCGAGTAATACATTTACTTTGATAGCAATCTTCCACGCTAGCTGGGTCTTGTCCTGGAAGATTCTGTGGTTTCTTTCATTCCAAATGCACCAGCATATTATTTTAGGAAGTTTCATCCAACAAGCTTTGAATCCTTTTTTCTAAGCCAGCTCACCCTGATACAATTTATCCTAGTTGAGGAAACAGACATGAATTTTGTCCGGCAATTGAATCTCGTCTCCCCAACGATTCATCACTTCCTTCTAGACTGAAATGGCATAAGGACAGTTTAAGAATAGATGATTGATATTTTCAGAAGCTTCAGCACATAGGGGACAACGAAATGGACCGGCGAACCCACGTTTCTCCAAATTCTCACCAGTTAGCACTCTCTCATGCAGCAACGACCAGATGAACATCTTGATTTTTGGCAACGTGCTACAATTCCATATATAATTCCACATTGTTGGGTTAACAGGCACATTATAGTTGGCAACAAATTTCTAATATCCCTCAGACGTCGAATAGCTGCCGGTTTGTCTTCCCCAATTACGCCGATCCTTTCTGAACTTAGCCACTGGAGCTAACCCAGCCAAATGATTCATCAACAGATTTCTTTCATCCTTTAACTCTTTAGGACACTTCGACATGACCCATCCAGCCCATCGATTTGGAGCTTCGGTTTCCCACTCAAAGATATCCCAAATTGTTTTAATACCCAACATTGCCAGCCATTGATGCAGTCGTGGAAGATATGGGGGAGGCTTCCCAAGGATCACATCCTGCCAAATATTGACCGATTTCCCATTGCCCGGTATCAAGTGCAGCTCGTCTTTGAACAGAGGCAACGCTTTTTTGCAAAGATTGAATATAGGAGAGCTGTTCTTAATCTCAGTCTCCATTTCAAGACATCTGAGCCTCGATCTTGGAAAGTATTTGCAGTTTATCACACGACTACACCAGGAAGGTTTGGAGTCAAGCAAATTCCAAAGCAACTTGGCTCCCATTGCCATGTTTTGAGTCCTTAAATCTATGATTTGTAGACCACCCTCCGACCTTGGCAGCTTGATTGTTTTCCAACTGACCAAAGCAAACTCCCCCCCCCCATTATTCCCACCTTGCCAAAGAAAAGATCTCACCAGGCAAAATCTGAGCAATAATTTTGACCGGAGCAAGAAGAAGGGAGCATTGGTAAAGAAGATAGCTATTCAAAACAACTTTTATTAACACCACCTTCCTAGCCAGATTTAACCAGGCTGTCCCCCATCCCAAGATTTTCTTTTTGATTTTTTCCACAATAGGATTCCAGGCTGAGCTCTTGGGTTTGGATTTGAAAATAGGGACCCCAAGATAATTAAAGGAGTCCCAGATGACTACTCCATCCATATTAAGAACCCAAGAAATTTCTAACATTTCCCTAGGGTTAATATTCCAACCACAGATCTGACTCTTCCATAAGTTGATTTTGCTTCCGGAGGCATGATAGTAACGGTTCATTTCGTTCTTGAATCGACGGGCTATGATCTGACTGGCTCCTCCAGGGAAGATAGCATCATCTGCAAATTGCGCATGATTGATATCCTTTGTGCCTCTAGCCATCCTAATGCCTGATAGGTCCTGGTCTTTCCTGGCATGTTCCAGCTGAAATCTTGGAACCAAAGCTTAGATTGCATAAAGCAGAGGAGATAGCGGGCATCCTTACCTCAGTCCTCTCAAAGCTTGAAAGAAGGGGGCAGCCCTTCCATTGATGAGCGGGGCTATCCACAGCTTGCTGATACAACCCTTGACCCATGAGATAAATTCTGGAGCGAATCCAAATCTCAACATTACTTGAAAGAGAAAGGAGTGGCTGACCCTATCAAATGCATTTGCTAAGTCAAGTTTCACCACCATTCCTTTATCGTCGTTCTTCAGACTAGAGTGGATTGCCTCTTGAGCTAAAATGATATTATCCCAAATCTTCCTGCCTTTAACGAGGCCACCTTGGTTCTTTGGAATAAGATAAGGAAGGATATGTTTTAATCTGTTGGCCATAATATTAGTAATAATTTTGTATCCTATGTTGCACAAGGATATAGGCCGGAACCTGTTAAAGGATTTTACATCCTTCTCTTTGGGGATGAGAGCCAGAAAGGCAGAATTTGTGCTACTTCCAAGTTTGCCCCACCTCTAAGATTTAGTGACCATTTTGAGTAAGTCATTTTTTATGATATCCCAACAATTTTTTATGAAGTTGGCGTTATACCCATTAGGACCAGGAGCTCTATCATCCTCCATACCATCAACGACCTCCTTAATTTCTTCTAGAGTGATATTATGGTTCAGAATGGCATTATCATTATTTTGGATTAACCGAGGAATAAGATTCAATAGCTCGGCATCTTCGGTGATAGGCTGAGCAGTGAACAAATCGCTAAAGTACCTGGATGCTTTAGACTTAATGTCTTTGAAATTGTTAACAATCCTATCGTGAGCCTAGATCTCGAGCACATGGTTGAAATTTTTCCTAGCCTCGGCCTGCTTGTGGAAGAAGCCGGTATTCCTGTCACCATCATTGAGCCATTTGCACTTAGATTTTTTCCTCCACCACTCAGCTTCTTGTCTGCATGGATTGTGAAGGGCCGATTACAGCATAATCTCCTTTTGGATGTCAACGTGGTCAACAGTGTTGTCCTCCATGCCGGCCTGATGGTTCTCCAACGCTAGGGCAGCTTGATTTTTGTTATAATTTGGAGAGGGAACCGACTTAACCCAAGACTTAAGAGTCTTCTTAAGCCATCTTAGTTTCTCCTCCCATACAAAGAAGGGAGACCCTGAAACCGGGGAAGACCATGTATTAACTACGATCTTTAAAAACTCAGTGTGATTGACCCACATTGGATTGAATCTAAAAGGTATAGCGCCCAGATTTTTATCATTCAACATCTCAAGAAGAATAGGCTTGTGATCCGATCCTCCGAACGGTAAGATTTTAGATGACGAATTCAGACCCAGCAGGAGGAAAGTGTCCTGGACCAAGAATTGATCAAGTCTGGCAGCAATATGCCTGAGACCGATCCGCTTGTTATTCCATGTATATTTTCCTGTAGATGGTTTAACATCAAAGAGATCCCAGTCCAGAGTGATCTCATCTACAATTTCTCTGATGGGGTCTCTGACCAGAGAGCCCCCTCTTTTTCCATCTTGGCTAAGGATGACATTTAGATCCCCCACAAGGATTACATTTCCTTGCAAGTTACTCCTTTCCTCATGAAGGAGATTCCAATAGATTTTTATTTTATTTTATTTATTTATATTTTTTTTCTGCATAAGATTTAGGTGCATAAATATTGAAAATTCTTACCAGAGTATTAGTGTCTTTTTGCCTCAGCAGGGTGAGGATCCAATATGAGCTGTACTTGATGTCAACAGCCTCAAATTTCTTGGGATGAGTTAGGTGCATAAATATTGAAAATTCTTACCAGAGTATTAGTGTCTTTTTGCCTCAGTAGGGTGAGGATCCAATATGAGCTGTACTTGATGTCAATAGCCTCAAATTTCTTGTCATCCCACAGTGTTCCAATACCTCCAGAGGCGCCCCTAGAGCTTATTGAAGCTCTACCCCTTTTTTTCCAAAATTTTATACTAACTTGGAGAAATGCGGCTTCCTCCATCTTGGTCTCCTGGATCAAAAAGACGTTCGGCTGGTATAAAGAAGTTAAATCTATCATAGCTTCTTCCTTGATTTTTCTACCGAGACCTCTGCAGTTCCAGGAGAGGACCTTCATTACTTACTTTTGGAGGCCATAGGCATCCCTTTCTGGGCATGCCCATGCTGGCGGGTGTTCCTTGTGTTTTTCAGCAACTTTTTTAGGGTTAGCTAGGATCCTTACAGCTTATCCTTGTAGGTAGCTTGTTCCCTTACTTCTTTCTTGGATTTCCTTCCTTTGGTTTTATTCTTTCTTGGGGTGGTCAGTTCTATTTCCCCTTCCTCCTCTTCTTCTTCTTTCAAATCGGACTCTTCCTCTGATTTCCCCATGCTTTCTCCTTCTTTTCTCACTGTTGCTCCTTCATCTTGATCTTTCGCTTGATGGTCTGATAGGATTGCTTCCGAGTCCTTACTCTCTCCATTACTGGATTTCTCTTCTGCCTCGTTGGAGTCATCCCTAATTTCATTAGTCTCTTTAGGCTTTGTGGTTTCTTGAGTTCCTTCCAATGGGATAACTCTTGCTTCTTTATTCCCCTCACCCTTCTTTGGAGCCACTCTGGGTTGATTTTTAGTTTTAGATCTGTTCACCCTATGCCATCCTTACTCCTTTTCTTGTTGGATCTCGGGATTTTTAGGGCAGTTACGGATGAAGTGCCCGTATTCATGGCAACCTCTGCACTTGAAAGGAAGCTATTCATAGTCAAGATTTTGGAAATGAGACCATTTCCCCACCGTTAATTTTATGGCTTTTGGTAATCCAGCTTCGAGATCAACCTCAACGCAGATGCGGGCACAAGCGTATTGGTCCTTTGGGCTAGCCATGTCAATGTGTTTCCCCAGGGCGGTCCCTATAGCATGGAGAGATTTAGGGCAGTCCCTATAGCATGGAGAGATTTAGGATTCCAACAGTGCATAAAGAGGTTGGGAAGTCTGACCCAAACTGGCATGACTTTGAGGGTGTCAACCTCGGGGTCGAAGTCCGGGGTCCACCCTTTAAGGTACAGACCTTGCGACCCCATGAAATAGGGCCCATTCCTGAAAATTAATTCTTTGTCTTCCTTGGATTCAAAGTCGAACAGAAAGTAACCCCGTCCGACTGAGTATGAGGCAAGATTTTTGGAGATTAGGGGTCTCCAATTTCTTTGGACCCAACTATCAGTAGTTTTTGGCGAGGGCCAGAGCCCCGTGAATTGCCCTATCAGTGCTCGATCTACCAGGGAGAGAGCAACCCGAATAGTTTCTTCCGGAGGAAGGGAAACTTCCAGCACATCTTCAATTCTTTTGACAAACTTCGGAGGGTCTCCTTTCCCAGATCTCCTGGTGTGAGAAGCTATTAACCTATCGAAGGCATCCGAGCGCAGATCAGGCGGCGGATCACCACCCACCTCAGCCACCATCGAATTGCCCCACTAGAGAAACACCTGGATAAACCACGATCAACACATGAGGATAGAAGCCTCGAACGCAGCAATCCGATCACCTTCGAAGCAGCAGCCCGTCCAAACAAGAAGGAGACGATGGCCCAACCAGATCAACCTGTCAGACAAAGCAAAATCGTAGCCCTCGATGGGCCCGTCCTATGTCACCTGTGTTCTCGTGCAATTAGATCTCCCCACTTGAATCTTTAAACCACATAGACATAGTAACTTATTGCATGAAAGGTATGGCAAAGAAGAGAAGGCTGGTTGCAAGAGTTTAGATAGCTTATATATGAGAAAGTTTTAGACTTTTGTTTTAAAACAATCATATTTTTTCTTTTACAATCAGATATTGGTTTTGTTTTGTATTATAAGGTGATACATTTAAAAAGCATTTTAAGTAGCTAATTTAAAATTTTTTTTTACAAGAATAGTATTGGAACTAGAAAAGTACAGTAGAAAAGTGTACATCTGACAAAGTGAAAGATAATTTGTATATATTTCAACGTTGTGACTTTCAAATACAAAGCTGATAAGTTACTTGGTGAATTGGGACCTTCCTTATATTCAAAAAGTAAGCTTTCACAACTATCTATGCCTCTTAGGCAAATTAACAAATGAAGCAAAAGTGACCCTTAAACGAGGGTCTGTACATACCTAAGAGAGAGAGATATAGGAAAAGGTCGAGGGTAGGTTTACACAAGTAGAGGAGTACATATAGCAACCAAGAGGAAAGATGAAAATTTTAACCAAGACAGTGAAACTGATGAAGCCAGTGGACAACATTTTTATTTAAACAAGGATAGGCTCAAGACACAATAAAATTGCAAGTGCAAGGTAGAACAGACTCATAAGGAGCAACTAGAGGCTACAAAAAAAACTTGTATCAAAACCCAATTAAAAAAACACCTATTCAAACACATAAGACACTTGTTCAGCTAGAATTTGAAAAACCAATGACATGCCCGTCGAAATGCCATTTAGCGACCCAAGAAGGTAGTTGGAAGACTTTATCTACATTTTTTAAAATTTTCCAGAGGACCTTTACGGGAACATGCTTCTATAGTCAAAGCATCCTTTATCCACAAAACCTTTTTTCTCAATCATAGAATTTCTTTAGCCATTCATCAAAACAAACTGACAGCCCATGCAGCTGTCTATGTATCCCTCTGCATGTTGGACCGTGAAACCTTTAAAATTGATGAAATCGACAGTAGATGGGTTTTGGGTTAAACGAGGAAGCTACACTCTTATTACAAAATAAGTGTGCACTGAAACCAAGTTAACACAACCCCTTTTCAAAACACGGAATACTCTTGGCCAATTAACCAAACACGCAAAATACAGACCCTCAAGAAGCAAAGGGAGGTAATAAGCATTCATCGAAATTAAGTTAACAGACCCCCTTGTTAAAACATTGAATACACTTGTCCAACTGATCAAACACACGCAAGACAAACCCTTGACAACAAATGCAAGTAATAAGCCTGCATTGAAACCCATTAATAGGAACCCCTGTCAAACAACACGAGACACTTGTTCAACTAGCCAAACACGTGCAGGACGAACCCTCAAGCAAGAGACGAAGGTAATAAGCAGGCATAGAAAGTTAGTTAACAGAACCTCTATTAAAACATGGAAAACACCTATTCAACTGCCCAAACACAGACAAGACAAACTCTCAAGCAGCAAATAAAGGTAATAAGCTTGCTTATTTACCGGAGTTAACAAAACACATGTCCAAACACGCGAGACACCTGTCCAGCCTCCGTTTCCCAAGCACCAAGACACGTGTCCAAATGCATTTTGATGGAGTGACAAGGAATCCAAGTTTATTCTCATTGTTTAAGGGTTGATCTTACAAATGGAAGCATTGCAACAATTAACAACAACAGTAAGTTATTTTCACAATACAATAACAGTCTACATGTTATACATTGTAGAACATGAACAAGAATCAACTTTCAATAGGGATGGGTAGGAATAGTAGATCATAGAAGAAGAGGACGATGCAGGGTTAAGACAAAAGGGTAGGGTTATGCAATTAACGTGGGCATTAGAAGATACGACCAACAAATGAGGGTTAACATAAGAGAAAGGTTAAGCACCATAAACGAAGGTCTGATAAATGCTTATCACATTTCAAAATGAAGCATGCACAAAGAAGTTGGGGATAGAATCCATTTTATCTCTCTCTCAAATGTACAAGTGTTTAATACACTAATTGAAACTTCTATCATCACCATATAAAGAAGGTCAAAAGTACATGTTAGGAACAAGTGTTGTAGTATTCATAGTATCTAGTGTCATAACTAGGTTTTTTTTTGCTAAAATCATATAAATGGATTTGCATTGATAAAACAAAAACAAATCTATTAGCAAGGTTTTGAAATCTCTTCAAATAGGGAAAAACATGTGAGAATAGTACAAGTTTTCTAATGTAAAAAAGGGTCTAACTTCAAGCGATAATCTAGGATGCATGATTCTAATATATATTAAAGCACATAAGAGTTTTTTTTAAGTCATGACCCAACATACACATTTTACAATTGCAAAGTCAAATAAACAAGTAAAGATAGCAATAGACGTAAGCATGTATTTTATTATACAAGCACATAAGAGAAACCATTTATAGCTATAAACCATTAAAGACATTTGATTATTGCAAAGGGAAGTAAAGAACTGAACATGGAAAAATAAATGAGCTATAAACCATTAACCACATATGATTATTGCAAATAGAAATAAACAATTGAACATCAAAAGAAAACTAAGCATTATTTTTTTTTAGCTATGAAATTTCAAGAATGTTAAGTATATCTACAAAAGCATAGTTCATAATAAAAATTAAAAGCACAGAGTTAGAAGGTTTTACACACACACACACACACACACACATATATTTCCTCATAAAAAAATCTTTTATTCCTAGAATAAACATGAACCGCTCGATTGAGCTTACAACTTTGTGTTGCCTTAGAGGCTACAACTTTGTGCCACCTTAGAGGCTACATTCTTTGCTTTCATTCCAACTGTTTTTAATGTCTTTCCACACACACACACACACACACACATATATATATATATATATGTTTTAAAAAATTGTGAAAGCAATTGACAGTAAAAAAAACCATTGTGACAACATTTTTGAAAGTGCAACAAACCAAAGTTGAACCAACAAGTTCATAGTAAGTATATAAAGATTTCAAATAAGTTGTAAAGGGATCTCAATGTGGGAGATGACATATGAAAAGTGGAAGAGTATAAGTTGCTAGAAAAAAAAAGGTGCCAAAACAAAGTAGGTAAGTGTATAGAATGCTAAAATCGACAAGGAGAGGAAAGTAAAGGTCAATCATATATACATGCCGAGTGATGGCAACAACAACACCAAGTACAAGAGATTAAAGGACCAAGACATGGATGTTGTAGAACCAAATCTTGTTGTTTATACCTGATTGTATCTCTTTCATGTATATGCATAAAACATTGAAGACGTTTCTTCAATATAGAGAGCAACTTTGTAGTTGGGAATATGGAGCTAGTTAGAAGCAAAGACGATTCTTCAAAGTCCGTTTCCATCTGTTGCATTGCTTTTGTATGCTCATCTATTTGTTGACAGTAGTACAAAACTTTTCTTAGGTATGGTAAGTATAGCTCTGTTTTGCGGGAAGGAAACTGGACACGTTGGAGCAGGTCTTTCAATTTAAGGAGCAGTTGAATCGTTGGTTGAATGTATTTAGTTGGAAGAAGAGAGGATGATTTAAAGTATTTATCTTTCTCTTGTGATACTTCCCTTTGTTACTTAATTTATTGATAATAATATGGGAATGTACTAAAAATGGCATAGTGAAATATGTTTGACAACCAGAGCAACAAAATAGATATGAAGACGTTGTAGATTTTGCATGTTACAAGCAAGAACAAATTAGAGTGCATACCAAGTTCCCTTGTTTGAGAACAAAATTTTATTTTTTAGAGTAATAAAACATATATAGGTAATACAACATGGACATATTGAAACAGTAAGCAGTAACACATTAAAGTAGATGAAAGCAAATTTTCATTTGATGCTAACATAGGAACATGTGATAAAGTGGTTAATTGATATGTTGAATTGAACCAATAAATGGTGAAACATATAAGTAAATGATACATCTCAAGAAGAAACACATTTTATTTCTTTCGCAATTGTAACCATACATTCAATAATGGGAATAACATAAGTGTGAACAATAAAAAAAGTGTTTTGATGGCAAGTACATGTTTAGAGGAAAAATAGTGCATTCTTAGAGCAAATAATTAAAAGCTTTAAGCATAATATGGTTGTAAAGACTTTAAAGCAAGTAAGGTTTCCTCTCATTTCCTACATTGGACATATGGATTGTCTTGCATTCGAGAGTATCTAGAAAAAAAAAGATGGAGATATGCGAAGGCCTAAAAGAGATTTAACTCTTGTTATTGTAGTGAATGTAAGCCCTTGTCTGTCAATGTTTCCAATATCTATTATTTCATTTGTAGGGACATGCCTTGTGCTTTATGGATTGTTAAACCCCATGCCATACAAAGTGGTAGTTTCCTACATGATCCTCTTGTTATGGGAGAGATGGGAACACAAGTAGGATTAGAAGCATCCCATGGGGGTCCTTTGTAGTGGAGGAATTCGACAAAAACAAAGGATGGTAAGTTAGGAGGTTGATTGTTGGAGTTGTAGTCAATGTCAATGATTTTTCCAAGCAATCCGTTAACCAGGCCTGCTCCAACCCTTAAATTAGCAGTTAACATGACTTGTTGACCAATAGCAAGAAGGACCTTTAATGGCAATTGTTCATCATCTATGGATTGACAGACATGTTTATTCCTTTGTTCTGTAAAGCAATGTGCAATTGGCATGTTAAGGTGTTTGAGCATGTGTTTGTTGTGCAGTGAAACAGAGCTATTAGTGGCATACAAGTAAGTAGAATTTTCAATTGAACAAATTTCTGCATGTGAAAGGGATGAGGTTGTTCTTGTCATTAGGAGTGCCCAGTCTTCAAGAGTTGGTGCATCCACTGTGACAATCTCAAGCGCAAGCAATGTGATAGTCCTGGTAAGAAGAAGTACGCTAGAGAGGAACGGGGAAAAAAACATTTGATGCATCAAGGGTATAAAATCCATTAAGTGGGAAAAAAATACCGAGGAAATGAAACATACGTTACATTATGTACAATATTGCATGTACATTGGGTGACTTTAATTATAGTTCCTTCTTCCAGTTGCCCATATTCTACAAGACTACTATATATATTTGGAAGTAATAACTCATGCTTGTGAAGGCCATCTGAGATAGAAATTTGGAACCGAACGATTGATGAGTTGAGTGAATTCACTTGGTTTAACATGAAAACTTGTACCAGTGGGAAAAGTTTGATAGCGCCATGGAGTAAAAATGAAACGACATCTTCAGTTAGCATAGTCTCCATAAGGTTGTTATTTCCCGTGGAATCAAATAGGGCATGGAAAAAAAAAAGTAAAATTGCAAATGATATATACCTTGTGAGGGAAAATTCATTCAAACATATAATTGTTGTTTAGTTTTTTTTCCCTATATTTTACAATATAGGTTAATAGAATTTGGATTATAATTAGTGAGACTAAATAAGTATTTGTATACTCATTGAAGGATGAACACAATACCGAAAAAAGCATACGATACGATGGCCAAACAATGACAATATATCTTGGATAAAACACATATGTATAGTATCCAAGATGTGTATGGATGCCCAAACATTGAATATACTTTACATTGGATTAAAGTGAATATTCATTATAATATATGGAATGATTCTAGTAAAGTACATAAATGGAGTGAAAAACAAGATAGGAAAGAGATGTCTATACATAAATGGTCAATAGAATGAAAGCTTTGTTGTATAAACTTTATTTTCTACTCGTGCCTTTGAAACCCGAGGGTCATTGTCTACCTTGAGATCTATAATACATAGACATAGTCACACTTATTGCATCAAAGGTATAGCAAAGAAGAGAAGGCTAGTTGTAAGAGTTTAGATAGCTTATATATGAGAAAGTTTAAGATTGTTAAATTTTCTTTAGAATATTTTAATCACTTGTATATTTTCAAGCATGCTTATATTCAAGATGGCTATATGGTAATGACATTATTTGTTGCTAATGTGAAAAGTGACATAAATTCTTATACAAATTAGTGTTGCTTGTACTCAAACGGGATGGCTATATTTGTAGCAAGGCAATAAAAAACAGGAGGCAAAGGTTTAATGTTAAGGATTTTGCAATTTTTTTGTTTACACAGATGCCTTTATATTATTAAGCGTGTTTCCATGTGGTTTGTGTTTATGCATAGGGTTTTGTGGGGTCTCTCAAGTAGCTTGCTTGTTCACAATTGTTTGAGTTGATCAAGAACACATTGTCAATTTCCCTTCATCAACATTAATGCTTTCATTGCATGCTCCATCAATGTAAAGAATATTGGGCTTTTTGTTCAAACATGGACCTTGTTCTTAATTGCGACTTATCTTATGAGGACTTCAAAGATTTTGTTAGATAGATTGGTCCAACAAATTTGTTGCAACACCTTTGCTTTGATATTTGCATTTCCTTTATGTAGGGGAGAGTAGAGAAAGGAAATGCATTTAGAGAAAGCTTGTTAAATTACTAATGGTGCTCACCTAAATAATTTACACTATTATATTGCATTAAAAGGCAAGACAACAAAGAGATGTCTAAATAGACTATGGTCATTGGGTTTGAAATCCACAAATAGAAAGGAAAGTTTATACACAACAAGAAACAACTACAAATCATATGTGCAAATCTAAATTTGCATTGTGATGCAAAATGTAGTTTCTGGAAAGAGTACTTTATAATGCCTTGTATTTGTTTTTTTTCTTCCCAAATGATCCATCCATCAAAGGTATGGTCAACAAAAAGAAAACTCTTGTTCTACAAACTTCCTTTTCTAGTTGTGGCTTTGAAACCTAAGGATCATTGTCTATTTTGAAATCTATAATACATAGACATAGTAACCCATTTGATCGAAGGTATGATAGGGAGAGGAAGGTTTGATGTAATAGCTTAGATAGCTTACATATGAGAAGAGCCTATATTTGGTACATCTTCACCATAATAGTTAAACAATGTAGATATGTTCAAGCGTGTTTTTTTTTTTATGAAGGTTTCATGACTAGGGCTTTTAAGCCAAGTGCCTTGGGTTTACACTCGGGGTTTGTAGAGTTAGTATGGTCACTTGTTTATTCATTGCTGATCAAGTAGATGAAGAACACGTCATCGATGTCCCTTCATCAACATAATGCTCTTTGTGAAGGGTTCATCAATGCATTGTTGTTGCATTAATGCAAGAAGGATGGTCATTTTGTTTAGACATGGGCCTATTTCTTAATTGCGACTTATCTTATGAGGATTTGGAATATCTTGTCAGAATTTTTGGTTTACTGGGTTTGCTTTTGCACTGCCTCTACTTTGCAGCATTTATACAAAGGCTCTGGTAACAAATAGTTGCTACTTCTTTGGATTTGGTTTGCTTGTATTGCTTTTACTGGTCTCTGTTTACACAAAAGGTTTTGAAATAGAGGTTTTGCCACTTGATCACATTCACATGTATTATTCACCCTGCTTAACTATTTTTGGCATTCCTTGTGCTAACAACAAATTTGCTTGTTATTTTTATGGCTTTGAATTGAGCTTCTTTTTCAATGGGAATTTCACTGAGGTGGAATGTTACAGAAAACCTTACACAGATTATTGTTGGTTGTACTTGAATGGAGTGGCTATAGTTTGGAGTTCTGTAACAAAAGAAGAAGGCGAAGGTTTCACCTGAACGTTTGCCAAAGGTATCATGTACAAGGGTTTCCAATATTGAACTTGTTTCCAAGTGGATTGTGTCTACGATTAGGGTTTGTGAGGTCTCTAAGGTAGCTTGTTTGTTCATAGTCATTTGGGTTGATGAAGAACACATCGTCAATGTCCCTTTAGCAAAGTCAATACTTGCCCTATATGCTCCATCAATGCATCGTTGTTCCATCAATGTAAGAAGTTTGGTCATTTTGTTTAGACATGGGCCTTTTTCTTAAATGCGCATTAACTTATGAGGATTTCAAAGTTTTTGTTAGGCAATTTGGTTCAATAGGCTTGTTGCAACATCTTTGCTTTGATAATTGATTTTCCTTTCTATAGGGGAGAAGAAAGAAAGGAAATGCATATATATAAAGCATGTTAAATTACTAATGGTGGGCACCTAAGACTGTACACTATTATATCCCATTAAAAGGCAAAACAACAAAGATATGTCTATACATAGTATAGATATGAAGATAGACAGTCGTCATTGGCTTTGAAATCCACAAATAGAAAGGAAAGTTTATATAGAGAAAGAATAACTATAGTGATATGTGCAAATAAAAATTTGCACTATGATGCAAAATGTAGTTCTAAAAAAAGTACTTTATAATGCATTGGATTTTTCTCTTTCCAAATGACCCATCCATAAAAGGTATGGTCAACAAAATGAAAACTTTTGTTCTACAAACTTTCTTTTCTAGTTGTGCCTTTGAAACCCAAGGATCATTGTCTATTTTGAGATCTATAATACATACACATAGTAACCCATTGCCTAAAAGATATGGCAGGGAAAAGAAGAATTGTTGTACCAGCTTATAAAGCTTACATATGAGAAAACCTAAGATTATTAATTTTTCATCATAATAGTGAAATGATTTGTATATGTTTAAGCATCCTTGTATTTGGGATGCTACATGGTAATGATTTGTTTATTTCTAAGGTGGATTTGTGACATAAATCCTTACATAGGGTATTGTCAATTGCAGTTAAATAGAGTGGCTATATTTGGAGTTATTTAACGAGAGAAAAAGGTGAAGGTTTCACCTCAAGCCTTTTTGCAAAGATTTCATGCGGAGGGCTTTCAAGTATTCGACTTGTTTCCAAGTGTTTTTTTACGATTAGGGTTTGTGGGTAAACAATGGAGGTGGTAGTCTCCAGATTCCTTGTTGCTTCATCGAATTGTATGCTGACACATGTCTTTGTTATTGGCAAATGGCGGTTGGACATATGTCTCGTGTGTTTGGACAGTTGTATTGTTAACTTGAGTAAATAAGCAGGCTTACAACAAAGAAGTTTGTTGCTTGAGGATCCGTCCTTGCACGTGCTCGGGCAGTTGGATAGGTGGGCCGCATGGTTTAATAGGGGTTGTTGTTAAATGGGTTTCATGTTTTGACAGGGATTTAAGGTTGATGAAGAACATACCGCGGATGTCCCTTCATAGACATGAATGGTCTCCCTCAATGCTCCATAAATGCATCATTGATCTATAAATGCAAGGACGTCGGTTGCTTTTTTCAAACATGACATTCGTTCTTAATTGCGCCTTATCTTATGAGGTTTTTTTTGATCTTACATGCTTTAGGATGAAGCTTTTCTCTAGGAAAGCATGAAACTCATAAAGAAGAAAACTTGGACATTATTGAAGCAAGCAATGATAAGGACAGTAACTATTTTAATTTTGTGAAAGAAATACAATTTGATTATGAAGGAATGTCCTATTGGACAATTCATTAATTGTAAAACATTTATTTTAAATTGCATGTATTTTCTTGAGATAAAAGAAGTTGAAATCATTTGTGATGCTCTTAAGAGCCTTTATGTGAACATATTTTTTTTCGTGAAATGCGAGTGGTGTGATTTTCAATCATACAAGATTCATAATTGACAAGCCAAGTAATGGATTTTGGAAAGTTTTTTTTTTCTTGTTTTGGATGGTGTTTTAAGTGTGGCCTTAAAAGGGCCATCTTGCACATGACTAGAGTGATAGCCTTATCTCCATGGCAGCTTGTTCTGATGCACGTTTGTTGCTAAATGTTATGTTTATTGTGTGCATGCCTAGGCGGACAACCCCATTTGTCCTTTAATGAAGTGTGTTTCCTACTTTGATTGCACAAATGGAACGTTTATATTTTTTGCAATTTGGGCATACTTATTTTGATGCAAATTTTGATAGGGATAATGTTAAATGGGTTTTGACACAAGTTTATTTGTAACCTCCATCTATTGTTTGAGGGACAAGTGTCTTGTATGTTTTCAGAGGGGTTATGTTAGTAGGGTATTTATGCAGGCATATTTCGTAAAGTGAGTGTGAATTTCCCATTTCATGTTTCATGGTTCATCATACACACGCCTTCATTGTTATCCTTTAGGCTTAAAAAAATAGAAAGGAAGGATTTTTGTTTTGCACAAATGCCTTGTGTATTTTGACATAGTTATATGATATGTCCTTACTATGTAGAACATATTTGGATGGAAGTTCTAAAGAAGGACGGACTAGCAGAGCAACATGGGCAAGTGTGGAAATGTTGGATGCTACTCTTCAAAAAAACAACAAATATTTAGAAGGTATTGTTGTTGTAAATGAGAGAGTTTATTTAGAAGCAAGCAGTTGCTCCAAATAAGGCCAATAAAGATCAAGCAATGACTGCAACAACAATTGGAAAGTCAACATCTACTATAGGAATAATATATATTCCATAAATCTATGCAGCCTGGAATGGTAAGACGATTATGATTTTATTGTTTGTTGATTTATGGTCCATCCTACACACATCTGGATTGATGACATACTTGGATGCCACAATGGAGATGAAGTCTTGAAGATTCCTTACAAGTATGGCAAGTGTCTTAGGGACAAATGGTTAACATTGATTAGCAAGTGTTTTGTTAATTGGATTTTGATGCAAGCTTATTCTGTAAACTGACAGTGAAACAAAGGATGCTTGATAGATCTCTAAGCAAATTATGATTAGGGAAGGCATTATTTTGCTCATGAGGAAGACATATAAGATGCTTTAAAGGGAAGTTCTATACTTATTATTAAGTTTAAACAAGGATGAAACATTTGGATTAAGCAATTGAGATTAGGTCTCCAAAAGTCCTTGACAATATGGTGAGCGACATTTTAATCACACCTTATTTGGTAAAACGAGCGTGGCTTCCCCAACAGAGGTAAAAAAGAATTGTTGATAATTTCATTAGTCAAAACATGGAAAACATGATGATACCAAGGGGCTTAAGCCAACATTTTGTTGACTTCCTAAGCAAGTAGGTAGGACTTGCAGTCGTAGAGTTCATTTTGCATCCTTATAAAGAACTCTACTTTGCAGTTGATTTTGGGTTTTATGCATTACAAAATATTCATTTGCATTAGTTTTGCATCGATACCTATATTTATATTCATTGGCCTCAAGATTAAGATGTTGTCCACCTGTCATATGCAGTCATTCAAAGTGTCAGATTTCTTTATCCCCTTTGTCGCGATTTAGGGTTTGGAAGGGGTCAAACTGCAATGAATTCCCCTTGATTTCTGGAGCTTGCAGGGTATACTCATTTTGGTTTTTGTTGGTTTGTTTTTTTTCACCATTTTCAGCTCGCCATCACAACAACAAAAAAATATAAAACCCAAGTGATAGATTTCTCTTTCCCCTTTCTTCCAACTTAGGTTTGGAAAGTGTCAAATTGCAAAGAAATCCCTTTGATTTCTGGAGCTTACGGGATATACTTAGTCTGCATTTTTTTAGGTTTGAAAACTTGTATTTTTTTAGGATCGTTAATTTTTTCACAGGTTCCCTCTGCAGACTCTTTGGACCTCCTTTGCTCAAAATTACTTTGATGTTCCAAGAAGCAGTTCAAAAAATCCCTATTTATGTGTATACGTGGATCACAAGCTTACATCTCGCGTGTACATGCAGCTTGTCCCATCGTGACTCACGTACATTGGGAAATGTGCCCAAAAATAAAATATTTGGAGTTTTCCTCATTGTGTCAAGAATAACTTACCTTTGGCCTTCCATATGCCTGGAAACGCTCTGAATCGACCCTTCACTTCCTTGGATACATTGGAGGAGAAGAATTGAAGAGAGAAAATAAACTATAGTTCATTTGTGCCTCATTCATATATGCTTGAGCCTGCATCCCCTTTGTCATTGTGAGCATCCATTGATGCTCTTCTCAAGATTTCCTTTACATTGTGATCTTGCCACTGTGATGGAGGATTGAAGTGGTGGAGCTCTAGGTGGAGGACTCAGTTTCTTCATTTCGATGAGGTGCCAACAGAGGTTGTCACTCGTATCTCTGTTCATTATTAATAGAAATATCCATTTATCGTCCATTGTATGTGTGTAACTATGTATGATATTTGTCCATGGATGATGTAGTTACTTTGATTTATATATATTGGTTTTATATATGCTAGAGTAGGCCTAACATTTTAACATATATCATGCTTGCCTTGTTCGTTGTTGTTGAGGATGAATTGTAGGTACAAGCATGGTTGAAAATCTCAACGGGGATTGACTACAACCTTCCAGAATAAGGTACGCCTTCAATCCCTTAGTGTTATTTCTTTTTATCTCTATTGCATATTGGAAATGGGTTTATTTCTGGTGTCATTCAGTCTGTTGTGGTCCACCCCAATCCATAGGAAATCTTCTCCGTAACATAATTGGTGACTCCACTGGGGATTTTCCTTTTTGGTGGGGTTGTGGGTGCACTCTTTCACTTGATTTGCACTTTGTTTCTCTCTGTTTATGTGTCGCATTTAGTAGTATGTTCATCCATTGACACTCCCCTATAGTGGATTGACCCTTTTCCTGCTTTTTACCACTTTCTTCTCTGTATACGCGAGTCAGAGTATGTACAGTCACGTATATACGCAGGCTGTCCTCTACCAAGTCACATACATACATCACTGTTCTTTGAACAGTCACGTAGATCCATCCTTTTGGTTGAGTTTTTTATGTGGGAAGTTGTTGGGTGGGTTGTGAGTGTGGTTGGGTCTACCTGGGTACTAATGTTGTCTATTGACTCCTTCCTTTATGACCAAATACCCTTTTGTCATTGATTTTTCTTTGAAAGTAGTTCTAGTCATTTATCTCCTTTTTTGTTTTGCCATTGGTGCATTAGTCTTTTTGTCTCGGTGTCTTGCTTAATTTTGTTTGATGCTTGTTGCAGACACTGAGAATTTTAATGAGTTTTATTGCATTTTCATTCTTTTATATTGAAAATGTAAAATAATTATATAGTTGCATCTTACTTGCATATCACATATGGATTAAGGAGGTACTTGCATTGGATTGCTTGGATGAGAGTTGTGTTTAGGATTTCATATAGGAAGGATTGCATTGGAATTTGGAAAGGAATGAATTTTTGTGCATTTCATGTAGTGGCATACCCCTTTCTTCATATTTAATGACAAATTGCACTTTGAATTGTTTGTTAGGTGTGCATATTTATTTCACTGCTGAGTCATAACTTCATTAGTTGCACGATCATTTCCTTTGAGTAATCATAAACGTTAAAATAAACGCTTAATTTAAAATGAATTACACTTTTTATTTGATGGTGGTGCATCAACAAGCTTAGGTTTTAGAGTCTTGGAATAGGTTGTTGTGAGTAAATTTCTCCAAGACTACTAAACAAAACAAGTAGGTGTCTGTCCAGGTGAGAGAGAGAAATCCTTGGTATAATTATTGTTCTCAGGAGGCTCCTCTTACATAGGAGTTAAGCACAAGGCAGCGTACACATTTGTGGTGGGGATAGCCCCTTGCCACTCCCTATGCAACACCGGATATACTTCCAAGATATTATTTGTATATGGGGGCTTTTGAAGTACCTTTGGTGCTTTCGAGCTTCGAGCTTTGTTACCCTGTCCATACGGTATATCCCGCCTGTGACTGTCCGCTTGAGCATTGGTTATATTGGGGTGACCTTAGTTTCCTTACATAGGTATCGCAGGGAATACTTGCAGAGGTTATTCTGTGAGTGTCCTGGCCAGGTATGGGTTGGACAACACAGTCGCTTTATGTGTTAAAGTTGAGGGCCACTATAATTGGTTGCACACCTCCGCTTGTAGTGTATGGGAGTCTTAGGCCTCTCCTAGGCGAGACATACCTGCTGCATTCGAGAGCTCATTTATCATCCCTCTTGGCTTGTTTTCATTTGACTTCTATTTGCTTAGGGGTGTGCTCTTTGTGCGCTAGTTGGATTTAGGGATCGTGGTTACTTGAGTATATTTATGTTCTCTTGAGTTTGGGTCCTTTTATGTTCAACATGCTTGATATCACTACTAGTATCCCGTCACCCACTCCAGGTCCTAGTACAGGTCCTGATGTTGGACTAGGGGGCACCACATCCCCTTACATTGCTCATAGATTTGGGAGTGGTTATATTCCACCCTCTACTCCATTTGTGGAGGATTTTCACTGCCTTCACCCGGTCTTAACACCAGTCACTCGTTCTCATGGGGGCGGTAGTGGATACGTGAACGTTGGGTCTACACTTTACATTCCTTATTATGTCCCATCGTCCACTGCACTGCTTCCTTCGAATGCATTTATCATGACCAATCCTCCCTATATCCTATAGTTTAGACTCTTTATTGACTATTTTTTTAGTTGTTTTGGACCCTTTTTAACCCCATTGAACTGTTTTGGCCTAATCTTGTGATGTAGGGACTTGTTTTGAGCGCTTTTTCACCGAGGTCTTGACCCATTTGTGCCTATTACATGTATAATTTCGAACTGGCATATAGGATCGGATCACTTTTTTCGCTTGCAGCATGCATCATCCTACGACCATGTTGCCTTAACTATAGGTACAAACCCATTGCGAAATGTTACCGAACCTCTCACTACTACTAGAAGTGGCATTATGTAAGTGGTAGAGCCTTCATATTCATGGGTGTCCGAGTTAGATCCCTCTTTGCCATTTGGTACCCATGCTGCGATTTTTCCCTTAGGTTTGGGAGTCCCTTGTAGTCATGCCATGTCTTCAAGTAAGAACCACATATTCTTTCTTGAACTTTATGCTAGCCATCTCCCATAGGGACTCTCATTTATATCAAGTTGTAAATGCATTTTCATGCGCTCGCTTGTTGTATTGATCTTTATGCCGACTCCCCGCTTCAATTTTGTTAGCCATATAGACCGATCTTGTATCAATTCCAGCCAAGTAGAGCCTCTTTTATATCCTTTGCAGCTTGATCATCCCTTACCATGAGGAGACATTCCCCTGAGTATCCTTATCCTGCACATGCTTCCCTGCATTGAGCATAGGTATGTTCTACTGATTGGAACTAGTTTGATTTCCCACGACACTCGTCTCCTTCTAGCTATGTACTATAAGAACTTTTATTCTTTTTCAAGCTTCTTAATTTGAAAAAGACCACAAAAAAAAAACACGAAAAACCAGAGGAGAAATGATATTACTTTTGGAAGCTGTCGAGTCGTGTTGCCTTTGAACAGAGCATTGTATATTCCATCCATCAGTTGGGTTACTAGTACAAATTTAGGAGTTGCACTTGTTATTATGAGTTTTTTCCACCGGCTGGTTATGCTTCGAGTCCCTATGGAGCCTCTGTTGATGCCTCCTATGTCGCAAAGTTGTCCCAGTTTGCATGTCGAGTCTATGCTGCATGTGAGTCACCATCTGCCTTATGCTCTTGTTCGAAGGAAGTTTTAGCCTGAGTCGGCCACTCCTCTTTTATTTTGTCTTTGCATGTCGGCCATTCCCGATACAGTTACTAGTTTGTACACATATGGTTCGTTTGAGTTCTTCCAAATTATCCAGCGTTGTTGAGTACTTCGTGTTGGTTGATGGGGGATTCCTTAATGCCCTCCTTCCAATGGATTCCATTCCATCGCCTTAAGATCATTTATTCTGGAATAGGATTCTAGAATCCATTGAGTGCCTTGAAGCTTGCAGTCATCAGTGGTAGGTTCTCTCACCATCAACAGTTTTGGGAATAAATCAATGTCCCCTGGTTGATGGATTCACTCAAGTGTTTGACCTCAACACTTCTATTCACACTTGTGTGATTGCACATTGTACCTTGATTCCAATTATCATTATCCATGGGATATCTCACATTTGTTAACAATATACATCAATGACCGGTAATCAAATGATGGACCATCATGTTCGACCTCGACACCTTTATTCATGTGATGGGACATGTACCGGTAGCAATTTGTGTAGAAGACCTCTGACCTTGGTGGCATTCCATATATGACACCTCTTTGATTGTGCCAGTATCCATGAGATGTCAGCTCTCATGACCATACTTCAGTGTATTATCATATGTCTTCATTCAGTATGGAGACCATATTTCACTGTATATTGTACGTGGCAATGACCACATGATTCATATGTTTATCATGCCTATTCATGGCCATTGTACTATGTTGTATCCAGGACTGTTGTACTTCATATTTGCAGTCACATGCCGAGACTTATTATTGTAATGTACTGATGAGCGACTGGTTTTTCCACCTAGGTTTTCATTACTCCACTTCTGGGATTGATAATGTATTTCAGCCATCATATTACCCCTATGACCTCACACAATAGGGGGCATCAGTTATAGTTGATTTTACCACACTTGGTAGATCACACTTTTATGGCCTTCCATGTCCCTTTGCAGACTCTTTGGCCCCCTTTGCTCCAAATATATGTTGATGTTCCAAGAAACGCTTCAAAAAATCCCTATTTATGTGCATACGTGGGTCACAAGCTTAGATCTTGCGTGTAGACACAGCTTATCCCACTGTGACTCGCGTACATCGAGAAATGTGCCCAAATATTAAATATTTGGAGTTTTCCTCATTGTGTCACGAAAAACTTGACCTTTGGCCTTCCATGTTCCTCGAAATGCTCCGACTCGACCCTTCACTTCCTATTGGAGGGCTATATATTGGGCCCCTTGGATACATTGGAGGAGGAGAATTGAAGAGAGCAAGGAAAGTATAGTTCATTTATGCCTCATTTGCATATGGTTGAGTTTGCATCCCCTTTGTCCTTATGAGCATCCATTGTTGCTCTTCCCAATATTTCCTTTGCATTGTGAGCTTTCCATTGTGATGGAGGATTGAAGTGGTAGAGGCCCAGGTGGAGGACTCGGTTTCTCCGTTTTGACGAGGTGCCGACAGAGGTTGTTACTTGTATCTTTGTTCATTATTAATATAAATATTCATTTGTCTTCCATTGTATGTGTGTAACTATGTATGATCTTTGTCCATGGATGATGTTGTTACTTTGATTTATATATATTGGTTTTATATATGCTAAAGTAGGCCGAACACTATAACATATATCATGCTTTCCTTGTGCGTTGTTATTGAGGATGAATTGCAGGTACAACCGTGGTTGAAAAGCTCAACGAGGATCGACTACAACCTTCCAGAATAAGGTATGCCTTCAATCCCCTAGTGTTAGTTCTTTTTATCTATATTGCATATTGGAAATGAGTTTATTTATGGTGTCATTCAGTCTTATGTGGTCCACCCCAAGCCATAGGTCTTCTTCGTAACACATGCTGATCTTTAATTTTCAAGGTTTCCACAATCAAGCATGCATAAAGCTATATTCACAACCCTATCTCATATGGGTTTCATGGATGGAGCACAATTTGGATGCATACGGATCTTTTGCAGACCAAGTTTTTGCTAAAGAAAATAAACATTGAAGGCAAGGTGATAGAACATAGTTTTAACTGCAATAATGTGTACAAATATGTTGCTAATTGCATTAGTGAAAACATGGCAAGCATTTTATTTTCAAAGGTTTCCACAGTCAAGCATGTAGAAATATGGATTAACAACCCAATCCCAAATCGGCTTGTTTTGATGCACAACTAATGCAATTCTATAAATGGGAAAATGGGTAGCATGGATCGAGGATGTTTTGGATGCCGAAGCAAGTTAAGGGTCATTTCTACACGTGTTCGGGCAATTGGATAGGTGCATTGCGTCTTTTGACAGGGGCTCTGTTAATTGGGTGTCAATGCAGGTGGGTTTCATGTTTTGACAGGGTTCTGTTAACTAGGTTTTGGATGCCTGCTTATTGCCTCTGTTTGTTGATTGAGGGTCTGTCATGAGATTTATGGATGTCCTAAAAAGATTAATTAGTCCCATATGTACTAATTAAACAAAACATGTTTGGAATGAAGCTATTCTCATCAATACCTTATTCTCATTTGGCAGTCAAAGCAAAGTGGCCAAATATGCATTTTCCCAAGCTAGCTCTTAAGTGATATTTAGAAGGTACAATTACTTAAACGTAAAAGTGTTTTCATTTAGATTTATGAATTGTTACAACATTCATAAATTTTCATTCATAAATCTATCCTTCATAACTTCATTCCAAACATGTTATGTGTAATTAGGACATATGGGACTGATTATTCTTGGTAGGGCATCCATAAATCTATCCATCCATACGTGGATTGACAAACTGTTTTCATGCACATTTGGTGGTCAACTTCATCTTTTTAGTGCATGTCTGGATTGACAACCCAATTTTTCTTGGCAGTGTCCTTCACTTTTTCGTTAAACGTAAAAGTATTTTCAGAAACAGACATTTGTTCTAAAGAAAGCAATAGAAGGTTCAACAACAATTCAAGAGATTAATTCAACTATAGGATTAATCTATGCTCCAGAAATGCATAGTAGCCCGTAGTAGACTAAATACCACGTTTCAGAACTACTCTTACCCATTCCAAATTAACATTTACAAACAGTTTGCAAAATGAGACCCTCAATTTGACAATAAACATATAATAATTCACACCAACAATAATTCCACTGTCAAATGTATGCGAGATAATGTATATTTGTTTTAAAATAATTACAAACATTGTATAAATCACAGCTAAGCAACTTGTAATTAAATACTAAGATTAAATTATTTAGGATTAAAATTCCCATTGTAAAAAAAACTCACTTCTAAGCCACATAAATTCCAAGCAAATATTTTGCTAGCACAAGGAATGTCGAAAATAGTTAATAAGGGTTAAGTAATACCTGGGAATTTGACCAAGTGGCAAAACCTATGGTGTAAACGAAGACCAACAAAATCATTACAAGCAAACCAAAGCCAAACAATAGTAAATATTGGTTACCTAAATCTTTGTATAAATGTGTAAAGAAAAGGCGATGCAACAACAAACCTGGTAAATCAAAAAATCTGACAAGATCTTCCAAATCCTCATAAGAAAAGCCACAATTAATAAATAGGCCCATGTTTGAACGAAACGACCAACTTTCTTGCATTGATGAAGCATTGACAGAGAGAATTCATGTTGATGAAGGGACATCGACGAAGTGTTCTGCATCGACTCGAGCGATAGTGAAACAACATTGTGACCAGATTGACCCCACAAATCCTTAGCGTAAACCCAAGGCACTTGGCTGAAAATCTATCAGCGTGAAACCTTCGCAATGGGTATGCCCAATTTGCAAATAAATGAATTGCAGTGAAGGACATTGCCATAAAAGATTGTCATGCCAATCTAGATGTGCACCAAGAAAACGAATTGACCACCAAACGTGCATGAAAAATTCTGCCAGGACATAAGCCCATCAATCCAGTCATGCGTAGAACCGGCCCTTTAGGGTGACAGGTAAAATTCGAGTCAAAACACGCAATGCACCTATCCACAAAACAACCGAGACACCTGTCAATCATGAAGCCCGAAGGCTATCACTCCGGTCATGCAACAAACACCAGTTAACATGACCACTGTCAAAACACCCAAGACACTTGTCCAACTACCCGAACACACACATGACAGACCCTTAAGCAGCAAACATAGCTAATAAACCTGCTTCAAAAACCTAGCTAACAGAACCCCTGTCAATACATGCTAGGCACCTTTCCAAACGCCCGAACACACTTAGGACTGACCCTCAAGCAAAAAACGTAGGCAATAAACCTGCATTGACACGTAGTTAACAGAGCCCTTGTTAAAAGACACAATAACCTGTCCAACCGCCCGAACACACGCATGACAGACCCTCAATTAACAAACAAAGGTAATAAGCATGCATCCAAAACCCAATTAACAAAACCCTCTCAAAATACGAAACCCAGTTGCATCGACAACCACTTAACAGATCCCTTGTCAAAAGACACAATACACTTGTCCAACTGCCTGAACACGTGTAGGACGGGCAAACGATGGTAATAAGCGGGCATCCAAGTCCTAGTTAATAGAACCCTGTCAAAACATGAAACACAGTTAACAAAAACCCTTGTTAAACCATGCCAAACACCTGTCCAACTGCTCGAACACGCGTAGGATGAACCCTCAAGCACCAAACGAAGGTAATAATCCAATGAATTTACCGGAGTTAACAAAACAATTGTCCAAACATGCGAGACAACTGCCCAACCGCCACTCGCCAATCACCAAGACACGTGTTGAAACGCGATTAGACGAAGCAACAAGGAATTTAGAGACTGCTGTCTCCATTGTTTAATGCCTTCGGCGTAAATATGGTTACATTGACATCACCAATTTTCTTTGCATTCGAGTTTTAAGAGTTTTATATGACATTTTATTAACTTTGTGAACCTGAGTTTGATGTTTTATTTACACATTTAGAGCACATGAAATCTTTTATGAGGTCAGTTGTCTACGCAATAAATCTTTTATGAGATCACTTGTGCATTTTACAATAGGTAGGTTTGCTTAAGGAGTTTTGATATTTAGTTTTTTGGTTGTTTTTTTAATCTTTTAGTTGTTCTTTGTCATTATACAATAGTATAACAACGTTTAAAGGATGAATATAGGTTGAATTTATATGTATTCCTTAAGTTTGATTTTAAATTATAAGTGTAGAAATTTGTGTAAATATTATACAATTATATTTATATAAAACATAATAAAAAAAGGATAAGCTATGAACTTACAAAGGATGTAAAATGATGGGCATTAAAAACATGTAACCGTCATGAATTTTCAATTAACATGCATAGAGAATTTCAAATTTGAGGCTTGGTGGGTGGTATGATCAATTTTGATCACATATATATGTGTGCGTGTGTGTATTGCTTGGAAATATGTCAACACTTGCTATTTCAGAGAATCAAGGTATGACCAGATTACATAATCCACTCAATCATTACATACGGGCTCAATAAGAGCATCATGTCACTTATAAGATTTAAGCTTGGGTGGGGAGGGTAACAATCATTCCTCCCAACCACCCAAGCTACATCCAATGGACATATGTGTGTGTGTGTGTCTCATTTCTTGTAAATGTTAGATGATTAAGAAAGATAATGACTTAGGTTATGAACCAATGTATTGTAACGTGTGAGTGATGTGTTGTAACTTTCTTGTGGCCTTTAGAATTGCAACCTCTTGTGTGGGTTAAAGAGTTGTAAAATAATATTGGGAAGTCAATTATAACATTGTAGTGTACATGTTGGGTATCCAAACATAGCATTTTTATGTATGTGAGTAGTTATATATTTGCGAATTAGTTTGGATGTAGGTTTTGGGTTTTATAATAATGTTCAATGCTTGATATTTGATACGAAGTTATTTATGTTAAACAAAGTCTTGAATCGATTGTTAATATATCATAGTTAATTAGTTAAAGAAAAGCCTACTTATCTTTAAAAAGTAACTTAAGCCACAAATAATTTCAATCCAACTTTTATTTCAATGAGGGTCTCCTTCTCACTTGTAATCATTGGATTATTAGTAAATTAAATTTTATTACTCATTTGCCTATTTACAAAATAAATAATTTATTAGTGGAAAAGGGAGTAAAAGTCATTTACATTGTAACAAAGCAAATTTTAGATCTATATGTAAAATGAATACTTGATGTCCAAAGGGGTTGGATCCATTGGTGAAGGGCGAGGAGTTTTTCACCAATGGGAAAAGTTAAATTCTCGTGAAAACTGATCCTGAAGCCATGGGGTCACCTTGAGGTAGTGGTCGAACATGTGGTTACACCGAGAGAGATTGTATTAGATGATCTCGTGACCATGCAGGCGTAAGTGGATCAAAGGCCATCCCCATGTCCTTCAACTTTAAAGCCAAGTCTCACTAGCATGATTGATAATTGAGGGGTTATGTTTGTTAGGTGGCCCAAGGTTCGAAACTCAGCAATGTTGGGAGGAGACACCAAAAAAATCCAGCCATGCTAAGGGTTGGTGTGGCCCAGGCCAAGTGCAATCCCTGGGTGATTTTGACGGATTAGATGCCATTGGGTTATGGTTTATTTAACTAATGCTAGTCCTACATGTTAGGGACATTCGAGCAAACAAAAAGAAAAGAAAATGAAGACTTGACATTATAGATGTGATTACCTTTTATTTGAAAATTAGATTTAAGATGCTTTTTTTAAGTCATTCCCTGTAACCATTCCCTCATTCTTTTGAAAGCGACATCAATAGTGATACAATCATCAGATTTGTTTCTTCTAGTACAACATAAAAATACTATTCATTTGGATACCTTGTTTTCAACAAAGTATAGATTTCACTTGGAGTGCTCACTTAAGGTGTTGTTAAGAATATATTCAAAATCATTTTAAGTGAAGGGCCTCATAAGTTAATTTATGAAGTGAAGGCAAAGTTACAAATTTTGAAAGTTAATGTTTAATTTTAATCGCAAAACTCTAGTAAGGATAGAATTACCACTCTATTATCAATAATGAAATATTGTTATTTGATTAAATATAATTTTGGAAATGTCTCCCTCCATCTGAAGGTGTATTATAACTTGGATGTATATGTGCCCCCAACTCTTTGTTATTTATTTTTCTTATGTTGTTATCGTCAATATTTGGTATGGTGATGGTGTCCATTTAGGTTCTGTGGAAATTACAAGTGATATTAAAGCAAGTTTCAAAACTACATGGCAAAAATTATTCTTTTTTGGAAACTGTGGTTTAAAAGTGAGGAAGGGTGTTATAGAGCTTGGGTTGAGGTTTGAGAGCAATGAATTGCTAGGGTGAGCAACAATTGATTATTCTAAGGTTGTAGAGCATGTAAGAGAACATTGTTTACGCAAACAATTATAAAAGTTATATTAAAAGTGTCGAGAAACAACCAAAATTTACAAAAAAAATCCACCTAGCAATGGAGGTGAACCAAAAAACCATATTAACAGTCCAAAATTCCAAATCCCAGGGATTTACAGTCAAAATTCTCCCAACTACTGCAAAGCTTTTCATACTATATACATGAATGCACTGCCCTAACAAAACATCGCAATTGAGATACATGACAACATAAAAAAAGAAGAACCATGCTTGAACATCATGGTTTATCCACCACTGGCTTTCCTAGATGAGTCCAGGTCGATGTAGAAAGTTGACGGATAGAGCCTTCTTCTTGAGCCCACTAAGTTGTGTGGGGATTATCCTAACAGTGGATTTCCTAAACCAAATTCAATAGGTTTTCCATATCTCCTGTCAATTATCAATATGTCCACCCTACACTCTAACATGGCCTTCAACCTCGTTAATCCATGCGTCTAAAAGGGAGATATGGTAAAAATTTTGATGCATGGCTTCAACTATTCCATCCCAATGAGACTACATAATTCATGACACGACTTTTACATCACTCATTTGAGCCCGAATTGCTTGCAATTCAACCTTCCAAGATGACATACTAGGCTCTACAAGCTCCTTCCTTCTCAGACTAGGCTAACCAAAGTCTCTAACTTTGTGTCCTATAGCAAAGGAAGCACATAACAAAATCTGAAGAAACACTGGCCCATGAGGAGATCTTGCTCTGTGGTTTGAGCAAGTTCCTTTCCAACCATAAAACCAAATCACACATAGAAAATCTCTTCAGGAGATTACCTAACTCTGGGCATCCAAGGTTGTTGTTATTCACTTATTTAAGAGATACCAAAGGACTAACACATTCCTTAGGTGATGTCGACATACCCACAATTCACTAGAACCGTTGAGAGTTTAACCTAGAAAAAGCACAGAGTTGAAACTACGTTGGGGGCAGGGCGAATGAGGAAATTTCCATAATTCGTGACGTTTTCCATCTACTCGAGGGAGAGTAATATCCTCCATGGAGTTCATCACGCGATAACTAAAGGAGGGGTTGTTATCCCTCATATCGATACTTCTCTATCAGAGTGGCGATGCTATTTGTTTTGTCACACAAAAAGACAAATGGTTTGAAGAGCCAATTTGTTAGAGATAATCTTGGTCCTAATCATTCGTTGTTTACTCGAGCTATACCTCTTTTTGTTGTGAGTTGTGTGTATATCTTAAGCTCATAACAAAAAGAGGTATAGCTGGAGTAAACAATGAATGATTAGGACCAAAATTATCTATAGCAAATTGGCTCTTCAATCCATTTGTCCTTTGTGTGACAAAATGCTTAGTATCGTCACTCATACAGAGAAGTGTCAATTCAAGGGATAACAAGGATACAGAGTTAAGATCTCGTGGGAAGAAGCTTTAAACCAACAATTACGCTTCAAGAGGCTTCCATGGGCCAAGTGGCCTTGCCCATTCATGCAATTATTGGCAACAATTAATGCCATGGGTTGATATGTTTTTTTTTAGGTTAGGGAAATCGGTAACACGTCGGGATTACCTGGGCGAGGCCCAGGTTCAAAGCCGCTGGCTGCCACTATAAACCCCAGGTATATCCAACAGCCCGCAAGCCAGATATACCAGAAACTTGTGACTCAGCAAGGGCCTAGGCGTCCCGGACTCCAATCCCGTTCAGGGGCGGTAGTCTATCCAGGGGGCGTCTACCTTCGAGCCTTATCATAGCGGGCCATGTCTCGGTGGGATTTGATCCCTGGTGGGCTGGGTGAAAACCACCTTCCCCACCGTACGGGATCCCACGTCATTGACGCCATGGGTTGATATGTTAGTGCCATACGTTGATTCATAATTTGGGTATGGTTATTTTATCCACTTTCAATAGGATGATCCATCCAAGTCGACGCATACCCCGTTGTCGAGCATAACTATAAAATTGTTTTTGCATCAAATGTGTATTAGGCGCAAATCCTTTGTCTCCTTAAAAGACCAAAGGACAAGCTTTTATATCCATCCCGGATTGGTCTCGTCATTTCCTATACCTTTCTTGCAGAGCTGACGACGAGCATAGAATCGCCAGAATTTTTTTTGACAAAAAGATCTTGTTGTTAGATAATTAATAGCTTTTATATTCAAAAGTTCGACTGAAATTATAATTTTTATTTTTATTTTTTATTTTATTTTATTTTTATTTTTTATATTTTGGGTAAAAGACTACACTCAAAGAGACTTCAATGAATACTCAGTGGCAATTTTTTTTAAGTAACGTGAAGGAATATATCACATTCATGAGTCATCCTTCTTATAAAACCCAAAACTATATCCCCGTTGACAATAAATCATAACTTTTTGTTGGAGAGTTCGATTAAGGTACTATTTTTTTGTTTAAAGTATATTTAAAGAGTTCCCCAATGCACCTATGGGATATTTTATGAGATAGTAAAAAATTTAAAAGCTTTTAAACTATATTTTTTGGACTTTTGCTTGTACTCGTGTAAGTTGCATTAACAACTTGCCCTTTTAACTTGAACTAAAATATTTAACCTAAAAAACATTGAAAGTGGAAAATCCTTTTCAAGGTGTTTGATAATGGACTTATAACCATAGGATATCACACAAAGAAAGTAGAAATTGAAGTGTTTTATATATTAGGATAAAATTAGTAATTTTACAACACATCAATGTTGTGTGAACAAAGTAGTGTTTAAGATATTCAAATAAAAGGTATTGTTTAGTTGCGTATAGGTGACCTAGTCTATATATCTATTCACAAGGATATCTTATAGAACACTAATAAAAATTTTTAATATTAGAAGCTAAAATAGTAGGCGTTCTCAACCAAAGCCTTGGCATCATCAATTATGCCTAGTTGCAACACCCTTTCGTCGTATATTTGCATTAGTTATAGGGGGACATACCTAGGTATATCAAGAGTAGTTTTACTCATTATGAAACAATACAATTAATTATTTCCTCTCAAGCTTGTCTCGCTTCTCTTCTCTATCTCGCAAGATTTATGTGAATTTCTACTAGCTTGGCTCACTGTGAATACTTCACATGGTATCGGAGCTTTGTTTCCAGGAGAAAGCGCATATGCACTTTATTTGCAGGTTTACGAGGAAGATGCAGGAAGAAGCAAAAGAGTGAATCTACATCAATTTCAATAGATCGAAGATCAATTCCTCTTCTAACCCCATTCAACTATTAAGAGTGGAGACCAAATATGTTAAATTATCTAAAGAGAATATGCCTTTTTGATATAATAATGGGAATTTAGAAGTAGCCAACATCAGTTGATGAGAAGTCGGAATGGTTAAATGAGTGTGACAAAGCATACAAGTCATTATTTCTTGCTATGTCTCCTAATCTTCTTTTATGTGTTGATTTTGTTGAATACCCAAATAAAATCTAGACCATATTGGAAATAGTGTTTGACAAGAAGGATGATCTAAGAGGATACCACTTAGAGAGGGAGCTCACCATCTTGAGCCATAACAGTATTTACGCCTTCCAGGATGTTCTCATCGATGCCTCTACAACTTCTTCTTTTGCTCATGAAGCTGCTACAAAAGAGAAATCCCCTTCCTCTACTTCTCATGAAGCTGCTATAGAAGAAGACGATACAACATATTCAACAGATCCAAATCTTGTTGGCGAAATTCTCATTGATGTTGCTATAGCTTCCTCTACTACTCATGAAGTTCCTATAGAAGAAAAATATACTCCCTCTACTCCCCATGAAACTACTACATAAGAAGAATAAACCACATGTCCAACATATATAGTTATTGTTGACGAATTTGTCATCAATGTCTCTTCATTTTCCTTAGGTAAAATCTCTTATTTAGGTATTGAACATAATGCTATTGTTAATGATATACATGATGGCAGTGATGAACAGGCTGTAGATTTTACAAAGAAGCCACTTTTGGCTAGACTAACTTTACAGATTGCAAGTAGCCTAGTCAGGGATCCATCGACTACAGAAAGGACTCTCTCAAAGTTTGTTACACCTAAATCTCGTCACCATCATGTTATGTGATAGGTATTCCCTTGCCTGCTCCAATCCCTCGGAGTTTGTCCTAGAGAAATGAAAGGAAGAAATTACTCCCTTACATTTTTCCTTGTTTTGAGCCAGTAACACACCTTTTACATGTGAAAAGGGAGGTGCCATTGTTCTTTTCCATCATGAAAAGGGCGTTACCCCCTTAACACCGCTTTTTCCCTTCATTAAAAGAGCGGTGCTTGAGTTTTAAAGGCAAAAAAGGAAGCTTCAAGAGGCTTCTCGAAGCTTTCCTTAGTGGAGCCTCATCCCTATGGTTTAGGACCACCTAGACTCGAGATCCCCCCTCATAGGATATCCCTTACACCTCAACCACCATTTCCTCAACCATCCCTATCCTCCCATGCCTTTAAATACTTGCTCATCCCCCATGGGAAAGAGGAGGAAGAATTGTGTTGAACACCCAAACTCTGTTAAAATAATTCTTGAGTTATTGGAGGCAAGGTGAAGTTAGAGGCAAGGAGCCATTGGAAGGAACTCTCAACACCAAGGCATAAAGGTTGTAGTCTCTCCAATCATTTCTAATAAAAAATGTCTTTTTCTTTCCCATAGTTACTGTATCATTTGTATGTATTGTTTTATTCCTTGGTCACAAGCATAGATCTAGTTTATTATCTTGTATGCTATTATCTTTCTCTTGTTATCTTCAATCTTTTACAGGTTATTTTGAGGTAGCAAAGGCGAAAGCTTCAAGAGTAGCAAGGACATCCTTTAAGGGAAGTATTGTGGCATTATATTCAAGCAATTGACCAGATCTAGGGAGAGTTTAACATTTTGGGTTTGTGTTTTGTTCTAGACCTGTATCATTCAGATCTAGGGAAACAACTCCTGTCCACAGGAGGTGAGTATTTCCAACAACAAAATTGGCTACTCCGCTGGGGACTACTTCAAATTTTGAATCTTTGGTAAGTTGAAACCTCTATCTTCATTTTCAATGGGTAGATCTGTAGGTTTACTTTGAATTTGATTGATTTGCCTCTATCTGCCTTTGGATCTTCATATTTTTGGTTTACTGGGTTTTCTAGTGATTGTTTGGGTTCAATTTTCAGACTGTAACTTACTTTTTTGTTGTTTTTTATTTTTTCAAATTGCCATCTCGACCACCGCGCTTGGTCTATATATCAAGTGCGGTGCCACCACCTTTTCCCTATTAGAATAGAGCAGTGCCACCACTCTGTTTCTGTGTGAAAGGTGCGGTGCTGGAGCTGGTAGCGCTTTGGTGTGAACCTGCAACATGTGGTGCCACCACTCTGTTTCTATGGGCAAGAAGCGGTGCTCAGGCGATAATGCTCTGTTCAACACCTACAACTCGTGGTGCCGGGTATTCTTTTTAGCCCAGTTTGGTATTTAATTCTTAAATGCTTGTTTATAGTATTTGAGATCCATGCTTCAGATAGTTACAATTGTTATTTGAACTATGGAATTTATTCTTGAAAATAAAACTCAATAGCTCGCATGAGAATTCATAGTTCTTTTCAAAAATTGTGATTGATGTTGGTTTTTAAGGCTTCATAGTTGGTTTTGACTAGAACTTGGTTTTGCTAGATCTCTGATTTCTGTCTTCTTTAATAGAAAAGAAAAGATTCATTTCAGTTTTTCTTCATTTGTTATACATGATTTTTGTATGTTTTTTCCTTTTTTCAAAAAATTGTGAAAAAATCCATATAAAAGCTATTGTAAAATTTTGCGATTAGTTTATTCTCGCTTTAGTTGAAAAATATGAGCACTTTTGTATAAAAGTTGTAACAATATTTTCTTGCTTTTCATTAGAGATCTCACTTCTTTTTCAATTCAAAAAAGAAAAAAATGTTTGTTTCAGTTAGGAACGAACCATATAAGAAAGCTTGTTTTATTTTTGTATGGGATTTATTCTGTGTTTCAAAGAAATTGAACCACTCTCTCCTTTCCTTAGGTAGGGCATCTACGAAAAGTTAAAGTGAAAGGATTTGCATGAGCATACTGCATGGTTTTAATTTTTATGTACTCACCTCATGCATTCACCTAACCGTTCAAGATAAAATTAAGCGCTAGCTTAGGTTAAAATTTGTAGCAAGGTGTGATAGGTTAGAGATGTGTTCTAACATCTTTAAATGTAGGAGCTGTCATTTTTTTCCTGCAGTGCATATCGAGGATCGTGTGGTTCTTCCACGTACCACTGGTATAATGAACAACCTTTCACATACCCTTGAGGTATATCGAAAGGTACTTCACGTACTCAGTTGTATATCAGAAGGCCCCTTTCGAACTGTTGTGCATTAGACAACACTACTACAAAGTGGAGCTCCCATGTACATTGTGTATATCGAGAGACACCTTTAGGAATCCTGAGACCATCCGAGCACAACCCTTTGGGAGTCCTATCATCTCACTACACCGAAAACAACACTCGAGGAGATTACTACACATGTACCATCCAGGTAGTCAGGTATTCAGGAAAGGGTATGGTCCCAATCCTCCTTGTCACGCTCTATTGTTGGACCTTGCGGTATATAGTGAGTTGTGATGTTTTGACAATCCCGTGAGGTTCCAAAACTTTAATCCACTCCTCTCACATATTTTGCTTGCTGCTTTAGTTTGAGTAGCGCTTGTTGTCTCTACAGTTAGAATTTTTTAAAAGCGAGAGATACTTTTGTTACATAGTTATGGCTTCACCTTCTAGGACTACCAACAAAGAGACTCCTTCACCAAGTATGTCTTTTGTTTTCCCTCCATATGGGGATGTTGGTCCTCCTTTCATGGCTACGTTAAGCCTTCCTGGATTGACTATCAGATTACCTATTTGGTTATTCTCCAATCCGGTTATCCCATGTACACCAATTGCTTCAGATCCCAACCCTTCATCGCGGGAGCATCAACCTCATGTTGATCCCTCGCCTTCTTCGCCAGATGTGTCTTCTCCCTTTTTTCCCTCTTCTCCCATTGAAATTTGTAGTACTAGTATTCAGGTGGATACAAAGAAGAAGAAAAGGAAGATTAAGAAGAAGAAGAAAAAAAAAACAAGTCTCAACCAATTACTCCTCTCGGTGCCGAGAGTGTTGATCTACACACCCAGAAACTGCGTAAGTCCAAATTCCCTTGCAGGTTTTGCAAGGGCAATCACCTTCTGAAATATTTTCATGGTCTGGCCTTGGTTTTAGAAGAATGGTCTAAGGTTTCCCGACAACCGATGCTGTCAGCATCTGGTCATCATACTGATGATACCCCCTCAACCAGTGACTCTATGGTTAAGAGTCAGAAGGGTAAAGTCAGCAATCCTTACTTTCTCTGTAAGGGCATGCACTTTACTTACCTTTGTCCTCGCATGGATGAAGATTCTAAGCGGTTGGAAGATCTTTTTGTTCCTCAACAACGGCTTCCAACCGGTTATCATAAGTTGTCCCTTGACCTCCCATTGGTTGATAAAGTGGCCAATCCAGTTCTAACCTCAGTCAATCCCATTATTCCCTTTAAGAGTGAAGTTGAAGTGGTCGATCTAGTTCCATCCTTGGTCGATCCCACTATCTCTTTAGGGAGTGAAGAACAGATAGTTCGTGCCACTCTTCCTTTGGAGAGTGAATTTAAATTGGTTGAGTCAATGTCATCTCCACCCGATCCCACTCTTTCGTCAGAGAGTGTTGAGACTGAAGTAGTCTCTTCGACACAGTCTTCATCTTGTCCCTCTCTTCCAGTTGAGAGTGAATTAAAACCCGCTGAAGTTTTCGTAGTTAGTTCCGATTGTTCTACGCAAGAGGAAGTTTTGTCTCTTTCGACAGAACCCTCTCTAAGTAGTGAGGTTATTTCCTTTGACTGGAGTAATCTAACCGAATCTCGTCTTCATTCAAATGTTCCTTTCCAGATAGTTGTGCAAGTTACCGCTAGGAGGATACTTTGCACTATTGTTGATGAAGGGGATTCTATTAGTATTCTATCCTCAACTACTTGGCAAGCTTTAGGTTCTCCTCAGCTTGTTCTAGCCATCAATCAGATACTAGCTTTTAATCAAATACCTACTGCACCTTTAGGGATCCTTCCTTATTTACCTATTACATCAAGAGGGAAATTTTTTTGTATAGATGTTATGGTGGTCTAAGGTCCTTTAGATTTCAATCTGCTCCTTGGACGTGATTATGTTTATGCCATGAAGGCTGTAGTGTCCACACTCTTTAGACTGATGCATTTTCCTCACGATGGGAAGATTGTGACCATTGATCAACTTTCATTTGTTACACCTCACCATCGCATGACTCTTAGTAATAAGACTGCGCTGAATGTTCCGCATGTTCTTTTGGTTCCTTCTCCTTCTGCTAGTTAGCTTCTTCCCATCATAGGTAAAATGGGGGGCATGGCTCCAGTTTATGGACATCACACTGGAATTAAGCTGCTAACTCCTTATGTGAAAAGTAGCAACCTACCAATCTCTAGATATCATGTTGGGTAAGAGCTATCTGTGAGCATAGTTCCCATTCTGTGTCAAGCTTGTTAAAAAATGAAACAGGTTTGTGAGCATAGTTCCGATTTTGTGTCAAGCTCGTTAAAAAATGAAACAAATATCTGTGAGTAGAGTTCTTATTCTGTGTCAAGTTCGCTAAAAAATGAAACAAATTTCTTTGAGCATAGTTTATTTCTAGTTTTAAGCTCGTTAAAAATAAAACTGGCCCTGAGCATAGTTTACCTTTTGGTTTCAATCTTGTGTAAAAATGAAACCATTCCAAAGCATAGTTCCCTTTCTATGTCAAGCTCGTTAAAAAATGAAATAGGCTTTCTCAAACAAAGTTTACCTTTGGGTTCCAAGCTTGCATAAAAATGAAACCATCCTTAAAGCATAGTTCTTTTTTGTTTAAATCTTGAGTAAAAATGAAACATGTGATTCCTTTGGAGCAAGTCTTCCATCCTTTCTCAGGATTGTAACCTTCATTTCATCTACCTTTAGATCCTCTTTCTTCCTTCCTCTCTGGTGAACCTTTTCCTACTAGTAGCCTAGAGTTTTAATTTTGGTGAGGAAAAAGAGTAGGTAGATGAAACGAAGCTTAGGGGGCATGTATTCAACTTCTTTATGTTGAAGTCAAGCCATTGGATAGTTTTTACTGAGGGCAAGTACCGATCTCTGGACATCATGTTGGGAAAATACTGCAAAAAAGACTCATGTTGAGCATACTTTCTCTTAGTTTCAAGCTCGTTAAACCATGAAACAACGTTTTGAGCACAATTCATTCTCTGCTGCAAGCTCATTTTAAAAAATGAAGCAGATACTCTGAGAATTCTTCCTACTAATCTTTGATCTCATTAAAAACAGTAAGATGGTGTTAAGCTTACTTTTCATTTTTCGTGCTCTAGTAAAAACATGAAAAGTGGTTTGAGCTTAGTTTATTACTTTTTCGTGCTCTGGATTCAAACATGAAAAAGGCTCTTGAGCGTTGTTTTCAAAATCTTAGTCGTGCTCGTTAAACCTAGTACTAAATTTCCGAGTCAAATTTTACTTATCTTTTAGGCTCATTAAAATCCATTATCGCGAAAAGAAACCCTAATAGAGTTCTCATTAATCTCTTTTCAGACTCTTAAAATGTGAAAAGATGCTGAGTGAACTTGCCTTCTTCATGCTCGTAAAAGGACCTAAAGAGTCGTCTTCCTGGTGATAGTTTACCCCTTTTTCGGACTAGGGGGCACTACTTACGGAAAATGCATACTCCGACCAATCATGACTGGAAGAGTTCTATTGGGCATTTTTTTATACTTTTTCGGGCCCTAGGGACTAAATCATACGAAAAAGGACCCTTTGGAGTCTTCTTCCGTTTTCGTTCAGACTCTCTAAACATGAACGATACATATTTAACTTTCAATGGACTCGTTAAATTAAACACTGAGAGACCCTCTTTTGGGAACGAAGCCCTGCTTTCTCGGGTTCATAAAACATACGCGATTGAACTCATCTGAAAGATGAGCTATATCGAGTGTTTTTTACCCTCTTCTAGCTCGTTAAAAATCAAAGAGGCACTCATCATTCATGATGGGTAAATTAAGGGAAGGGGAAAACATTTTGTAATAAATGGCAGTTTGTAGTCACCTTTGAACATGGCACTTGTATGCATTTCATTCAGTCAATTGGGTATTCAACTTGCTTCCAAGTCAATCCAATTTCACAAGTCATGTAGGTCCTTTTAGTTTTTCAAAGAATGCATCGTCCGTCGTTGCATTATGTCTTGGTATCCGCCTGGTCGAGTCAATGCTTCCAATTCTTTGGTTGTGTCATTTAATGTTCAAAGGAAATATTGTGTGTCAAACTTACCCTCTGCAGTTAAACTAAACTTTGCATCAACTAATTTTGAGTCAGTCCTGTGGTTACATCATACTCAAGTTCCATAACTTTGTTCCAAGTTTCGTGTCATCAATGTGGGATTCATCATGGCCCTCCTTTGACGAGACTATTCCTGTCGACTTCAACTCATCATCCATGAATTAGTCTTAGAAACAAAGTAGTACCTTGATATTTGTATGCATCAATGACAGATCCTCTCGCTTTCGACAATAGGTTTCCATCATTGAGCTTTGATCGAAAGATTCAAACGAGTGTTTGACATCAAACCATCTATTCACATTCAGAGGAATGTACTATGGTACCTTGGGAATCATTGACATCAATGGTGATCTCTCTCGCACTTGTTAATGGTTCTCATCATTGACCGATAATCAAGTGGTTTATACCATGTTCGACATCAAGACATTGTAATCACATGGATAGAATTGTACTTTGTGGAATACAAGACAAAGACATTGGGTACATGTTAAACGCTCATTGCTTTCCCCAGGTTGTGATGGAGTATTTGTATGAGTCCTAGCATGGATCCACATGGTATGTTCGTGGCTGTGCTCAAATTTGTGTCTGCATGACATAGATCTATATTGTATGTCTGGTAGCTATGTCCAAATTTGAGTCTTCTTCACATGGATCTACGTTGTATTTCAATAGCCATGAATTTTTGTATCTCACATGGATCTGCGTTTTATTGGTCGACAACCATGTTGTGAGTCATTTGGGACATGTATCAAAGTGTAAAAGGTGCTACAGAAAGTTTGTGATGCTTGAGAGTTCCAACCATTGGACCTTTGCCTCGGGACTATACCTTGTTCTATCAAATTATTTGCCTATCATTTCCCTCTAGCCTCATATTTTGGGGGGCATTCTGTTACACCTAAATCTCGTCACCATCATGTTATGAGATAGGTATTCCCTTGTCTGCTGCAATCCCTTAGAGTTTGTCCTAGAGAAATGAAAGGAAGAAATTATTCCCTTACATTTTTTCTTGTTTTGAGACAGTAACGCACCTTTTACATGTGAAAAGGGAGGTGCCATTGCTCTTTTCCTTCATGAAAAGGGTTTTACCCCATTAACACCGCCTTTTCCCTTTATTAAAAGTGTGATGCTCGAGTTTTAAAGGCAAAAAAGGAATCTTCGAGAGGCTTCTTGAAGCTTGCCTCCATGGAGATTCATCCCTATGGTTTAGGATCACCTGGACTCGAGATCCCCCCTAATAGGATCTCCCTTCCACCTCATCCACCATTTCCTCAACCATCCCTATTGTCCCATGCCTTTAAATACTCGCTCATCCCCCATGGGAAAGAGGAGGAAGAATTGTGTTGAACACCCAAACTCTGTTAAAATAATTCTTGAGTTATTGGAGGCAAGGTGAAGTTAGAGGCAAGGAGCCATTGGAAAGAACTCTCAACACCAAGGCATAAAGGTTGTAATCTCTCCAATCAGTTGTAATAAAAAATGTCTTTTTCTTACCCATATTGACAATATCATTTGTATGTATTGTTTGATTCCTTGGTCACAAGCATAGATTTGGTTTATTATCTTGTATGCTATTATCTTTCTATTGTTATCTTCAATCTTTTACAGGTTCTTTTACGGTGGAAAATGTGAAAGCTTCAAGAATAGTGAGGACTATTACACTGAAATCTCATCACCATCATGTTATGAGATAGGTATACTATTGTTTGCTCCAATCCCTTAGAGTTTCCCTAGAGAAATGACAGGAAAAAATATCCCCTTGCAATTTTTCCTTGTTTTGAGCTGGTAATGCTCCTCTTCCGTTGAAAAAAGGTGGTGCTAGGGCAGCACCGCTCCTGATACATGAGCAAGAAGTGGTGCCACCGCTCCTTCCCTCACTGCAAGAAGAGGTACCCCTTATCACCGCTTGTTTTCTTCATTGGAGGAGCGATGCTTGAGTTTTCAAGGCAAAAAGAGAAGCTTCGAGAGGATTCTCGAAGCTGACCTCCATGGAGCCTTATCCCTATGGTTTAGGACCAGCTGGAGCTCAAGATACTCCCTTTTTGGATCTAATCTCCACCTCACCCATGAGATCCTCAACCATTCGTATCCTCCCATGCCTTTAAATACTGGCTCACCCCCCATGGGACAAAGGAGGAAGAGTTGTGTTTCATACCCAAACTCTGTCAAAATCATTCTCGAGTCTTTGGAGGCAAGGTAAAGTTAGAGGCAAGGAGCCATTGGAAGGAACTCTCAACACCAAGGCATGAAGGGTGTAGTCTCTCCAATCATTTATAATAAAANTATATTGCTTGATTCCTTGGTCACAAGCATAGATCTAGTTGATTATATTGTATGCTATCATGTTTCTCTTGTTGTTTTCCATCTTTTACAGGTTCTTCTACGAGGATATCAAGGACAACCTTTGAGAGAAGTATTATGGCATTCCATTTAGTTGATTAACCAGATCTAGGTGAAGTTTAACATTTGGTGTTTGTGTTTTGTTCTAGACCTGAACCATTCAGATCTAGAGAACTAGCTCTTGTCCGTAGGAGGTGTGTATTTTCGGCTAACAAGGACATCCTTTAAGGGAAGTATTGTGGCATTATATTCAAGCAATTGACCAGATCTAGGGAAAGTTTAACATTTTGGGTTTGTGTTTTGTTCTAGACCTGTATCATTCAGATCTAGGGAAACGACTCCTGTAAGCAGGAGGTGAGTATTTCCAGCAACAAAGTTCCAATATTCTCAACATGCATTAATTACTACAAAGCCCTTACAACCCATACATTATTACATAATCATTATTATATTCATACAATCATGTACTAAATATGCATGAAACCCATATTGACATGCTTCCATAGATGATGAGATCAATACCTTGAACCAAACTTGGGAGCTTATTCCTCTACTTCCAAAGAGGAAAATTGTACCTCTTGACATCTACATCAATTCCTTCACAAAACAAAAGTTCTTAGCTGTCATACTTGGGAGTATTGGAGACTTCCACTTCAAAACAATTGATTAGTTGTTTTGTGTCATACTCTTTTAAGGGGGAGTTTTGTTCCCACTAGGTTTTCCCTCTTGGCTCACTTTAGGAGGATTTTTTTATTGTAAAATGCGTACCTAACATGGCCTTGGTTTTGGGGATTCATTCATCATCTACACCCTAGTAATGTTCAGGGGGGTGTTGGAGATATTACACACTCCATAAAGCATAAAGCATGACTTTTACTACTTTTACTCCCTTTACTCCATAAAGCCATGTGACCTCCATAAAGCCATGTGACCTCCATAAAGCATGGATTTTAATGAGTGTCTAATATCTCTCTATAATCACTCCAATGTCATATATTGGGAGTAATTCTACTCATTCTGAAACAATACACTTCATTATTTTCTCTCAGGCTTGTCTCACTTCTCTTCTCTTTCTCGCATGCTTTATGTGAATTTTCTACTAGTTAGGTTCACTGTGAAAACTTCACAATAATAATAGTATTTACAATAAGAGCATGGGGATTCACAAAAACATAAGTTGTATAACTTCATAAGTTGAGTTAATTTAATATTAATTAATCAAATAAAGTGTTGTAAGGAAAGTATAATAAAAATAATAAATTTTACCTATTTATCTAACTAAGGGGATTTTTGCATGGAGTGAATGTTGTAGGGAGGACATGTGTCCTTAGGGGAATAAATTTGGGAAATAGTAAAAGGGGAAATTAGAGGGAGAAGGGGTTCTTTGCTTCTTCCTCCTCCTCACTTGTTCTTTGGGGGGGTGTTGGAGGTCGAGGGTGGGATTGTGATGATGGCTAGTTCTTTGGCTTGGTATTTCTAAATGAAGGATCGTGGGCTCTTAGTCATTGACTAGGAGGATGGTTGGGAGGAGAGTTCCCTCCTACACGTGGTTACGAGTTGTTGGTGGTGTTGGTCGATTTTCCTATTTCTACGGTACATCTGTAATTCTAAAATTGTTAGCCATGTATGCCTTCTTCCTCGTCCTACTGGTTACTTGATTGGTTGCATAGCTTTTTAATGTAAGTTGGTGGTGTATATTGTGATATTATTGGATATGAATGATGAATTTGGTGGTAAATAATATGTTTTACTTGTATCTTAAATATAAGTTAATTTGTCGTCGTAAATGTAAATGATAAATAACATATTATGATATTAAAGATTTTACCTCTTAGTAAATGTCTTAAAGTCCTTACATTTGGTATAAAAAACTGATGTAAAACCTATGGGCATCTCGAACTAAGAATAATTGATGGGAATTTTAACCACAATTGATTTTTGAACTATAATATAGAGTTAAAAGAAATACTAACCAAGCAATTATATATATAATAGAGATTTGGGTGTAAAATATTAAATATTGATATGGAGAACCAAAACCATGCACACAACAAAGCATTCATGTTCGTTTGTGTTTATGAGCCTAGTGTTGCAGGACGCATGCTGGAATCATGCTACATCTTACAGACATCAATTTTAGGTTTCACTCAACCAGTTCCATCCCGAGTATTCATGGTTTATAGATGCTTTATTATGATATCTACATTATGCCAATACCTAATGATTTTTTTTTTATCAACTACAGAGTTCCCCAGTGGTCATTAAAAAATGATAAGATGTTATACATTACTTACAAAGGGCCATTCTCATATTGATTTTTTTATTTATTATTGTCCAAAGTTCTTGTTTATGGTAGAAAAATAGGAATTTCCATATTAACATAATGAAGACACATTAAAAACTACCCTAATTACGATGGACCAAATAAATTTTAATTTTTAGTCAAAGACCTAACTAGAGACGGGTTCTGCGCTCCAAGAATGCCACCGAATGGGGTTTCGAATCTTGAGTCAGAATGGCATATGACGCAAGAGATCGAACATCTCCTGCTTTAGACGAAGACACAATTAGAACGTTGATTAAATCTTTGCACAAATCAATCTCCAAGGCTAAATCAACAAGATTTATCAAAAATCCTAATATACTTGAAGTTATGCTTCCTGCTACATCAACCAAACAAAAGGCTCTAGCGATACTAGAGAGAGGACTTATAGGCCAATTCACAGTATCTAGTCATCTCTTATATCAGTGGATATCTAGCTTCAAGAAAACTAGTTAGCATTAATTAGGGACATAAAGACATACTAGTTATGCAGGAAAGGCTTTTACACCTTTTTGTTTGAACTGAAAGAAGATAGAGATTTAATTCTGAAGTGGACTGTGTTTATTTAGTAATAGAGGTATGTGCCTAAATAGATGTACTCTTGATTTTGATCTAGACTCATTTATCCCTTCGATAGTTTCAGTCTGGGTAATATCACCTCATCTTCCTCTCCACTGCTGGGGAGATGATTCTTTGAAAGATATTGAGAACACCTTGGGTAAATACATAGATACGACTAAACCTAAGTAGGGAATGTTCCAGTCTACTAGAATATGTGTGGAAGTGGATCTTGAAAAGGGGCTCCCTAAAGTTATACACCTTGTTCTGGATAATTGGAGTCATTACTAACAATTGGATTACAAACAATTACCATTTAAGTCTAAAGCATGCCATGTATATGGTCATTTTGCAAAAGATTGTAAGAAAGTAGGAGATTCAGTTATTGCTTAGAAAAATTGTGATGATCAATGGAGAACAATTCAAAAGAAATTCAATCAAGTTATTGTCATGAATCTTGTTGATATCCATTCATCATCTCTAGTAGATGTTTCAACAGAACCCCCCCCCCCCCACCACTTATCTTTACAAATAGATTCGAACCATTGCTTCAAGAAACCCCTGGTAGGTTTATTGAGAGCATGCCTCCAACGGTGAAAGAATTGGGGTCTACTTTCCCACTCAAGGTCTCATCCATAATGCTTAGAGTTGATTTGGAAACAACACGAGTTGATAAAGATGGGAAATCAAAGGAACAATTTGCCGAATCTGAACCATTAAAGGATATGCAAATAACATCAGTGGGGGTGTGACAACAAAACAAGTAAGACAAGCTATCTTTGGGTAAGAAAGAGAAATGGTGGAAAGGGAATAAATATATTCTCAAAAGGCAGGGATAAAACCAATGAAATAAGTCCGAGAAGAAATTTCAAATAAATAAATTTTGGTGTTGCAATCAACCTTGGATCGCAACATCATAGCAAGCTCAACGAATTTATCTCTTAAAGGAGTCGGAAACCCTGTGACCTTGGGATCCCAAAATGGGGGAACCAACAAGCCAACAATTAAATAATGAAATTAGTCTCCTAGAATAATAAAGGTATGGGTAGTATAAATAAGGAGGAATCCATGAGACAATTAATAAAGAAAAAAAACCCTCAATTATTCTTCTCTGGGAGACTAAACTTGAAGACAGGGTCATGAAATATTGAGTGTGGAAGCAATGGAAAGGAAGAAAAGGGATATAGGTTAGTTTGAGAGGGGATTTAGGAGGAATTAACACGTTATGGCACAATACCAAGCTTGAACTTATTGAAAGTAAACAAACTCGACACTGGATCTATTCGGACCTAGTAAGTATAGAATTTGGAGCCCACTTTAAAGTATTAAAATGATATGTTTCAACATATTATAAAGAGAAATTATAATGCTAAAAAACTTTTGCAAATGAAAGAGATAGAGCATATATGGGGATATTTGGAGATCTTGTTCTCTTATATTCCTCTGATCACAAGCCAAATAGTCTCTCTCTAACCAAAAATTCAAATTATGGGCCCTTACCATTAGATTCAACCCCTTTTGTCTCCACCACAATAAGGTTGTTGAGATCATCATGTCAAACTAGAAGCGGAAATGGGAGGGCTATCCAAGTTATATATGGGAGTTAAATTAAAGGCGGTCAAACAAAATATAAAGAAGTGGTCCAAAGCCGATTATGTAAAGCTCTTTGCTGGAAAAAAAAGACTTTAGAAAATTTGGTAGAAATACAAGAGCAAATGGAAGTAGGAAATCCAACTTTACAACAGAGACTAGAGGAAATTGAAAAAAACAAAAGACTCCAATCTATACATAGAGAAGAGGTAGAATACCAGTGATTAAAATCAAGAAGTTTGTGGATGCAAGTAGGAGATAGAAATACATCATATTTTTTTAGATACGAGAAAGCAATGCAAAGCAAAAATAATGTCAAATAAATCACCGATTATACTGGATGCAAAGTTACGAAATACAATGCAATAAAGGTAGAAGCAATATAACACTTTAAAATGTTATTATCAAAGCAAGAAAAAGCAGATCATGAAACAATCATGGAAATGATAACAAATATTCCCACAACAATTTCTCAAATGGACAATCAAGAATTAGATAAATATATAGAGGAAAGAGAGGTAATAAACACAATCCAGGATTTAGAGCCAGACAAAGCTCTGGGTCTCGATGGATTCTCTAGAGCCTTCTACATAAAATTTTGGGAGTTAATAAAAAACATATTTACGTAAGATGATTAAATGGTCTCTGAAAAAAAGGAAAATTAGGAGGAAGAACAAAATCCTCATTTATGGCTCTTATCTCGAAAGGGAAAATATTTTAACATTCTCTAAGTTCAAACCAATCTTATTGTGCAATTCTTCTTACAAAACAATCGCTAATATTTTAGCCAACAGAGTCGAACCACTCTTGTCCCAAATAATATTAGAAAATCAAGGGGTTTCATTTCCAAAAGGAAAATTCTTGACAATATTATTCTAGGTGAAGAATAATTTCACGCTAGTAAAGTCAAGAAAGAGGGAGGCATGGTCATAAAAATGGATATCGCCAATGCATTTGACATGGTGAAACACTCCATCCTATTCACAATACATAGTAAATTTGTATTCTTTTCCACTTTTATAGGATGGATAAAATCATGCATAACAAATCCATGGATAACACCATTGGTAAATGGAAGACTCATTGATTTATTCCAGGGGGAAAGGGGATTGTGACAAGTATGCCCACTTTCTCCCATTCTTTATATTCATATGGTAGACTCTTTAGGTAGAATAGTCGAATATGAAAGGAGTATTGGAAATCTCCTAGGTATCAATATTGTCAAAGGAGTTAAGGATCTAAATCATTCCTAGTTTGTCGATGATACTTTGTTGTTAGGAGGATCTTAAGTGGTGATATACAATATATTCAAACCATTTTAGACATGTATTTAAGGGCTTCAGGTGAAGAAGTAAATAATCATAAATGATGTGCGTATGGATGGAATACATAAGGTACAAGAATTAAAAATATTGTTGATATTCTGGAATTTTTATGCCAAAAATGATTACCATTATTTCATCTACTTAGGAATCCCCATTTTCCTAGGTCGACCTTGAGATATGGACTAGAGGATTGTGATTGTAAAAATCAGAAGAAGAAAAAAATGGAAGAATGGGGAACCTAGTGGCACAACCCAATTGACAGAGTAGTTCTGATAAAATCAATTCTATTATCATTAGATATTTATCAGAACTCCATCTTGCTTGCCCCAATTGGGATTTATAGACATATAGATAGCCTTTAATGCAAATTCCTATGGTAGGGAGGCAAAGCCAATGCTAAAAAATATCATTTAGTAAATTGAAAACAAGTGTTGGCGACTAAAAACAATGGAGGTTTGGCAATTAGGGACATTGGTATCCTCATCAAGCTTTGGGGGATAAAATTATGGGGAACATTACTACATGGAAGAAGCGGGTGGAAGAACGTTGTAACCAAGAAATAGACTCATTCAAATAAAAGTATAATTATAGATCAACTATTTAATAATGAGTCATGTACAACCATATGGAGTTTTCAAAGCTTTGGTAGACATTGTAAAAAGCCAAGCTACATGGATGCTAGGAAATGGACAAAGTATTAGAATATGGGAGGATAGTATCCTGGGTTGGGTTGAGTTAAACAATAATACGACCTTATAAAATAATTTTCATACCCTGGTAGATATATTTGTGTGGGATTCCAAAGGAATATGGAAGGGATGGGGAATCAATAACCTCTTGGAGGAATCAAAACTTGTTAAATGGAATTGATCCTACAAAACCCTCAACTATGGATAGGAAGGTATGGGGCCCCAAATGCAGTAATTACATAGTAAAGGAAGGCTATAGAAAGGAAAACAATGATATATGTGATTTCCCCCAAAACTCAATATAGTCTCTAATTTGGAAAAGTGAAGCTCTGCCAAAAAGAAAGCTCTTCAACTAGGAATTATGTCATGAAAGAATTTTAACTTTTGATACTCTTCATAGGAGAGGATTACAAGGGCCTTCTCAAAGTCACTTATGCAAACAAGAAGAAGAAAGTGTGAAGCACTTGTTCTTTAAATGTGATTTTGCATTAGAAGTATGGAGGAGAACAATTGGAGGACTCAACATCAATCCAATTACCCCCAAAAGTTGAAGAGAAGCATTTGTAACGTGGCATGATAAGTACCCGAGGAAGTTCAAAAATAAGCCATTGATGAAATGGGTTTGGAAAGTACTTCCTTACTTCATTATTTGGAAGACATGGCTAACTAGAAACACTTTTATTTTAAAAAACAAAAAACATAAGGAGAGAGTAGTAGTTGGTTAGGCATGGGCTGTGATGCAATAAACTATCAAAGTTAAAGGACATGATAGCAACGAATACCACATTTGGATATCGAATAAAGATAGTGGTTACAAAGCATATTAGATCATCTAGGGTAAGGTAGCCAAATGAAAAAGCTAAGGATGAAAGAAAAGTCAAAATGGTTGTTGAGAATCAAACTATTGAAGTCGGATGGATTAATTGTAGTACAAATGCATNGGGTGCTCTTTGAACCCAGAGGAAAAAATGAGGATACCTATGCATGGGTATTGAGGGTGACTTCAAATAATCAAGTTAAAGCCATGTCACTTTAGCAAGGTTTGACACAAGCTCACATATGGAATATAAGACATATATTAGTAGTCAGGGATTGAATGCTTATGTTTCCACATATGGCTCTTAAAATGACTCCAATGGAAGGATGTCTTTGTCGAATATTGTGGAAAATTCAACAACCAATGTCATAATTTGAAGAAGTGCAAGTCTTTCATTTCTAAATGAATTAAATAGATGAGTTGATCATTAGGAAAACAATGCTTGCAATCTAGAGCAAAGTACTTTAGAACTTCATGGGGGAGTGATAATCTAGTCCGCCATCCCATTGCTCCACCTCCAAAGATTTCGAGCTATATTTCACCAAGGGTTGTCACATTTAAGAATTCAATATAGAAAGTATTAGGGGAGGTGATGGTGATATGCTTGATCAAATAGTTTGCATGTGAGAGAAGGTGGGAAAAGATGGACACCTTGTGTACTTTGGTTTTGAGTAATGACAAGAAAAGCACAAGGGATTGTGACAATTCTTGTGATAAGTTGGAGGGTAGCCACATTTGTAATATAACAAACACTCGAGTTGAAACATGGTGGAGCAAGGAATCCGAGACCAGTTCAAACACAACTGGTAAGATATTGTATACTACATCTCTGGCAAGGAATGGAAGGTGGTTTACTATAATTCTTATTTCAATCTTCACATAAAGATTCAATCTCATTGTTCATCGACTTGAAGGTTATGCTATGTTTCTGAAATTTGTTTGGAGTTAGAGAGTCACCATTGCAACAAGGATTTATATTTGAGGAGGAGGTCATTTAAAGTGCTAAGGTTCTATTACATCAAGTTGAAGGTCAATTGCGGGAAATTTTTCAATATCAAATCCTTTTCTATTGAAAAGATATACATTTTGGAACTTCAAATTGGTCAAATATCTGGAATTTTGAATAGAGATATTGTTGTCTATCTATGGTTAAATTGGTGCTCTTTTTGAGTGTCAGAAGATAAGGTATTAGAAGTTAAAATCTTTGGTATGCAACATCCCTCCTTTTATAAAAACTCAGAAGCCAAGAGGAATAATTTCACGATGGAGAATGCAAACGAGAGAAAGGAAATAATTAGTAGAGGAATAGAGAGTTTGAATGTTGAAAATCATGAAGCAGTTTTGTAAGCACCGTATAAAATGGAAGAGCGTGGTAAAAACTTGGAGAGTATTGTTATCTGAAACTCATCAATTATGTATATCCAATTGGAGATGTTGAATGCATAGTTGAATAAATTGATTTCCAAACTCATTATGGTTGAAATTGAAATTGATTATCTTAAAGGAAACAATTCAGAGCATGAGGATAAAATTTGGGCCATGCAGCTTATGTTGCAGTTACATGATCAAGGGGTTTATACATGTTATGGAGAATATCTGAAAATTCCCACTTCTTAAGAATCGAGAGGATCAAATGGTGGTACCCAAAAAATGACAAATATGAAAAACATGGAGGACAAGGCAAGCATTGAAGCTCAACAAATACCAGGCACTCCTCCAGATGTAGAGAATAAAGAAAAAGGCCTATAGAGTCCAGGTTCTTTCTTTTTGAAAATTTTGTAATTAATTTTAAATGTGTTTTTCTAGCTGGTCATTAACGTATGGTTTACTTCATTAAAATAGATGCAAAAAAGATAAGTTTGGTAGTCTCCAACTAGTGTGAGCCAAAAATGTTGTGTTTTGTAAAAATATTTGTAGGACTTTTATTGTGAAACATTATGTTGTACATAGGTTGATCGATAAGGATGCAACCTTTTTTTGATTAATACAGAAAGTATATGTTTCCGTTAAAAAAAAACTACCCTAGCTACACCTATAGGTGGAAAGGAAAAATGACCTTATTGGGATTTACTTAACGGAGAATCGTTAAGTAAACCAGAGGGATTTGTATGTCTGGAAATCACTTCTAAATTCCCCTCATATTGGGGAGAAATCTTGTTTGCAAATTAGAAACCTCAAATTTAGTTTTCATAGTTTTATCCTGGGAATGAACCCGTTCCTTTGTTTTTTCTATTCCTACATTTTTTTGGTTTGTCATGGGATTTTTCTTCATTATTATTTTAATTTTTCTAAACCCTTCCCCATATGTAACTTGGGTATTATGAATGGTAATATTTTCGACCCTTGTTTGGAAAAGTCTTTTGGGACACCATAAAATGTCATGTATTGTGGCATATCCTACACCTGAAGGTGATGTTTTCATAATCTAACAAGTAACAAGTGAGCCAAATGGGAGCCTTATAGATATAAGATAGTTATGTCTAGTGGACCATTGTTGAGATAAAACTGAGGGTGAAGCCTAATTACGATGAACTCTTCATATTTCCTAATTTTTTGTCTGATTCTAGAGTCTAAATTGATACATCGACCTAAAGCATTCATGATTTTCATGAAATTCTTCCTCCAATAAGAAAGAGGGTTTGTAAACTCACCAAAATTGGTTAGTGGTGAAAGACATGGTTGTTGGGTTGAACTCGGTGAGCAGGTTTCATAAAGAGGTTAACACTTTCTTGGGAGTTGATACCATGGCCACTTTTCTAATTTTCTTTCTATATCCTCTGGGATCTAAGAATGAGAAAGGAAAATACCTTTGGCATATAGATTATATAATTTTCAGTCTGGTGTTTATTTAGCCAAATTATCATTGCATCTCCAATTAGCCAAAGTCTATTGAACCTAGAGATGTGTATATAATCCATGCAATTTCCAATATTGTTTGTGGTTCACTTTGAGGAGACCAAAAGAAAAGTGACATTTTTTTAATCTTTCTATAAAGAAACTATTGCCTTGTTCATTGCAATTTTCTACACTAGCACTGGGTGTATGTATTCCTTCTTTAATTGCTTCCTTGTAATAAAGAGAAACAATAAGAGGTGAGTTTTTTTCATCTTCTCGGAATTTGAAGTATCAATATTTCATAATAGAGATCCATACTTCTTTTTTTTGTAAATAAGATATTATATTACTGCTTCAGAAAATTTACATGGAAACCATTACAAAATACCTTGCCAACATACAAAAGCTATGACACATCACCTTATTCAAAAAGACAATTATAGGTCTTGATAAACTTTTGAACCATACAAAACAAGATCTTGTCCTTCATACATCAAATATTATCAGTGTTTCCCTAAGATACACTCTAAACTACAATATCAATCTCCATACTACAGGATAATGAAAAATCATGACACACACTACATTAAACATAAGTACCAAAGAACCAGCCCTAGAGGAAGGAAACATGCCCCACATACACCTAGAATTGGTGCTAATGTCACCACCAACATCTCCAGAAATATCAACAGCTGCAGAAGAATCCCCTTTGTTGGAGATCAAGCCAGAGCCACCAAGAACGAGGAGAAGTGCTCGTGCTAGAACCCAAAACCAAGGGGAGGGGGGTATAGAATTGGATTCCCATCTTGCTAGCCATAATATCAATATTTTGATGCATCAATCGATAGTTGTGATTGTGCTCCTTATAAGCACGAGCAAGGTCTTCATCACCAACTTCTTTATTCACAGATTCAATTAAGACATGGGAAATAAGTCCCTTCATCACCCAATAGGTCACCATAATCTGGTCATAAGAAGACATTCGACCCACAGTCGTCCCTGGATCCTACACCCATTCGGCTAAATCCATTTTTACCTCTTCCATCTTAAGAGTCTTTACTTACTCCCATATATACTTTTCAACTTGCTCAAATTCCCCTTGGATGGTTGGAGGGATTCTCCCGGAAAAAAGGCATCTTGTCAAGCCCTCTTCTATTCATGGGTTACTCTTGGGATCTTAATATCCTTCTCAGCCTTCATTTCCCCCTTTTCCCTTTTCCCTCTGGTTTCCATGATGGTATTCCAAGGGTGGGGGGGTGATTAATCTCCCATATATTTCTTCCAACTAAAACCCACAAAAACTCCAAAAGGATGTGAATACCAAGGAAAATGCATTTTGGTTGAGACTTTCCCTCCACATTTATATATAATCCATCATTCCATTCCTTAATTTCCTTAATCATGACTTTATCCTTCTTGTTAGGACATAGGATTTTCCCTCCTTTCATTACATCACTTCACATCAGATCAATATACTTCATTCTCTAGCTAAGGACAATGTTGTATCCCTTCCTCATCATAGTTCACATGGGAGCTTAGATGAGCATTCAACTGAGAATTATTTCCATTAATACCTATAGCATCGATGAGAGTTGGGAAGTTATTATTCTGAGTGTCCACCATACCAAGCACGTGGTTCATTACTCAGAATTCATGGGATTGGGACGTGTCACCACATTCCTTCATCGAAGAAATGAGTGTCCTAGACGACCAACTGGGAGAAATTGTTATCCCAAGTGTGAGTCTCAAATCTAGCTAGTTGCCCCTCCTTGAACTTGCTTTTCTCATTTTCTCCCACGTTTTCCAGGTGCTCTGCAACCTAATTACCGTCCTGTTTGACATGGAAAAAGGTCCAAGAATGGGGTTTGTTGAGCAGAGAGTTCAAATTTTCTGACCTGTACTTAAGCCTCCAGCTCTCTGCCATTTTGGAAATTCATTGACCATTTCATAAATTCCTTGCCATGTGGATAATGATCTGGGAATCACCCTCAACGATGGTAGGTTACCATCCTTCTCAAGAAACCAAATTGATCCCAAAGACAAGGCCCTTAAGTTATTTGCCATTGTTAGTTTCATTGCCTATGTATCTGAAATATATTCACATAATTATGCCTTCATGATTTATTACAACCCCTTCAAACCCTGCAGACCTCGAGTTACCTTGGGACTCTCTATTGAAGTTGATATTGATGGATCCTACTGGGGGAGAGGAACAAATGGACAGGATGGTTGAGGATAAAATTTAGATCTTCCTAGAATAAGGAATTGGTCTGACCGAGAGTTGCTCCACTCCACTAAAATCCTTTTATCTGGGTCAGCCACTTCCTAGTATTTTACATTCCATTGGGTAATTCTAATTGTCTCATGTATATGGAATTCCACCTTGATCCATACATCTTATGGGGAGGCTATTGTATCCTGGAAAATCCATCTATTTTTCTCCTTCCAAATTTCCCATAAAAGAAATATAGGGAACATGAGCCAAAAGTAGTTGACAATGGGATTTTGGAAGGCCTTCAACTCCCAATCCCTAACAGTTTGGTTTGGATGACCTTTGATATAGTTGGAATGGTCAAAGATCTACACCACCTATAGTAGAGGGATGACACAAAGGCACAAGCATCCAGGAGGTGGTCTACGGTTCTTTCACATTTGCACACATTGAGCACTATGAGGGGCCAACCATACCACTCTTTTTGAGGTTTTCTCCGGTGAGGCTTCTTCGATGCATTACCATCCATAGTAAAGTGGCAACTTTGGGCCATAGGTTTGTGTTGGTTCCCAAGTTTTGGCCATGATACTATGCGCTGAGTCTGATTTAGTAAATCAGTTTGGTCTAATAGAATTAGTTAAGCAATTGGGCACTAGTATGAGTTTTTGAGCTAATACTGCAACCTACTTAAGGAGAAATTTTGTAAGAAGAAGTTGATGTTAATGTTGGGCTGAATTAATGTCGTTTTAATTTTGTTGTAGTATTTTCCCAACCCTTTAAATTTTCAATACGAGGTTCTTAGGCTTACGAATCACATGCAAAGTATGTGCAGGACTGAAGCGAAATTAAGCTAATATAACCCCCCGTGAAACTAAGACTAATCTAATCTAACCCCCCTTAAGCTGAAACAAGCAATTGCTAAACTAATGCTGGAAGATGAAACACATGGCTGAAATTAATTTGCATAAAAGAATGACAACATATGAAGAGCAACAAGACAACACACGTGAGCTCACATTAACAATAAAGAAATCTTAATTTACATCACAAGAATCAATGACAAATCATGAAAGCATCAAAGCCAATATTATGAACAAAAGCTAAGAATTCCCTTCTCCATATTACAAAGTCAAGCCTAACTTCTACAATCTACTATCTATCTCTGACCTATATCCTATGATGCCGAATGAAGAGAGAGCACTCTCTTTTATACATGAACTCCTTTGAGAAGAAGATAACCATCTCATAATGAGAGATCCACTATTCACTCAACCACTCAACTACTTTCCTATTATTACAAGATATGATCCCTTCAAATCCTCCACATGTCTCTCACAAATTCTCCACATGTCTCTCATAAATCCTAAATAGGATATGCCAACCAAATATTCATGATCTTCTCATTAGAATTAGCTTGAATAATTATCTCCTTGAAATAGTGGAGGAGATAATCGAGAAGTCCTTTCTTGAATTAATCCTTCACATATTCCTACATATTACAAAGCTCATCCATATTTGAGATATTAGTGAAAAACATGTTTAATTTCTAATATTTTAATCATAAATTCACTTATAATACTAAAATGAATAAAGTGGAAATAATAAGGTGAAACCCACATATAGGTATGGAAATGGTATGATAAAAGGTTAATGGGATGATGAAATGTGAGAAATAGCAAAAGATAAAGTGGATGAAAATGTGACATTTCTGAGTCTCAACAGTTAAGTTTCTAAACTCCTATTGTAATCAGTATTATGAGTAATGATTGTGAACTTTGTTTAAAAGATCAAGAATATTGTAGTACTTCCTATTTTTGTTAGCTTCTTGATATTTTCCATGTATCTCACGAGAGACATTTGAGATAAGTTGTTGAGCTGGCTCATGAAGATTGAATATAATTGTGACTGAAAGTAACATAATGAACTTTCTCTTTTCTGGGTTTTACTTGTTGTATAATGTATGTGTATAAATTATTGCGACTTGTGTTTATTCTGAGTTTGTTATGTTGTGACCGAAGAGAATATTCTACTGTAAATTTCCATAAGACGGTGTAATGTATTCCTTACCTCCTCTAAAAGGCTAATTCATGTTTTTGAATTTCAAATGTGCATCTCGGATGAGACTTTACTCTTCCTGCAGGGTATCGAAAACACCAATGCTTATGGTGTTTTTGTTGGCTGTTTATGTTGAAACTTGGGTATGACAGATTGTAACAAAAAATGGTTTTGTTGCCAAGACCCAATAGGAATTGTGTAGGAGGTATAGAGCTATGAGGTGGAAACCTTGGAAAGTAGAGCTCGAAAATTGGTTTGAAAGCAAGGAAGACGAATTTTTGTGATAAGAAGTTACAGGATTGTCAATTTTTCATCGTAAGTTTGGAAGGATAGATATATTTATTCAGATCCACATGAAATTTTCTTCTATGAATTTCCTATTCTAATTTAGGAGTGGGTAAAGAGACATGCTTAGATAAATACTACGTGGACTGTGATTGTGCCATTCGCGTGGGTAGAAGAAAAGATCTAAGAATTGAAGGATTTGGACAATACTTCGACTGGAGCCATAGATTTCAGGTTCTTATGCATAAGGGAAGGCTATATCATTGAATTGGTGGTTAAAACCAACGAATCATATACTCATGCAGAGGAAAAGTTTGAATCATGCCTAAGGAAAGCATTCTTGAAGTGAATCCCATTGCGGTTAAAAATGATTTTTATTGAGAAGGGGATAATGACAATGAACCCCAACGAAATGTAAGCTTAAATCTTGTGCAATGGGGGTGGGGTGTGAAGCTACCTTGGTGGGAGTCATGAATCCAGAAGAATATAGTATCCAAAGAGATAACAAACAACAAATAAGGGATTAAATAAAGTAAGAAGTGAAAAGAAGAAAACAAGAAAAACAATCTAAGGGAGAAGATAAGGATCAAAGAGGAAAGAAAACCACTAAAGAAGGGAATACACAATGAGAAGGCGTAGATGGTTGATATGTGCTCCAAGAAGGCACAAAGTCTTAGCAAGCAGGATGCTCAGAATATGAGATACCTTCTAAAGGGTGTGGAGTATAAGAATATGAAAGCTCTGTTGAAAACAATGACATTACCCCTCTAATACTGAATGGAAGAACGGATCAAGAAGATGAAATTCAATAAAAGGTTGTATGTCCTACGAACCTTCTTGGAGATCCCAAGTAGAGATACAGTAGCTGAGTCTGATCCCCAATGGAAGGAATGAGATCGATAGATAGTGGCCAAGGTATGAACCCCGCTTTATCCCTACTTCCTAGTGTTCTTTATATAATCAAGAAAACCAGTTTGATTTTGAAGTTGTGCAATAGAAAAACCCTGAGACAATATCTGCGAGGATAGTCCTTCCTCAACATCAAACAAGTGTTTGAGTTAGTTCTAGTACAAGTAATGGTAGTAATTCTCTACCAACCTTTCTGCCGCAAGGTGGAACAAGTAGTTCAAGAAGAATGGCGACTGCGTTCGATTCCACCCAGTGACTATTGGTTTTTCATGGGACAGGAAATGATGATGTAGAAAAACATTGGTTCACTTGTGAAGCCATTTGGGATGTGAAGAACATCACAAATGAAGATTTCGATATTGCGCAGTTGGATATGACCTTTAGAGATCGAGCATTGATATGGTATATGAAGTATAAGGCTATTGTTCCTACAGGACATGTAAGGTCATTAGCTATGATTAAGTCATATTTGTTGAGATAATTCCAGAAGCCGAAGTCAGAATCTCAATGTATCATAGAAATATAGGAGATCAAGAAAAAATTTGGTGAGTCTGTGTGGGATTATGAACAATGATATAAGATATTGATGGACTGACTAAGCTTTCCGTTAAATGATGTCCATCATTGCAAATGGTTCATATTAGGATTATTACCACACATAAGAATCCCTTTAATGCAACAAAAAGTGCTAACCCAAGTGGATTGATTGGAAATTGCAATCATATTAGAAGTAACCACTGGAGGCAAAGCAACGCTTGGAATGGAACAAGTACAATCACAACTAGTTGAGATGACGATACAACTTCAAAACTTATCCATTGTGAAACTGACTCGGGAATGTATATCCTGCAACTTTTGTTGAATAAATGGACATCATAATAACAAGTGCCCAATGCTAAATATTTACATGGGAGTTGACGTACCAAGTCCATCCCCCCTTTCTCCTAATCCATATTGGTGTGAAATTTGTAGAGAATGGGGACACTCACCACTGAATTGTCCAACTCTACATAAGTACCAGAGCTCGACACACACACCATTTTGCGACTTGCGTAAGTATGTGGGCCATGATGTGAATAATTGTTGTGTGTTTTATCTAATGAAATATATTACAATGGACACATATTGGGTTCAAGGCATAGAATAAAATAAGCCCCCTGATCAGGGACAAAAATAAGGAACTCCACGGGGTGGATTTTGCGGTCGAGGAAGAGGCTTTGGTGGTGGGGGACAACATATGATTTGCTATAGTTGTGGGGTGTCATAACTCGGATTTTTCCTCTGGTTGTGGAAGTATAGTCCATGGTAACATTATAAACCAATATTTAGGAGGAAAGTTGGCTTCTTTCCTACCAGAGATGGATCTCTCAATAAATAAACACAAAGGATAGATATAAAAACAAGTTTAATGATTATAGTGGCTGAAACAAGTGGCTAACATTGGGCATGGAGTAAAAATCACAAGTTATATATCAATGAAAGTGCTTTGCAAAACAATTTCTTCATAGAGGCAGGGTAATTACTCTTTTATAGTTACTTTGTTCATTGTCTGCTGGTAATGAGGAAAAATGAACAATCCATTAACATGGGCATAAAAAAGATGAATCCAATATTAACTTTAGAGGAAAATGTTTGTGGATACTTGAAATTAAAGAACCTGAGCATAAAATTATGAATTCTGATTCAATATACACTTATCCAAGCATGAAAGATAATAGAATGAAAAAAAATAACAGGAAGAACATTCATAATAAGGAAAGGAAGTACATACTGCAAGAAGAACAATATGAGAATCTATGATAAAAGCTTGCTTGGCTTTGCAATTTTATTTAACTTGAAAAATTTGTTACAGAAAAGGTCTCTCTTTCTCATGTGCTCCAACCCTTATTACATTACAAAATCCTGCTTTTATACATCAAGATTGCGCCTTGAGCTGCTAACCACCTACATTATAAAAATAGGCATTTGTAACTGTCTTATTACATATGTCAGATAACTCCTAACAAACTAATATTCTTAACTACTTGAAAAATCTATTAACTTTATTCTAAATAATGCTTGTCTTCAATGTAGCTCAAGCCTTGAAATGAACTTCTTCATTGATGTAATTTATATTTCATCTTACCAAAATTTTCTATGGTCTTCCATTGTTTTCCAGATTGTAGCTCCAGACTTGCCATATGCTTTTCCAATACTCTCAACTACACATGGTCCACATAATAAATAAGTGACAACTGAGAACCAGTTGTTTTGAATGCATTTACTAACTGAAAGTCCACTGCCAACTTGTCAATTATAACCTTTCCAGATAAGGACTGAGTCATGTCCTCAAACTTTTTATGATCTAATATGGATCTAACCAAGAATGCCTGATATTCAGAATGGGAAATCAACCTACCATCTTCTTCCCAAAAAGAAGTCAAACCTTTTTGAAATAATGATATAAATGAGCCTTTAAAAGTTTTCACTTGATGCGGCATTATATCTATCTTTGCTTGAACTGTTTTAATATTTTGATGCTTCCATAAAACTTTCCGGACCCAAGTGATTACTAGGATCCTGTCCTTAATGCCCATTGTTCTTAATTCCTATTCAGATAAAATGTTGAGGAAATTTATTGTGTTTCTAGTTGTATCTATTGGTTTTCAGTTTAAAGATTATTTAACAGTGTTACAACTTTGTTTGGTTGCATTAATCACCATTTCCTATCCTGAATATAATTCAAATAAGGCCTTATCTTAGTAGCCTCTAAAATAATCATATCCCAAAGGAGATGCTTGGCACCCTGTACTGGTAGTTGTCCTGACATTTGTCTTACTAATTTGTCATTCCTGTCCAACAACTCCTTATTCTTATTCTCAAATAGTTTCCTCTCCTCATCTTTCTTTTTAATTGCTCCAACCAAGTTTTGATTTTGATTCTTCAAACCCATTATCACCTTATCTCTTAGGCTAACCTGTGACATAGTCTGAACAATGGCTTTGATATTTTCTTTTGTACTTGGTTTCTCTGTTTGTACTGATTCCTTTTTAATTTTCTCTTCTCTTTCTTTCTCCAAAACCAACTGGTTTTCATTTAAAACATCTATATTATCAATAAGGAAACCATTTTCCTTTTCCCATTGGTTTTGTTCTCCAACAAGCTTCAACAACTTAGCCTTGCAGTCATTTATCTCCCAAGATAATAATTATTTTTCCTTTTCTAACTCTGTCAATTGAAAACCCTGAATTAGCTGAGTTACTGGAATTTTCAATTTCTTTTTCAACAGTTGGATAGTGTTCTCTTTTTCAGCCATACTTTTCTGAGTTACTTGCCCTTTGTCTACCTCACTATCCATAGCTAATAGATCTCTGTGAAGCTTCTTACTTTGCCGCTGATGTACTTTATTCTCTATATTTTCCCGCCTTAATGTTGGCAAGGGGTTTTGGGATAAGTTAGTTGCGCAGCATCGCAGATGCTGCTCAAGCTCAAAGACACCGTGCAAGTGGAAGATGGCGCGCAAGGCATAAATACAATATTTTATGTAATTTTGTGTCACCCTTTATGGTTTTGGACCACATTGTGCAGATGTTGGTCATTATTTTGTAGAATCAGTTAAGAGTTAGTTAGGCGGTTGTCTAAGTGGACCATGATTGTAAAGGCGTAAGACTATAAGTAGAAGTATATTTGCAAATGTTAAAGGGGTTAGCTTGGAGAACATATCACAATTTTGGAGAACAATTGTGAGCAATGTCTGTTGATCTGTGAACTGTTTTTGAATCTGTGGTTTTTGTACGGAAGTAATATGACAAGACGAAAGTTAAGCTAAATCATTGTGTTCTTTTCTATTTTCCTATTTTACTGTCTTCTGCGATACAATTATGAATGCAATGTGTATCTAAAAAATGGATCTTTAAATGATGCGATGTTTCCATATTTTAAATGATGTTATTCTATTCGATCTATTTGCACATCAATGTGTTTACTGCTGTTCTAATAAAATGATGCGATATGTTGAAGAATGATATGGTTCTGTGAATGCATGAGTTGAATGATCGAATCTGGTAATGTTGCGCTAAGTCGATAAGCTAATGCACATGGTCCTCTCTCATTCTGTGGAAACTTGGTTCCATCAGCTCTCCCTTGAACATCTCGAGTGAGACTTCATCCGCGGGTGTTTTTGGATGGGGTAAAACCTGTCTAGGCCGGTGCTCAGGGAGATCGCAGTGGGTTGGGTGTCAACAGAGTGGGAACCCTTGTCTTCTGGTTTTGTTGGATGAGTTTGTGTCAACAAATGGTTCCATTGCTGGGACCTTGTTGCAATTGAGGGGAGGACATGTGGCATCCGACAAGACCAAAAATTCAAGATTGGTTCAACCAGAAGCTACGAGAATTTGCTGAGATAGAAAATCAAAACTCTAGAATGATAACGGATAAGTGGCTAGCACGATACATACATGATGGTCCACACGAGTACTTTTTATTTGAATTTCCCATCATATTGTACAAGTGGTTGGCGCGGTTTACCTATCAGAAGACAATTTTTCAAGGAGGTGAGCCAACGTCCTAGACCCCCAAGTTGATCTAGGAGTTGCAGGAAATTGACAACAAGGCATCGCAGGATGTTGAAGTCTGGCTGGACATTATCTTGGAAGGATATATCACCGAGTTTGTAGTTGATACTACTAAGTCATGCAGCAAAGCAGAAAGGGAATTTTTCAACGGACCAAGAGGTAGGTTCCTATTGTCTTTGTAATTGTCAATTAAGATGATTGTTTGTGAAAAAGGCATACTGAAGATGCACCTCGAGTAGTAGAATTCTACTGTGTGGAGGATGTGGATATTGCAAAGAAAGGGGGGATATGAATGGAAGGATAAGGGGTAAATGGGTTCAAGTTTCGACGAGACTATGAGGGAAGTCAAGGAAGAAAGTGTACTTATGAGGGGAGGAGCAAGATTTCGACAGGAGAGGAGTTAGAGGATAGGGGAAGGTCTTGATACGATTGAAACGCAAGACCATGAAGGAAGACCACATGGGATGAAACGACCCTACAGTGACAAAGAGGATGACCAAGATACGCTTAGGATAGTAGTAAGATCGATCCCCAGCATCAACATGCCCACACATCCGCGCACTACGCTGCATTAAGGAAGAAACATAAGTTCCACATTGACTTGTATGACGTGCCAGCAACATTCTAGTAGTAGATCATCATCTGTAGGGAGAAGGCCCAAGATGGTGGGTGACGGCATGAAGTTACCTTTATTTCATGGAAATGACACTAACGATACCGAGCAGTACTGGTTCCTGTGCGAGGTAGTATGGACTGTCAGACAAACTACAGATGATGACGTCAAGAAGAACCAATTAACGACCACTCTTCCGGGTCGTGCACTGGATTGGTACATGAAATTTATACAAGTTTTGACGAGAACTCCAGCAAAGACCTTGGCTGAAGTTAGGAAAAGACTAATTGAAGAGTTCAGAAAACCAAAATCTTAAGCACACTACATTACAGAACTAAAAGAGATTAAGCAATTCCCTAACGAGACTGTTTGTGATTTTGACCAAATATTTAAGACATTGATGGAAAGAGTCAGATTCGATATGAATGATGTTCAACATAAGGAATGGGTCATTGCAACGTTAGTATGTTATATCAGACAACCTTTGATGCAACATAATATTGCGACACAAAGCGAGGCTCTGGATATCGTGATGAAGTTGGAAGCTTCACCCATTAGAGAAAGTATAGTTGGTATGACTTAGATCCAGACGTAGCTGGTGAACCTGACGCTCCAGTTGCAAGATATCAAGAAGGGTAAATAATATCACGAAGACCTATGGTGCATCCAATGTCACACCAATGGACATACCAAGGATAACTGCCCAGATTTATGAAACTATATGTTGTCAGGAGCGCTGAACCCATTAAGTTGTGGAAGTGTACCATGGTGCCACATTTGTCAAGTATATGGGCATTGACATGAAGAGTGTGGATATATGTAGAAGATAGTGACAAAGATGGAAAAATTATATTGTACATTTTTTCGGTCTATTGGGCATGGAGATAAGGATTGTCACGCATATGACCTACTCCAAGAAAGGACGTATGACTCATACTATGTGAAGGGCAACGATCATTGGGTGGTATAGCAACCACAGCTGGTGCAACCACCACCTCAATCGTAGTATGTACCACCAATGTAGATGCAGTTTATATCATAGCAGCCACAACAACAGTTGGCGCAGCTGACCACACAATTGCAAGAAGCAGAAGGGAAGCTAGCAACATTGAAGACGTCACTAAGAAATATGCCACTGTTGGTTCAGATCACCAAGTCAGTAGAGCTAAAGGAGATGCAACAGTAGGTAGTGAAGGTGATAAAAAGGAAACAATGACGCAACACATAGCTAGATGAGTTTCAAGAAATTGGAGCGCAACTTTTTGTTAAGGCAGTTTCCGCGCTACAAGCAACACAGGAAGGTAAAAAGGAGATCACTGAAAAGATGGTTGAGCATCCAATCACACATGATATGATGATGAGCTAGGATATTCCTGAGAGAGTCAAAGTGTAGGTCAAGGAGATTACTCAACAATATGGTGATTTCAAGCTCAAAATTACTGAGTACACCATGTCCAGGTAGCGTGGCTCGAGGGCGAGCCACAAGATTGTGTTGGGGGCCTGTTAGAAAGGGGTTTTGGGATAAGTTAGTTGGGAAACATCGTGGATGCTGTGCAACCTCAAAGACACCACACAAGTGGAAGATGGCGTGCAAGACAGAAATAGAATATTTTATGTAATTTTGTGTCACCTTTTGTAGTTTTGGACCACATTGTGCAGATGTTGGTCATTATTTTGTAGAATCATTTAAGATTTAGTTAGGTGGTTGTCTAAGTGGATCATGATTGTAAAGGCACAATATTATAAGTAGAAGTAGATTTGCAAATGTTAAAGAGGTTATCCTAGAGAACATATCGCAATTTTGGAGAACAATTGTGAGCAATGTATGTTGACGTGTGAACTATTTCTGAATCTGTGGTTTTTGTGCAGAATTAATATGACAAGATGAAAGTTAAGTTGAATCATTCTGTTATTTTCTATATTCATGTTTTACTGTCTTCCGCGATGCAATTATGAATGCAATGCATCTACAACATGGATATTTAAATGATGCGATGTTTCCCTGTTTTAAATGATGTTATTCTATTGGAATCGTTTGAGCATCAATGTGTTTACTACTGTTCTAATAAAATGATGTGATATGTTGAAGAATGATATGGTTCGGTGAATGCATGAGTTGAATTATTGGATATGGTAATGTTGCGCTAAGTCGATAAGCTGATGCACATGGTCCTCTCTCATTCTACAGAAACTTGGTTCCGTTAGCTCTCCCTCAAACATCTCGGGTGAGACTTCATCCGCTCTATGGGTGTTGCCAGACAGGGTAAAACTAGTATGAGATCGCGGTGGGTTGGGTGTCGATAGAGTAAAAACCCCTGTCGATTGGTTTTGTTGGCCGAGTTTGTGTCAACACTCAATTAGTTCTCTACCCTGGACACTGTTGACTATAACTTGGACACCTTCAAAGTAGGTTTCATTAAATTAATATAAATGACCTCCCTAGTTTGTTTGTGTAAGTGAATTTTGTCATGTACTGGGATATCTTTCAAGTTCAGCCTCATTTCAACAACTATATTTCTAGTAGCTACTTCTAGATTCAAAGTGTTCTTTGCATGATCCTTTAAAGTGACTAGTGAAACCTCCTTGCTTGAAATGTTTCTAACCTTTGAATAAATTTTCAAAGATTATTTTGAAGAAGTATCCTTTTCTTGTCGATATCTGTCATATAGGTCATTCCTGGATTTGAATATGTCACTGGATCCTTCCCGTGTCTCTGCGAAATTGTACTCATGAACCTCAAACGTTGGGCCTTGAACTTTTTTCTTTAATTTTTTTGTCCCAGCTTCAATTAACTTTGTATTTGATTCTATCCTTGGTCTCTTTAACGTCCCCAAGCTTTCTTCTTCAACTTCCATAACGTATGAGTGGCTCCTGTTACCAATTGTTTCAATTTTACTTGGGGTTGGAAATATCATGGATGTTGACTTCACTACGACAGAAGGGTTCACTTGTAACTTTTGTGTATCCTCTATATCTGATTGATAATCCTTCAGGTTGTCCATTTCAGCTAATCCCTCTACCTCCTGATGTTCAAATGCCTTATTCTTATTTAGTTGCCTTCTCTAATAAATGATATGACATGGATCATAATTAAGCTTAGTGGCCTTCATAAAATTCATATCCTGTAGAAGACCTTCAATCACAAGGAGGGAAGCCTTATTCTTGATGATGAATGGGCCCACTTTCAAAGGGAATTTAATTTTAGAAGCCTTTATAAAATTTATTAAATGTTCATTTTCTGCAGTCAGCTTCTTCCTGATGAACAACAGGGCACACATTATGGGTGTTAGGAATGATGGTAAAATGCATGGTTCATGGACAAAACCATAAACTCTAATGATAGTGTGCTCCTTCACCAAAAACCAATCTCCCACCCTTATGTCAGGAGCAAACTGCAACATCTCCTCCATTTCTATAAAAACCCTAGGCAACTTACTCTGAAACATCACTTTGTATATCTCTTCCATTATGAGGTTCATGTAATTGAAGGTGTTATTGTTGATTTCTGCAGTAAGCAACATTTATGTAAATTGTAGGTTCTCTTCATTGAATAACAAAAACATCCTAACCAAGTAGGATTGGAATCTGAAATGTCTAGTTGTGTGGAAATTCACTAACTCAGAATGAATATTCTCAGCTAGTAATTCATCATACTTAAGATAGGGTAACTGAATGGACTGTGACTCTGGTTGACTCATACTCATTTTAGATAACAGACTCAATAATAGCTCTGGGACAAACCTATATGTATCTAGACCCAAAAAATGACTCAACATGGAAATAACTAGTCGAGATTTTTCATTAAACAAGCCAACATCAAGAGGAAAGGGTCGATATGCAATAGGCATATCAGATTTAAGGATTTTAGAGTAAAACATTTGTTTCTCCTCGACAACGGTCTATCTGAACTATCCAATTAGGTTTTCTTCAATAAAATCTTCCTGGTTCAAGGTAAATGATGGTGGAACTTCAAGGGAATTTATGATAACTAGGGCATTTATAGGGAAAAATATCCTAGACCTAGCAGAATCCATTATTACTCTTTTAGAAGGGGAATAGTTTGAGGCACACCAGGCCACAAAGTACAATAAGTTTAGGGTTTGGTTGGGGAAAAAATGATAAAACTATGATTGGTAGGCACCGTGCAGGTCGGTTCCTTAGTATTTAAAGGTCTATAGTTTATTTTTTAGCTCATGGAATGGACCAAAGGAAAATACAGTGTCAAATACATCACCATCCCTGTCCTTGAATATTTCCTCCAGTTTCCTAAATTCATGAATATGTGCTTCAATTTCCCCTTCACCCTCCATTTAAAATATTTTAGGTGGGTTAATACGTGGCTTACTTGGATGATGGCGGCTAGAAAGGTATTCGTCCAACTTGGCTTCCACAACACACATACACATTCTTCTCCAATGCACAAAAGACAAATAACGATGAATATGTGTCTTTCTCCCTTTATAATATTCTCCTTTGTCGGTTTTGGGATCAGGAGAATCGATTTTTTTCTATTGCCTTTCACCCAATGGAATGATCTTCCACCTGCTACATGGAAAGCCATAAAAATTCTGTTGGGGCGGGGTCCATCCACCTCCTGTGCATGTTACAAGTGTAGAATCCATCCTTAACATATATCTAATCCTCCATTAATTGTGAGTAATCAATTATGTTTTCCCTTTAACCCCTTACCTATCACTTTTAACCGATCACTTGCCTTTCCTCTTAATGCACAAATTTTCCCAGCAGATTCCATATCTGCCATTGATATACTTTATCCTTTATCTCCATCATCGATAAAGCTGACCGTTAACCCTCTCCGCCGATCATTTCACCAACCTTGAACTTCTTTATCTCTCGATCAAGTTCTCCCACTGGATCCAACCTCCATCGTTGATCTATCCGCTGCTCCAATCCTGACCGTCAAATATTTGAATATTTACCTTAAGTTCCTTTTTCTTATTCCTGAGTTACTTTAAAAATTTAACCTATGGTTTTATGGACAAATGAAAACCATGGTCTCCACTTTGACACCCATTTCACCACCCCTCTGTCATATTACCATGACTCTCATATACAAGCTCCTTATTTCGCCTTAAGCCTTTTCTTCTCACCTGCAAACCAAAATAGTGCTAACATGGGGAACCAGGACATCTAGCCAGATTTTGTACAAAACCTCGAACACTATGTGCCTTCTACCATAGTACTGAGCATGTGACTGAGGACTGCCCAGACTTAGTAAAAAAGGCAATAAAAATGGGGTATATGTTAGATGATAACTGCATATCCTAGAGAAGAATCCCCAGATAAAGACCCCACACACATAAACATCATCACTCAAGGAGGTGTTCGGACAAGCTAAGACCAGAGATGAGAAGGAAGTACAACTAGTCCAACAGAACCATAGATAAATAAATCTCCAGTACCCTTACCAAAGTTCTAGGAAAAATATCGAGTATAGGTTTTGCATGAAGCTTAGAAAGTGGTCGAGGAGGCTGTACAACGCGAAGAAAGATTGTGCCAAGACCGAGTGCATAGATAGGAACAAGTGTGTCACTTACAAGAAGAAGAAGATCGAGGAAAATGACTATGTGAAGCATAAGTATTCCATTGGTCATAAGCTAAATAATAGAGGTGAGACGCACAACACAACTTTCCCCAACCAGAGCAAGGTCAATCCATAAAGGTGGACAATAATCGACCATAAGACCCTGCAAGTACAATTTTGCAGAATTGTATCAATTTTTTGAATAATACAACTATTGTAAATAGAGTAACCAATATGATGCAAAAGTTACTAATCCCCAATGAAGCTCAAGACCCTATCTTTGTTCCGCTTTTGAAAAGGAATGAGCATAGAGTGGGACAAATAAAGAGAATTGGTAGAGAGTTCATGTTAAGTTTGAAATTGGGAGGATTCACGATGAAGGATATCATGCTAGACTTAGGAGAGGATGTGAATATCCTCCCTAAGGAGATTTGGGAGCTGATGGGAAAACCAAAGTTGGGGTGGTCACCCATACAACTAAGAATTGCAAATCAGTACAAGGTGTTTCCAATTGGCAGATTAATGAATGTTGAAGTCAATGTGGGTGGCATGAAAATAGTGATCAATTTTGAAGTAATTGAAATCCTAGAGGATGAGGACCTATATCCATCTATGTTAGGCATTTATTGGGCATTCGAGAATAAGGAAAACATGAACGTAAAGGAATGACGCATGTCCTTCGAATTGGAGGAACTGTCCATAATAGCCCCATTGGATGCAACCAAAGGTTAACGATATACTAAACCTATTCAAGACGACCTTAGTGGTGTGGAAATTGAGAATATTTATAACATTATAGCAAGGAAATAGGATTATATTAATCCTACTATAGATGAATAAATTAGCTGGCGTACCGTACAATCTTGGGACATAGATTCACAAGAGGCAATGGATCGGTGGAAGAACTAGCTCTATTGAAAAATCAATGAGACGATGCACTCACATAACAAAACATGTGCATTGGATTGGGTATGATCTAAAAAATTCGCCAGTTTTTGATGGTACAGATAAGGTTGTTGTGTTCATCGAAAAAATGCAAGCATAGATTCTAGAGGAGCGAAAGGTTGAAGCAATGGACACTGTCACTCGATGAACACCTGCTCGATGGTGGAAGTTGCACAAGGAAGAGTTACAAAACTGGGACAATGTGCGCCTGTGTATCATAGAGCAATTCTAGTGTTTCACTGATTTGGAACTGGTCAATAGATTCAAGGGAACTGAGGATTCAACAAAATATTTGGTGTTCTGTCAACAAATATGGGAAGTAAAGAAAGTACTATGTAATCAATGGGTCCACCGCTTTTATCATACTTTGGATACAGTACCAAGAGGCCGGTACGTTCAACAAGAAACATGAAGGAAGACAAGTACTTAGGAGAAAGTATCAATATAATTTCATACCATATTCTAGTTTAATTTGAAGTACAGAGTTATGGATAAAATTTTCCATGACATGAAGTAGTTCATCTTTGGAGAAAGACCAAAGAAGGGATGTGTGCAAAACCCCTTTTGTGCTTACCACTAGGACGTGGCCCGATTGAACAAACCAATATACTATTGGAAGGCTAATAGCAGAGACCCCGATGGGGACAATGATCCATGGGTCATAGATATAAAGGAATGTATGGGTGAACGTGGTGTCAAGGACAAATATTCTTCAAATACTACACCATAGTTCAAATAAAACCTCAAGACAACCAAGCATAACATTGGAATGGAGGAGAAACCTAAAATGGCAATAATCGGTGACTATTGGTATTAGGAGATAGTTATCCAGATAGTGGATCTCTTGAAGGAATACGAATATTTGTTTCCTTGCAATTTCTCATAGATGAAAGGGATTGTAGGAACATTGGGCGAAATGAAAATCTAGTTGAAATAGGGTGCTAAACCCATCAAAATAAGACCATACAAATTGAACCCTCAGTATAAGGAGAAACTCCACAAAGAATTGGATCGAATCTTGGAGGCAGAAATCATTTTTTTAGTTGAAGAATCAGACTATATTAACCCAATAATGGTTCAATATAAGAAAACATGTGACATTTGCATCTATGTGGATATGTGTAGTCTCAATGCAGCTTATGTACGTGACTCATTCCCTACACCCTTCACTGATGAAGTATTAGAAAATGTTGGAGGTCGCGAAGCCTACCAATTTACCGAAGGATTTTCACGCTACCATCAGGTACACATAGTAGAAGAGGATCATACAAAGACCACCTTTGCGACTGAATGGGGATCCTTTGCATATAATGTTATGCCATTTGGGTTGAAGAACACACCAACTGTATTCTCTAAAATTATGGTGGCGGATTTCAAATAATTTATGCACAAATTTTTGGAAGTCTACTTGGAGGACATTATGCAGGAAATGATACAATGCATAAGGTGCTCCACACTGGTCTCTAGTGGCCTTCACTATTTTGAAGAAGCAAAAATATACTGCAAGCAATGTGATGTTTGCTAGCAAGTTGGGAAGTCGTCGTGAAGGGATGAAATGCCCTTGACTACTATAACTACATTAGAACCATTTGAGAAATGGGAAATTGACTTTGTGGGTCCGATCAACCCACTAGCATGAAGGACCAATGCAAGATATATCATCACGATGACACAACACCTAACAAGATGGTTATAGGTTGCACTAGTGAAGGAATGCACAATAGAGACAATAACATGGTTCATATTCGAGCATATCATCACTATATTTGGTTGCATGAAGGTGTTGATGAGCGATCAAGGAGCCCATTTCCTCAAGATTTGTGCTCTTACTGAGGAATTTAGGATACACCACCAGAAGAGTACACCCTACCATCCTTAGGCTAATGGTACGGTGGAGGCATTCAATAAAATTTTGGAGCAGGTGCTTACTGAGGTCTGTAATGTGCAATGCTAAAATTGGGACCAATGCATTCGAACTATAATATGGGTATACCAAACAACTTCTAATCGACTTATGAATCATACTCCTTTCCGAGTAGTCTATGGGAAGGAGGTTGTCATGCCTTTAGAATTTTTGTCCCTAGTTTACAAATAACCATGGCTAGAAATATGACAAATGATGAATCCTTGTCACAGAGACTCAAAGAGCTTATGGAGTTATAAGAATACTAGGTTATTGGAGGCTTTAAACAAGTCGTTGAGAAGTAGTGTCAGAAATCCTGTCATGATTGGAAAATTAAGACAAGGATATTATAACCTGACGCCTTGGAATTGATGTATGATAAAATTTCTTAAAGAACTCAGGAAAGCTCTAGATGAGATGGTTAGGACTGATCCAACCAGCAGTCAACAGGTTCACCTTCGACAGGTTCTCCTCGATAGGTTCGGCTCGATAGTTTCACCTTCGACAGGTTTGCCTCAACAGGTTCACCTTCGCAGGTCCGCCTTGACATGTTTGCCAATAGGCTCGCCTTCAACAGGTCCGCCTCGACATGTTCATTCGACAGGTTCACCTCGACAGGTCCGCCTCGACATACAACATACCAACATGCTCTGTGACGATTGAAATTCTAAACCGTTATAAATCCTTTTGTAACTGAACATTGCGGGTAGTCACCCAAGAATTTCAAAATCCTATATAAGCATGTACATTAATGTAATATAGACATCATATTATTCCTCCATCTTTCATGGAGCAAAAGTAATAAATTGGTTCGAATTCTTGCATATTGTCTATGTGTATATTTCTTGTCAACCTAGCGTGTTTCTTGCTTTGCTGGTTCTTCTTATATGCTTCTACCAAAATAGTACTCGACTGTTGTCCCCATCATGCACCTGGGCATGACCTGGACCATTGGTATCAGCACAAGATCTTGTTCGGAGCTTAAGTTACATAAGCACTTCCATCAAATTTATTTAACTTATGCCGATTCAAACACACTCACAAACTCAACAACACAAGCAAACACTTCCTTCGACTTTAGAAAAGATGGTCTAAGAAGTAGATAATAGACATGCAACTCATGAGACAAAGAAACTCATAGAAAAAGCACTAGATCGCCAGGGAACCAAAATGTTTTCCCAGTTCAGCGAGATTCTCATGCGAGTCATTATGAACTCTAGGGAGTCCTTGAAGTGACCTCACTCTGATAAAATCATCCCCTTCAAAGTGCAAACGAATCTGGACATATCGAATCTTGAAGGCAAGATTGACGTGGAATCCGTCGACAATTGGGTACAACAACTAGAATCTTACTATACAGTTAATAAACTCTCAGAATCAGAAAAGATCGCCATTGCATCCTTAAAGATGTCAACCTCTGTACACTACTGGTGGGAGAATCTATTGACAAATATGGAAAAAGAAGAAGACCCCATAGACACATGGGTAAAATTTTCCAAATATGTCCGAAAGGTATTCTACCCACCCAAGTACCTTGAACACCAGTATAAGAAGTGGCAGCAGCTAAGGAAATGGAAATACCAATCCATACAGAGTTACACCTATAAGTTATATAGAATCATGGCTAGAATTTGTGTCCAAGAAGAAGATAAATTGCTGGTCCTGAAGTACGTCGATGGTTTATTCCCATAAATTCAACAAGAGATGGAGTTTCTAACTATTAGTTGCAAATGAATTTCATTACACCATCAATCTTGAAGCTAAATAGAAAGGAAAAGCACAATTAGCGAACAAGCCAACAGGTTGAACATCCAACAAGAAGTCACCAGCTGAATTTAACAAGTTCAAGAACCCTTCTTCGCTGACTCCCCCAAAGCTCGATCATCAAAAGAACTTTCAGAAAGACAAGTGGGATCACAGCAAACAAGCTCCTACCGAGAAATGGTATGATTATCACAGTTCAACATGGCATGATACATTAGAATGCAAAGCTCGGAAGACATTTTTTGGAAAAATTTTCGACATTCGACAGAGCCCTGGTAGAATCTGATCCAAATGCATCAACCCTCTTGGTTTCGACCTCGACCACTCCGATAGCCTTGACCATCATCAACGAGGAGGAACGAGAGCACCTATTCCATACACGGATACAGGTTCAAAAAAATCCATTACATCTGATTGTGGATAATGGTAGCTGGAAGAACTTCATTTCAGAAGATCTTGTGAAGAAATTAGGTCTTTTCACCTCTCCACATCCTCAACCTTACAATATCGGTTGGCCAAAGGATGGGAAGGAACTAAGGATAACACGACAATGCCGACTCGCCTACTTCATTAAGCCTTTTGAAGATGAAGTACTCCATGACGTGGCACCACTGTCTGTAGCCAACACTCTATTCAGTAAACCATACCTATGGGATGGACATGGTACATATTAGTCATGGCCTCAGAAGGTGATTGTCAAAATCCAGAATCAATGGTATGGCATACCAGAGTGACAACCCACATCAACAGTTTCTATGATATCTTCCAAACAAACGAATAAGCTTATTAATCATTCTAAAAATTTTGCATTAATCATGATCAAGCCTCAACATTCCAGGAAGACTACAACAACGAGTTGACCCATCGACCAATGGAGCTCTCGACAACAACAACAGATTGACGACATTATTGAAGAATACCAAAACATATTTCAAGCACCCGATGGAGTACCTCTGCATTGTCAGGTAAAACACTCCATTGAACTTGTTCCTGGTTCTTCATTACCTAATGCATATGTTTATAGAAGATCCATTCTCGAAAATGAAGAGATTGACAAACAAATCAAGGTTTTTATCGATAAGGGTCATATCCGCCCCAAATCTGATCCTTATGGAAGTCCAGTCATCTTAGTTCCAAAGAAAGACAGGACTTGGCGTATGTGCATCAACTATCGGGCTTTCAATAAAATTTCAGTGAAGAACATATGCCCTCTTCAATGGATTAATGAAATCATCAACAATCTGAAGGGTGCTAAGTTCGTTACGAAACTCGACCTCAAGTCAGGATACCACCAGATTCCAATCGAGTAGATCGATGAATGGAAAACGAATTTTAAGACCAAGTAAGGATTGTTCGAATGGTTAGTCATGCATTTCGGCTTAACCAATGCACCTGCAACGTTCATGAGATATATGGATGACCTTCTATGACCTTTCATCAGTAAATGTGTCATTGTCTATCTCGACGATATCTTGATTTTCAGTCGATCATGGGAAGAACATGTTAAACAACTTTGACAAGTCTTCGACACTCTACAACAACATCAACTATATTTGAACATGGAAAAATGCTCATTTGTGATGACCAACATCAAGTACTTGGAGAGGTTATGAACCTGCCAAAACAAGGGTTTGTGCCAGAGCAAGCAAAAATGGCTAAGTAGCCTCAGAAAGATGCCTGCCCTAAATTATGGGTTAGAGTAAATTCCCGTAGCACATGGGGGCCTTGTAGTGTGTTGGTTTTTATACCTAACCATGGTATTATTTATCCTTAAGCATGTTTGAAGACAAAGTTATCAATCTTCCAAAATGAGGTTTCAGAATAAATTTTGGAGAAAGTCTTGAAAATGACCAACTGTTGGAAAACTGGCTCAAGTAGCCTTAAGAAAATGCCTACCACAAATTGTGTGTTGAAGAAAATTCCCGCACCGTATGGGGGTCTTGCAGATTGATATTTTTCCTACCTGATCATGTCTTCAGACGGTCTTGGAAGTATCTGAGGAAGAAGTTATGAACCTGCCAAAACAATGTTTTAGGAAGATTGGACCAGACTAAGAAAATTGTCCTAGTGTTGGACAAACTGGCTCATGTGGCCTTGGGAAAATACCAGCCATACCTTATAGGTGTATGATAAAAATTATCTTAATATATTATCCTATAGCTTGTTGAAGAGGCTATCTCACCATGGTCTCAGTTCTCAAAGAAGGTGTTTGATGACAAAGATAATGGTCTGCCAAAACATCGTTTCATGCTGTTTTGCACTATTCCAGTACTGGCAAAACTGCCTCAGTGTCCTTAGGGAAATGCCTGCCCTATCTCATAGGATGATGCGAAAAATAATATGAAAGTGTTAGGCTATATATTGTTGATGGGTGCATCTAACCATGGTCTTAGTTTTCCCGTGGAGTGTTTTATGACAAAGATATAAATCTGCCAAAAGTAAGAAAAATATTATCTTGCATTTTAAGAACACAAGAAAATTGGTTAAGTTTTAGATTCAGGAAATTGAAAAGGCATTTTGAAATTCCCGTAAGGAGGAGTTATTTTGATGATAAAATTCATCAGGTAGCATAGTCATGTTCCTTGGTGAACTGAATATCCAGCCATACCTTTAGGTTGTCTTATGATGGTCTCATATGCAAAATATCAATCTGCCAAAAACAGGAAAAATAATATTTTGCATAATGAGAACAAAAGAAAATTGACAAGGTGTTAAAAATTGGACCAGAATAAGAAAATGTTTTAGGCAGATTGGACCAGACTAAGGAAATTGTCCAAGTGTTGGAAACAATGGCTCATGTGGCCTTGGGAAAATGCCCACCATACCTTATAGGTGTATGATAAAAATTATATGAAGCTATCATCCTACAGCTTGTTGAAGAGGATATCTCACCATGGTATTAGTTCTCAAAGAATATATTTGATGACAAAGATAATGGTCTGCCAAAATAGAGTTTGAGGCTATTTTGCACTATTCCAATACTGGCAAAACTTTCTCAGTGGCCTCTGGGAAATGCTCGCCCTATCTCATAGGATGATGAAAAAAATAATATGAAAGTGTTAGGCTATAACTTGTTGATGGGTTCATCTAACCATGGTCTCAGTTATCCTGTGGAGTGTTTTATGAAAAAGATAAAAATATTCCAAAAGTAAGAAAAATATTATTTTGCATTTTAAGAACACAAGAAAATTGGTTGTGTTATATTCGGGAAATTGAAAAAGCATTTTGAAATGCCCGCAAGGACGGGTTATTTTGATGTTAAAATTCATCAGGTAGCATAGTCATGTTCCTTGGTGAACTAAATATCCATCCATACCTTTAGGTTGTCTTATGATGGTCTCATATGCAAAATATCAATCTGCAAAAATTAGGAAAAATAATATTTTGCATAATGAGAACAAAAGAGAATTGACCAAGTGTTAAAAACAGGAGTTTGAGAGGTTAGTTGGAAATGCCCGCCAAGGGCTGTCTTTGTGCAAGTAAATTTATCAAATTTGATGGGTCCATTCTTTGGTAAGTTGTCCATCCACTCCTGACTTTAGGTCTCCATAGAGTGTTCACACTTGTGAAATAGGAGTCTGCCAAAATGGGAAGAAATATGTTTTTATGTTCAAAAGAGGTTGAGAAGCTATTTTGAAATGCTTGCCAGAGGTTGTGTGTGTGTCAATAGATTTATCTTGTGATATTGTCTTGTTCATTGTTGAAATTCTATCTATACATGCTTGTAGGTTTCCATATGGTGACCACATGAGGGAGAAATCAATTTGCCAAAATAGAAGAAAAATTGTTTTTACATGAAGTTAAAAACAATTTTGTCCAAGTGTTAACTTAAACACTTTGGAAGCCTATTTTCAAATGATCTCCAGATAATGCGTGTGTATCAAAAAGTTCAAAAGGTGACATGGATCTGATCCTTGTTGAGGTGGCTATCCAACCATACTTTCAGTTTGCATTATGATGGTCATATATGCAAAATATGGACCTACAAAGTTAGTGAAAAAAATAAACATAGTTTATTAAATAAGAAGCTACAAGAATGTATTTAGAAAAATAAACATAAATTTAATAAAAAGAATTAAGACAGAATTTTGAAGAGACAAATCTTACTATTGGAGAGATGCAATGTTTAGAAGAAGTTTTAATTGATTATTTCATTAAAACAATAAATAACAAACAGAGATTCGAAGAGGTGTCTAAGAATGATGACATGGCAAGGTGTAATTGGAACAAGACATGAAGGATAGAGATCCAAAATAGAGTTTCAGGCTATTTTGCACTATTCCAATACTGGCAAAACTTTCTCAGTGGCCTCTGGGAAATGCTCGCCCTATCTCATGGGATGATGAA
>LPNX010732490.1:352350-494481 GCA_001517045.1 Pseudotsuga menziesii | reverse complement strand
TTCAGTTTGCATTATGATGGTCATATATGCAAAATATGGACCTACAAAGTTAGTGAAAAATAATAAACATAGTTTATTCAATAAGAAGCTACAAGAATGCATTTAGAAAAATAAACAGAAATTTAATAAAAAGAATTAAGACAGAATTTGAAGAGACAAATCTTACTATTGGAGAGATGCAATGTTTAGAAGAAGTTTTAATTGATTATTTCATTAAAACAATAAATAACAAACAGAGATTCGAAGAGGTGTCTAAGAATGATGACATGGCAAGGTGTACTTGGAACAAGACATGAAGGATAGAGATCCAAAATAGAGTTTCAGGCTATTTTGCACTATTCCAATACTGGCAAAACTTTCTCAGTGGCCTCTGGGAAATGCTGGCCCTATCTCATAGGATGATGAAAAAAATAATATGAAAGTGTTAGGCTATAACTTGTTGATGGGTTCATCTAACCATGGTCTCAGTTATCCTGTGGAGTGTTTTATGAAAAAGTTAAAAATCTTCCAAAAGTAAGAAAAATATTATTTTGCATTTTATGAACACAAGAAAATTGGTTAAGTGTTATATTCGGGAAATTGAAAAAGCATTTTGAAATGCCCGCAAGGAGGGGTTATTTTGATGTTAAAATTCATCAGGTAGCACAGTCATGTTCCTTGGTGAACTAAATATCCATCCATACCTTTAGGTTGTCTTATGATGGTCTCATATGCAAAATATCAATCTGCAAAAATTAGGAAAAATAATATTTTGCATAATGAGAACAAAAGAAAATTGACCAAGTGTTAAAAACAGGAGTTTGAGAGGTTAGTTGGAAATGCCCGCCAAGAATTAAGAATTAAGACAGAATTTTGACAGAATTAAGATAGAATTTTGAACAGAGACAAATCTTACTATTGGAGAGATGCAATGTTTAGAAGAAGTTTTAATTGATTATTTCATTAAAACAATAAATAAAAAACATAGATTCGAAGAGGTGTCTAAGAATGATGACATGGAAAGGTGTAATTGGAACAAGACATGAAGGATAGAGATCCAAAATAGAGTTTCAGGCTATTTTGCACTATTCCAATACTGGCAAAACTTTCTCAGTGGCCTCTGGGAAATGCTCGCCCTATCTCATAGGATGATGAAAAAAACAATATGAAAGTGTTAGGCTTAATAAAAAGAATTAATATGACAGGAGTTCTGTCTTAATAAAAAGAATTAAGACAGAATTTTGAAGAGACAAATCTTACTATTGGAGAGATGCAATGTTTAGAAGAAGTTTTAATTGATTATTTCATTAAAACAATAAATAACAAACAGAGATTCGAAGAGGTGTCTAAGAATGATGACATGGCAAGTTGTAATTGGAACAAGACATGAAGGATAGAGATGACTAAGGACATACATAATGACATTGACAAGCAATCATGACAAGAATGGAACATCTAGAGAGTCAAATGACCCTTCTATGGTCATTTGAAGATGATTTGGGCAGGACAAATATGTTGGTGCAAAGATGACAAGGAGACAGTGACATGACAATAGAAAAGCAAACTTGATGAGATAGATGGTTGCGGGCATGATAAGATTGGTAGAAAAAGACGTTGAAATTGAGTTCAATCCTTAGCTCACTGATTCACCCCTCCCTCTCAGTGAGCATTGTGTCTAATTGACTGAATTTTTCATTGATGCCAACAAGTGTTGTGCAATGGCCTTTGATTTACTCACAAGGAGACCTTGGTAGTTTGGGCATTGGAACACTAGGTGGCCCAAATGGTCCAATCGGAAAGTTTTCCTTCTACTGTGGAAAGTAATTAACACTTTGTCAATGACCAATAGCTTAGTGGAGCATCGGGTCTATAAAAAAAAAACGAATTGGCTAGAGTCATTGTTGACTGGACCCTCTTGTTGCAATTACTCTGGTTTAAGTAGAAGGAGGGAGTTGCAGGGTTGTTAAATTCGTTCGTAAGGTACATGACCCGAAGAATACAATTGTTATTTTGAACCTCAATGTTAGTTTGTATCCCCCAAAAAAGGATGCATGCTTACCTTTTATGAATTTTCATCCAGATGATTGTTGCAGAGTATGACTGATCTCTCTAGTTTTGGATATGGTTGATAAAGAAATCCAGGCTCAATCCGCGCTCAATCAATCACCAAGAACCTTGTCACAAGTATAGAAAATGTGTTAAGTGATACAGCTTGGCATTCTCTCGCAAAGGAGCTGTAAACTGGCAATATAAAGTTAAAATTATCTATGCTGACATCGTATAGGTAACTAGGTTGTAGTAGCAGAGATATCTGCAATGAGGTAGTCAGTTTCATGGAAATTACTATTTATCCATGGAGACATCATATATGAACAAGTGTAAACATCTCTATGAAAAATATAAGGGCACATGGATGGCCTAAGGTGGGGGCATAGGCGGATTCTGTCATATACATAAAATATTATACCACACATAGCCAGTCAGACCCAGACCCAAGAAAAAAGATGCAACAACCAGGGAAAAAAATCAAATCTATTTTATTATTATTGAGGGTTTCCATTTCAGGATTTCTCTCTATGATTGGATAGAAGATAGAAGCAATCTTTTGCTTTGACGTTCAGTGCCAGCTAGTTCATGCTTGTTGGCTTGAATATGAACCTAGGGAGGGTTGGAATTCACTTCTCACCTAGAACAAGTTTACTTCGTTATGCAAATAGCCAGATCTTCTTATAAGTTAGATGTGGATGAAAATGCATGAGTTAACCCCTGCATAAACAACCAATAGCCGTTGAAAGCTAGCATTGGTTTGGTGGGTGTGCAAAGATAGCCATATATTATCGATATAGAGAAGAAAGTTTGTCAAAAATTAAACAACGTCAATATTGCCACGGTTTTTCCGCCATGATAAAAAAAAATGAAGTATTAATCCACGAATGTTCAAAACGTGGAAATATTTTGTGGAAAAATCCGCCCAACTGTATTAGTGTTATAATTGATTGTTGATCTTTTTGTATGCAGTGAGAGTTCCATCCTTCAACTTTGGTCTGGAATATTATTGCAATAACTCAAAGCTTATAGCTTCTTTCTATCAACATCTTGTGGTCCAAATGAGGGAAAAGAATCTATTTAAACAAGATATAGATGTTGGAATTGACAATTACATTGATCTTGGATTTGAATAGAATATCATTCCAGGATCATTGGAGAGGGATTTGCAGTGGCTAAAGGTTCATATTAGTATGCAACAGTCTGAGAGCATATAGTTGAATTTCGAAGTACTATGGTGAGTTGTAACTTAAAATAGGGTACTTGGAAAGATGGCGCTATTTCAACTTGTTGGTTGAGAATATAATTATATATACATGTGCAAAGGAAACACGGAAATCAGATTTGAGTTTTGGAGAATTAACAGTTTGACCCTCAAGAAAAACAGTTTTATCATGTATCGTAAGTGGAATAACTCTGACCTTAAAAAATGCTGAGGGCTAACTGTAGATGGCTTTAAACAATGCTGGTAGTGTGATGTAGATGGTTGGAACAGCTACAATAAAATGTCCTCCAAGTTTGCATGCAATATATACGACAGTCCTTGAATTGTGGAGTCCAACCCAACCATAATCCAAGCTCCAATCCACGTGGAAACAAAGTATAATAGCAGATCACGCCCTATATATTTGAATCTCTTTAGTAGTGATGATAAGGTTTGAGTGATCTCTATAGTAGTTGTAGCGAGCCCTTGGAATGTATGTGGAGATTTCAAGAAGTGAAATCACATCCAACAATGAAAGTAGAGGCTCCCATGACCATAGCACACCTTTATGTGATGCATGCAGCTCCTAAAATGGATGACACAACTTCCTCAAGATAGATCTGGTCTCCAAATAAATGTATCACTGCTAGTTTGATAGATAATGCCCCCAATCAAGAAGAATAGGAATCCAAACACTATGTCCCTTCCTGCTATAAATATTGGTATGGAACGAAACTACCCTGGGGGGCTTGCATTTACACATATTCACCCTTATGAAATTTTGGTATTTGGTCTAATTTTAGCTAGTAGGTCTCATGTCCAATACCCCTGAGATCGAATAGAGTCCCCTATGAGGCTCTAAATGAGGAGCCAAAGCTGTGTATCCAAGTGTTGTTATCCAACTAAATGCTGTGTCTTCCTTTGTGTATCCAAAGCTGTTGTGCCCAGTGTCTTCCTTGTGTCGTCAAGTAGATCTAACTTTCAAAGACCATGAATTTTGTTTTTTTCTTTGAATATCAGTCATGCAAGGTAATTCCCAGCAATGGATGGTTCGGATCTCAGCCATGAATGATAGATCGTTGCTCACAGTTGGTGTTTGCTTTCTGATAACACAATGATGCTCCTCTAGATGTCCACGACTTTAAATAGAGGCCACACATAAGTTAGAAGTGAGATTTATTCTCCGTTAATTAATCTGACGTGACCTTCACAAGCCCATCTTTCATTTAAATACACCTAATTCAGATGCTAGCTAATTTGGGATAGACACCCCACTAATAATCCCCCACCGATACTGGAATACGACAGTTAACAAGTCCACAAACTCAAAATATAACACACCCTTTCTCAATACATGGTGATGCCTTCCCTAACAATGAAGATTATGCCCATGTGTGTAGTAAGTTAACTATCTACCCTAAAACATCAAAAACTTATCCGCAATGAAGCTATCAATGACCCATCTCGGTTGAAGTGAATGGCCGTCACGGGGTTGAATGGGTAGGAAAAAACTTCAAGCATTTCCCTGTCCTCACATCCCAAATCCTCATAGTTTCGTCAAAGGATACAGAAACTATAAGATCCGACCACGGATTGAAGTTAACACAAAACACATAATTAGTGTGGCCCTTCAATGTTTTGATGCAATCACCTGTGTGGACGTCCCATATGCACAGGGTTTTGTCGTCGGAGGTAGAGAAAATGTAACAGGAATTAGATGACCATGCCATGTCGGAGACACCGTCCGTGTGACCTTGGAGCTCCTTCTTCACACTTCCGTCACTTGCAGACCATATTCTCACGGTTTTTTCGGCAGAGGAACTCCCTAGTAATTTCCCATTCACAGAAAATTTGACGCTTGATATTTCCCGCTTGTGTCTTGGTAAAAAGTGTTTAAGATTGTAGGGTTTAAAGTTGTTTCCCGAACCCTTTGCTTGTGAGGCCATTTCCACTTATCAATTTTCAATTCAGCTGTGTTTCAGTCTGGCACTACCTTACTCCCTCCCGTCTTTGGATTCATGAAGGAATGGCGCCGAGATTTGTTTCACTGTCACAAATGGGTAACGACTAATATGCACCTCGTTGAGTTTCGATTCACTGTCACAAATGGTAATGATTAATATGCACCTTGGTAAAGTTGCAGCTTGCATTTCTAAAATTTCAAATCATTTAAATTCATTTCATTGTAATTTAATATATCAGGTAAGTGGTGTTTAATAATAAAAAACATACGTTTTTTAAGAAGCTAGAGGGAAAAATCATATGAAGTTTTAGATATTATAAATTCAAATATATGAGAGATTTTATATGTTATAGGTTGAAATCCTAACCAATTAGGAGATATATCCAAACTAAATTCTGTTGGGCCCAGAAATGACCCCTTTTTGACCACATATACCTACCCCTTTTTGCCTTACCTTACTCCATTATATGCACCAAACATATGTTTTCCTTCACTTATCCCTCGATCCATACAGGTATGGTTAATTATTGTCTTATCCTATTAATACTTATGATTGTTGTAATCAGGGATCTATATCTTGGATTATGCTAACATATGGTGATTTTATAAAGATAATTCGAGATGTAAAAGATACAGGTGTAGTAGGTTGAACGAGTCAAGAGAGAGAGGGACATTCATTATTGAGCTGATTGCCACCTATTCCATCTCTATACAAAGGACACAGTCAAAGGTGACTATTCCACACAAGTTGTACAATGGTGGCTGCAACAAACTCAGATGAAACAACGGGCCGCTGCTCGAGGGTAGCTACAACTGACGGAGCATCTTCTAGATTGATCCTGTTATATCATTGCTGGCTCGAGTAACAATCTTCCTATATTTTCTGCTTCTATCTTGCCCACAACTGTAATAGCGTATCATAAATGGGGCAGCTTGAAGATCAGAGATATTCATGGTTGCCCGATATTAGTGGGTATAAGTTAAAATTGTGAATGTATATATATTGGGAAATATCTCAAGCCAGGGGTTGGAATTTAGTTGATCTTATTGTATAAGCTATGACAGAGACTATATATTTATTTTCATAATTTAATACAAGGAGCAATATTCTTCTGATCTTGGCGTTTAACTTCTGTTAATTTTCGGGGTCTCTGTTCGAAGGCTGGGCCCGCCTTCCTACAGATATTGACGAGTTAATTAGGTATTTATTCCTCTGTCATGTGGTGTGGATGTTACAGTAGATTCATTCTTTATAACAGTTGCAATAGTAATGATTTATTTTGTGTTCCTTCAATTGATCAGTAATTGCATTCCCTGTGAGCTGTAGCAGAGTGGTGTGATAGTCGACTGTGTAGACTAATTTTATTTATGCAATTGTGTGACAGCTGTAACAACCGATCTCATCCCTAGTCTCTTTCAATTGATGTCTTTCTTGAGTTTTTTTAATTAAGTCCATTTGTAGTTATAATTGTTGAAGTTCAATTTCTGCATTTCTGAATTCTAGATTAAGTTGGATTGAGATAGTTATAATGGATCTTCAGATGGCTAGGTATTTTAGGATTTAACTTTCTGCAAAAGTAAATCTAGATGTTTATTTTCTGAATCTCTTATTTCTAGATTAAGGATTGTAAGAAAGTATTTGTGGTTTTGCATTCTTCATAAGGTAAATTAGATTAAGTTAATCATGGGAAGAGTTGGGCTGAACAGGAAGGTAGGATAATTCATTTACAGCATCAACTACTTAGTGTTTAAGCATATATAGTGTACATTATCTTTGAAATAAAAGACTTTGTTATCAAACCAAATGGCGCTTCTCCGTCCGATTGCTGACACTTCATATGTTGGTACACAAAAGGACACTATAGGATTGAAGGTTTCCTAAACACTATAGATGGGCATGACACGAGATGCATTTATCCTCCAACCAGCTTTCCATTTTATCTTTCTCTACGTTGATTGTTGTACGCGACTATCTCCACTGAAACTCGCGTACATACACGACTATGTTCGTTGACAACCCACGTACTAGACACGACTATTCCCATTGCAACCCGCGTATAGATCTATACGCGGGTTTCCCTTAAAGCAACTCGCATGTCATACGCAGGTTGCCAGTATCAATAATTGCATACACATCCATTTGACATTAAAAATAATAAAACACGATTAATGGAGATTAGTTGAGCCCTAAGAATTAACCATCTCAATTGTCTCAACCTCCTCAACCTTCGAAACTGCTCTATTTCCCAAAGTATAAATAGAGGCCTTGGGGAGGGCATTAAAGAGTCAATCTTGGAGAGCAAAGTTATGCTGGTGGTATATCTTCAGAAGTCTTTGGAGCAGCATAAATCAGAGTCCTTTGGTTGCAGAGGAGTCCTTGTTTCAGGCGTTGGGTTGTACACTTATCTCATTCACTATTGTTAATAAAGAGAATTCTTCTTCCAACTTTGTGTTGAGTCTATTTCATGTATCATGGTTGATAAATATATTTGATTAAGCACTATATATGTTGTTTATCTAACCTGTCATATATACATGTATAAGTTTGTACTTGGAGAATTTTCTCTTTGCAGGTGAAGGAGGTGCATCCCTGAAAGCTTTGGAGAGAACCAGAACGGGAGAAGACAAAGCTTAGATCAACCGTCGATAATCGGGTGAGTCCAACATATCTTCCTACTTCCTTTCTATACTTTAAAGCTGATTGTATGCAAGTTTTAGATGTCCGTTGGTAACCCCATACCCTAGGTTATAAGGGTGTTTATTCCTGAACAACAGAACTGGCGATTCTGCTGGGGAGCCCAGACTGCTGTGGGTTAATTCTGTATATTAGTGGCCAGTATTTGCCTTGATTCAGTGTGTGGTGTCTTGTATTGGTTCATGCTTAGAGTGGTGTTTGAAGACCTTTAAAATTTTTCTTTTTATTTGAAAATTTTATACCTGTACGCGGGTTTCTCTTGCACACACTCACGTACAGAGGTTTGTGTATGTGGGTTGCTCTGTAGCACAGTCGCGTACAGTACGCGAGATTCCTTTTTATACAGTCATGTACAAGCCTGAGCATTAAAATTTTTGGGTTAGGGTTTGCTTGTCCCTATCCTTCTATAAATTTTGTTTGTTGATTAGCCTTCTTTATGAGCATTTCACTGTGAGTTTGATGACCTTGTTAGTCGCACCTTGTGCTTTCTTGTAAAGCCCTTGAGTTCTTATTGTTTGGATTGTATTTCTATTAGCAACTTGAAGTGGATCCTCCTGTTGGGTTATAGGTTCAAGTGTTGGTTGTTTGAATCAGTGATCAGGGTTCTAGATACTGCATTTTCCTTTCTATTTTCGAATAGTGTTGGTTTGCCACTTGCCTTCGTTTGATCTCAGTGATTTCTATTCATTGTGTCCACCCAAGCTATGGTTCCAAGTATTCGTTAGGTGGTTGATCTTTGGTTTTATGAATCTTCTTTAACTCATTTTGCTTATTTTATACAGTTAGTCTGTTCAAGCATACTCAAGTATTGTGCATTTAGGTGCATAGTAGTCTTTGAGCCATTTGAAAAGTGAAAAGAAAACATTAGAAACTTTTGCATTTGATTTGCATACAGTAGTTTTGTTTTCAATTTTTAAATATAATCTCAAAAATTACAAAAATATAGTCTTAGTTTTCTCTTTATTCGTTGCATTTTCATCAGTTTACATTTAAAAAAAAGAAAAAGAATTAGAGAAGCTTGTTTTTAAGTAGTGATAATTTGCTTTGAAAGTATACACCAATTGTTTTTTACATTTCCTATCGAGTCAAAAACATCATAGTATTTCACTCCACTTGCCTTTTGAGTAAAAAATAGCCCTTAAAATAAACGCAATAATTAAAATTTATGAGTAATTTTTGTTTTTAGGGCCATACACCTACTAGCTTAGGATAGACTTCTGGGATAGGAATTGTAAACTCCCCATAAGTATTTAAATTCAAACATAGTGGGCCAATCGATAGGTAAGTCCTTCTCTTTATTGATAGCATCTGGAAAGCTCCTCTCAAACGGGAGTTAAGAACGAGGCTGCATGGAGGCATTGGACTGAGGAGATAACCCTCTGATTCCTTGTCGAAACGTAAATCCGTATTTTTATGCATATGGGGATTCTATCCTATACATAGTTTCAGGCTCAGCTACCCTGCCCATGCGTACGAATCAGGCTTGCGACTATCCCCCCAGACTATTGGTATAGTTAAGGTAGCCTCTAGTCTCTTGACATCTAGGGTTCATACATAGGTAAACTGGAAGGCTATTTCTAGTTCACCTTGGGCGGGCTTGGAATATGTTATAACTAGATCTTGTTCTTAGTTTATCTGTTCTTTTTGTCCTAATTTTCAACCGTTGGTTTAAAATGATTTTATATTTCATGTTGATTTTAATAATTTTTGACAATCAATAATTTTGGTTGGATATAATGCTTTTAATGGTTGAATCATTTCATTATTTTAGTTTTAAGGTTTGTCTTTTGGGATTATTAGTTAATATGTACATCTTTAAGCTTTCAAAAACTCATAATAAAAGTTCATTCCAAGTTTTGATTTATAATCTAACTCTCATTTTTGAGTCCTTTGTCAAATATTTTCATGAGGAGATTCCTGTAGTAGCTCTGTTTTTTCTGTTTTTGTCATTGTCATTGGGAGCAGATTACGAGGAGATGGAAATGAATTCAGGAAAACCAAAAGAGGTGTTCCAGATCGAGAGATATGAAGGCGTCTTTGAGACCCAAATTTCCATAAATTCGCCAAATTTCCCCTAATCCGATTTGCTATTTTTGGGTTAATTATCTTTAAATATTTTGAGTTATCATGTAACTAATTGATGTAACTGTTTCAAATTTTGACCTAGAAGGTAGTTATGAAACTACTTTACTTTTGTAATGATAAAAGGAAGACAAACATACAGTTTTGAGGGGGGCATTTTTCACTCAAGGAGAGGCTTCGGAGCTTTGATTTCTCAAGTTAGCACTTATAACTCTTATGTAAGTGGATGACTGTTATTGATTATATATAAACTGATAAGCCCTTTAACCTGTCATGCTTTTCATTTCTGATCTGTTTGATTGCTTAGTCTACAATTTCATTTCTTGTTTAAAGTTTTATTCATGTAAATGCTTGTAGCCTGTGGGTGGAATTAGTATTTCATGTGTAATGTTTATGGCTTATTGGGATGTGTTTGATCCCCAGTTTATCCAACTTGCATGATTCAGTTCTGTATTAGCTTGTGGATGTTTATTTCCTCCTTGCTAATGAAGTTTTTAAAACCCTAAAACCTATTTTATTTAATTTTACTTTTGAGATTGTGTTGGCTTGTTCTTCTGGTAGTCTAAGAGCAATTTCTGGCACAAACATCTTTGGCGCCATTGCCGTGGACGAAGCTGAAGTATATCTTCCCTGGGATATCATTATTCTTCTAATTTTGAGAGGTGAACAAAGTCATAAAATATTTTAGACTACAAATTTTCACTGGTGACTCCACGATTAAAGATTCTACTGCAAGGAGAATTTTGTTGACAGAAAAATGAAGAAGCCAAATGGAAAGACTGGATATCAGCTTGTTACTTTACTCCATGAGGTTTTGTTCTTATTCATCAGTTCTTTCCTATCTTTCCCATTGCATGTCAAAAGAATTATTTTTTGTTTTGTCTATTCCGATGATCATAAACCTTCAAGTACATATCCCACTTTGGAAGAAGAAAATCTGCATTCTTCTTGTGTTATTGATGTTGATCCTATTCCTTCATTTGAAATACATGTTCAACATGATATACATATACCCGTATCTCTTGAAGTTGATTATTCTGGTCATCTTGTAAAGAATAAAGCTGATCTATTACCTTCTACCAGCATTGCTGAAACTTCCGAACAGCTGGTTGAAACTCATTTTCAACTCACAGATTTTCAGTCTAGACACAGACAGAAGATGATTAGACCTCTTAGGCTTCCATCTCTCTTACATCCTTACCCTTTCTACTTTGTTGAATATCTTCCCCATTTTATTGGAAAAGATCATATTACAACAGAGAAGCATTTAGAATGTTTTCATAATTTCATTGATAATTTTGAAATCATGCATGAGGATGTTGTCATGAGGTGATTTCGAAATCCTTTGCTGGAGATGTTGGGTTTTGGTTCCAAAATTTAAAAGCTGATTCAATTGGATCATGGGAAGAGTTACACGATGTCTTTTTGAAGTATTGGGGTAAGAATAAATCTTATGATCAATTTCTTTCCGAATTTTATAGTTTGAAAAGGGAAAATGATGAGCCAATTACTAAATTTAATTGGAGGTTTCAAAGTTTTTATATCAGTATGCCTACGGAGATCAGACCTTCGGAAAAAATTGCTATGGTATATTGTGTTATGGCTCAACATTCAGATCTTGTATTTTTCCTGTTAGAAAGAAAATCATCATATTTAAGACAATTATTTGAGGATGCAAAAGGAGTGGAGGAGAACATCCGAGCTTGCAAAATGCTTCGAGATCAGGCTCATGTTGAAGATATACAAGCTTATGAACAGGAAGAAGAACGTAGGTATCATTCAGATTTAAGACAGTTTTCTTCATCATTTTCAGATTTTCATATGAACAAGGATATAAATGATGCTTTTGTTGATTCTTCATATCAGTTTGCTGACTTTTTCGATGATAACATACTTTCAATGGATTATAGTAGAAATTTCTTAGTTCCTGCTATGAGATTATCATGTTATGAAGAAGAAGTTGCTGCTCTTCAACCTCTTACTATTGATATAAGAAATAAGTTGCCATTCTTGACTTATGGTCACTTTCAAAATTTTATTTGTTCAAGGGTTTTATTTAAAAGTCAAGAAGCAGTTTGAAAAGCCCTTGGTTTCCATTCTTGATCCAAAGTTTAAAAAGAACAGCAATGGAGAGGAAGAGAATGCTTCACTTTATGATGAATATAATGAAGACATTGAAGTTTTAAATCAGAAATTTCATGATCTCGTGGCTTCTTGGATGGAGTTGTATTTTTAAAAGGTTTCTAATGCTCCGTATTTGGGCATACTTCATATTTCCAGTCATAAGTATCAGCTGCCTACAGACTCTTTATTGCATTTATCACATCTTTTGTGGGTTTTCTCAAACAGTAGCATGCATGAAATTACGATTCTTAGTCAAATGGTTTCTTGGCTTCACTGGAAGTATGATTACACTTGATTGGGTTGTTTCGTCCAATTATAAGTAGGAGTAAATAGCAGAATAAGCTCGCTATACGAGCATGTAGATTCTTTTCAGTATGTTGGTTTGTAGCAGTATTTTTTCATTTCAGAGGTATGTGTTCAGAGTTTGACAAAGTTGCAGAGATTTGGTAAATGAATCCATCACCCAATGAATAAGGCACAAGGTCTACAGGTTCTTGAAGCCTCACAAGGAGGACTTCATCCCGCAGCAATAGCCATATGTTATAACTAGATCTTGTTCTTAGTTTATCTGTTCTTTTTGTCCTAATTTTTAACCGTTGGTTTAAAATGATTTTATATTTCATGTTGATTTTAATAATTTTTGACAATCAATAATTTTGGTTGGATTTAATGCTTTTAATGGTTGAATCATTTCATTATTTTAGTTTTAAGGTTTGTCTTTTGGGCTTATTAGTTAATATGTACATCTTTAAGCTTTCAAAAACTTATAATAAAAGTTCATTCCAAGTTTCGATTTATAATCTAACTCTCATTTTTGAGTCCTTTGCCAAATATTTTCATGAGGAGATTCCTGTAGCAGCTCTGTTTTTCCTGTTTTTGTCATTGTCATTGGGATCAGATTACGAGGAGATGGAAATGAATTCAGGAAAACCAAAAGAGGTGTTCCGGATCGAGAGATATGAAGGCGTCTTTGAGACCCAAATTTCCATAAATTCGCCAAATTTCCCCAAATCCGATTTGCTATTTTTGTGTTAATTATCTTTAAATATTTTGAGTTATCATGTAACTAATTGATGTAACTGTTTCAAATTTCGACCTAGAAGGTAGTTATGGAACTACTTTACTTTTGTAATGATAAAAGGAAGACAAACATACAGTTTTGAGGGGGGCATTTTTCACTCAAGGAGAGGCTTTGGAGCTTTGATTTCTCAAGTTAGCACTTATAACTCTTATGTAAGTGGATGGCTGTTATTGATTATATATAAACTGATAAGCCCTTTAACCTGTCATGCTTTTTCATTTCTGATCTGTTTGATTGCTTAGTCTACAATTTCATTTCTTGTTTAAAGTTTTATTCATGTAAATGCTTGTAGCCTGTGGGTGGAATTAGTATTTCATGTGTAATGTTTATGGCTTATTGGGATGTGTTTGATCCATAGTTTATCCAACTTGCATGATTCAGTTCTGTATTAGCTTGTGGATGTTTATTTCCTCCTTGCTGATGAAGTTTTTAAAACCCTAAAATCTATTTTATTTAATTTTACTTTTGAGATTGTGTTGGCTTGTTCTTCTGGTAGTCTAAGAACAATTTCTGGCACAAACAGAAGGTAACCCTTGTTGAAAGTGTAGGAGGGCGATGGGTGATTCCTCCGCTTGTGCCTAAGACCCTCTTCAAGGAAGCCAAGCAACTGTCTTTTAACTTTCTTTGGGAAAGCATATCTTTTAACCTTGCTGACTGTTGAGACTTTAGGATTTTTCGTAGTGATCGCTCTGTGGTTTATCTGTGTTTAGCCAACCTTAGGGTTTTAATTGTCAAATTTACAATCACGGAGGACCAACCTATCAAAAGCTCACGAAGGTTGCAAAAACTTCCTCCTCTTATCACATTGGAACCTCCACCTCCCCCTCAAAGGCGGAGATTGGACACGAACAATTCATTTGAACCGATAGGAGTTAGCGAAGTTCCGGGTGAGCCAGAACTTAGGGCAAACCGTCTTAATTTGAACACAGTTGAGATAGAAGACTTGTAGGCTGACGATTTTGCAAGGAATTTTAATACACCTCTGACTAATTTAAACGATCCTGTGATTATTCAGGTTCATCCTTTTGATCCACCCATTATTGGTGTCCCCATGGGCAGAATAATGTCTAGTGCAAGAGAGAGTTCTTTCATTTTCACCTCAACCATCTCAATTGAAGGGGTGCTACCTCCCTCGGTAAGTACCCGTAGATCAAGCATACCTACTACGCCATTAACTCCAGTGAGCCGAGTGGTCCAACCGCTGGTTCCCCCAAGCCTAGTAGGTGCTTCTGGTGGTATGGTCATTGGGATTCCTAGTGTACCTACAGTTCCAACCTCCTTTGTACACACTGCCCAGAGTGGTCCAATAGGATCCTCAGCTTTTGTCCAAGAATTTCCTTGGAATGGAGGGCACACTGAATGAAGATTCAGTTAGGTTGAGGCTGTTCCAAACAAAATTGATGAGTACTGCAGCAAAATGGTACATTGAGTTGACTTCTGCTGCTTTTAGTAGTTTTTGGGACTTGGCTAACGCATTTCTTAGCCACTTTCAGCTTCCTTTTCGATATGATTTCGGAACGGACTTGTTATCTACCTTCAGGAAGAACAAGGCTACCCATATCTCAGATCACATCCAAGAATGGAGGAGGAAAAAGAGCCTTATTAAAGCCACTATTCCTCCTGAGTTCTTATTATAATGGTTCCTTAAATCACTATTGCCTTATATATCTAAGGAGGTATCTACTTTAGGAGTGATGAGTGAGGAAGAAGCTATCCTTAGGGACCAGCAATTAGATTTGATTTACTCTCAGTTTGGGATTTTGTATGAGATTATCCCTGAGGCACCGAGGCCAACACACGATGCAAAGAAACCTAAGCCTGGACCCCATGCTGATGGTGTGGTTGGGTCCGTTAATTCTCTCACTGTAGAATCTTTGGCCAAACAGCTCCATCAGTTGTTCCTTAAAAATTTTATGGCAGAGGCAGCAAAGGCTATCCCCTCACCCCAAAATGCAAATGTTTTTGCACAGACCTCTCAGAAGGGCAATCAGCAGCCCGGTGGGAAAAAGAAGAGAGGAAAGAAAGGGGAGGGAAATTAAAACAAGTAGAAACCCACAAAAAATGCTGATGGGGGCAAGAAAGAAAATAAAAAGGTGAAATTCCCATGTAATTTGTGCCATGAGGATCACCTCACCCATCTTTGTCCCATTATGGAACAAGCCCAGAAGCTGTTAAAAGCTCAACAACCGACTGTCCTAAAGGATCCGTTTCCCCAAGGGCAAAATTCTGCTTCAACTTTGAATGCAGCAGGGGGCACCCCAAATTCCCCTGACCCCAATTATATCAACATGGTTCGATCTTCAACTTTGCTACAGACCAGGAATAAGAACTATGAAAAATAGACCTCTGAGAAGGGTAAGTCTATAGGTGAAACTTCTAACCCTCTCACAATTGAGAAACCTGCTGAAACTATGCCCAAGATACCGAAAGGTGTCTTTAAGAAGACCTTGCATAATCCTAATGCCAGGGCTACATCCAACTAATCCGTGGTTGAAGACTTAGCCTAGAAAACTTGTGCAATGTTGGCTTTAGAGGTGTTACAGAGTTGTCCCGCCCAGCGGGATGCACTCTTAGCAGCCTTAGGTAGTATGGACTCATCGAGTCTCATGGTGAAATTTCACTTATCTGATGTCAAAATTCTCCTACCTTACCATGTATCCTTATCAATAGATGTCATCCATGGTGGAAAGACCATTGGAAGGGTAGTTGTTGACGAGGGTGCTTCTACATGTGTTATGTCCTTGTCATGTTGGAAAGCTCTTGGATCCCTAGAGCTGGTCCCGTCAAACACCCTGCTTACTGCTTTCGATGGAAGGTCATTCCGTTTGCATGGTATCCTACCGGATTTTGAAATTAAGTTGGTAGGGAAAGTGGTGTTTGTTGAGCTAGAGGTGATTGATGCACCTTTGGACTATAATTTACTTTTGGAAAGAAGTTGGACTTATGGCATGTCTGCTATTACATCGGCCATCTTTCGGGTGGTAGTGTTTTCACATGAAGGGAAGTTGGCTACTGTTGACCAACTTAATTTTACTCGAAAAGGATGCATAGAGTCTAATGAGTCCGCTGTGCCATTGGTTGATCAGGTCAAACCTGCTGCACAAATATTAGGGGCTGGAATGTATGCATTACTGATGGGCACTTTCGATCTTCTAGCTCCTATTAATTATATAGGTTCTACTAGTGTGGGGAAGTCCATTGCTACGATTGTTGATAGGACTGATCCTTGGGTTCTTCCTCCCCACCATGAACCTGAAGTGCCCCTATCGATAGTGGAATTAGATTATCAAGCTATCACACAAACCACTATTGATCCCATTTTGGTTCCGCTCTCAGTCTCAGAGGAATTGGAAGAAGTCTATCTGCCTGCTTTGGCAGAAAAATCTTTGCATTCGATGGATTGTTTAGATATGTTTTTACCTTCCAATGAAGCCATTTTGGAAGCCATGTGCGGATGAGATAATATCTATGAAGATCTTCACCATCGATCCTATTTTCTTCCAGAGCTAAGCATGATAGAGAATCAAGAGTTTCATGTGAGACTGACAGATGATGTTGATACGCCCGTTAATCCCTTACCTAGGGAAGGAATGTTTACTGAGGGGAATATGGCAAATATTTCTGCTACCATCCCTATCAACATCTCTGTAAATCTTGATGTTGTGGAAAATATACATATTGGTGCAAACTACTCTCCTGAGGAGATTGCCATTTATACCACCCTGTTTAAGGAGTTCCACGACGTTTTTGCTTGGTCATATGAGGATATGCTAGGAATTGATCCATCTATATTCGAGCATGAGATCCGAACATACCTTGACGCTAAACCTGTTCGATAAAATTTGAGGCCTGTCAACCTGCGTAAAGCGGCGGCAGTGAAGGATGAAGTGGAAAAACTGTTGAAAGCTGGTTTTATTTATCCCATAGCTTTGATGGAATGGGTATCCAACCTTGTTCCTATTGATAAGAAGCAAGGGACCATATGCATCTGTACTGAATTCAAAGATTTAAACAAAGCCTGTGCTAAGGACAACTATCCCACACCATTTATAGACCAAATTATTGATGCTTGCGCGGGAAGTGAAGTTTTTTCGTTTATGGATGGTTTCTCCGGATATAATCAAATTCAAATAAAACTGGAAGACCAACATAAAAATGCTTTCATTTGTCCTTGGGGTACCTTCATGTACAAAAAAATGCCCTTTGGATTGAAAAATGCTGGGGAAACCTTTCAGCGGGCAATGAATTTTTCCTTCCATGATATCAAAGCCATTGTTGAGCCCTACCTTGATGATCTTCCTGCACATTCTCGTAAGAGGATTGACCATCCAGATCACTTGCGTTTGATATTTGAATGATGTAGATACTATAAAATTCGCTTGAATCCCCACAAGTGTGTATTCTATGTTGAGTCAGGGAGATTGCTCGGATTCATTGTTTCTAATAGAGGCATTCAGGTGGATCCATTAAAAGTTGAGTCCATTGTAAATATGCCTCCTCCTAATTCTATTAGGAAACTTCAGATCCTGTAGGGAAAATCCAATTTTCTTCGACATTTCATTGTAAACTATGCCAAGATTACTAAGCGTTTCATGCGCTTGCTAAAACAGGACACCCCATTTGTATGGGATGAAACTGCACAACTCGCATTCGAGGCATTGAAAAAATATTTGTTGTTGGCACCTTTCTTACGTCCGCCAGATTACTCTTGGGATTTTATATTTTATCTGGCCACGTCTGAGTCGACCATAGGGGTGGTCCTAGTCTAGGAGGATGATAGGCTCCAAGAGAATTTCATTTACTATCTTAGATGTGCTTTAGCTGAACCTGAATTGAGGTACTCCCACATTGTGAAATTGGCCTTAGGAGCTGTTTATGCTGTTAAGAGGTTATGTCACTACATCTTACTAAGGACTACAATGGTAGTGGAAGATGTTAATCCTTTTCAATATGTTTTTTCCCGATGGATAGTTGGAGGCAAATTCAACAAATGGATAGTCATTCTCTAAGAGTTTGACTTGGATTTTTAGTCCGCCAAATCCAAAAAATCCTTATTTTTTTGCTGAACGTATTGCAGAATTTCCAGTAGATGAAGATGTAGCCATTGAAGAAGACTCATTCCCAGATGAGCACATCTTTTTTATTTCCACCTCTGATCCCTGGTACAGATATATACTAATCTATCTCCAGACTTTGAAGTATCCTACAACTTTTTCATGAGAAGAATGACGTAAAATACGCCTACATGCCAAGAACTACCTCATCATAGGAGATACTTTATATCGTAGAGGGGTAGATTCCATTTTGCGTCAATGTTTGACCCATGAGGAAGTGGATATTGTCATAAATGATGCCCATAGTGGAGCGTGTGGGGGTCATTTATCTGGGTTAGCAACGACCTAAAAAATATTACGTGTCGGTTATTTCTGGCCCACAATCTTTAAAGATTGTGTGGAAGCAGTTAAGTGCTGTTATCCTTATCATCTTTATACCAGGAAAATGTGGTCACATCCTGCTCCCTTGTTTCCTGTTATCTGGTGGGCCCCTTCATGACATGGGGGATTGATTACGTGACGTGTAACCTAGCCTCGATTGGGTGGCACAAATATATCATTGTCGCTGTGGATTATTTTGAAAAATGGGCAGAGGCAATGCCCACCTTTAGAGATGACGGGGAAACTGCATATTTCTTCGTGTTCAATCAAATTATAGCATGATTTGGTATACCCAAGGTGATTGTCATTGACCATGGCAGTCATTTTCAAAATAGCATGATGACGGAACTGACCACTATGCTAGGATTTAGACAGGAACATTCATCCTCGTTCTATCCTCAAGCTAATGGTCAGGTCGAGGCTGTTAATAAAACTTTGAAAACTATCCTCAAACATACTATTAATGCAGCCCGTTCAAACTAGAATGTCATGCTGTACCCTGCTCTTTGGGTGTATTGAGCCAATGTAAAAACTGCTACAGGTTTCTCCCCCTTCGAACTCGTCCATGGAGTGGAAGTTGTTACCCTGATTGAATGTGAAATCCTGTCTTTGAAAATTGCTATTCATGTGTTAACGGATACGACTAAGCTTAAAGAAAGTCTATTACATTTAAAACACCTTGATGAACAATGTAGAGATGCACTGACAACAAACCAAGCTCATAAAAATAGGGTAAAAAGCCAATATGATAAATCGGTCAAGCCTGAAATTTTCTCTGAGGGAGAACTTGTTTTGCTCTGGGACCAAGACAAAGAACCCCTTGGGGCAGGAAATTTCAGGTCTATGTGGTTAGGACCTTATATTGTGTCAAAAGTATTAAAGAAAGGTGCATATGAATTGATATATTTCAATGGGAATAAGCTGATTGAGCCTAGAAATGGGCTCTACCTGAAAAAGTACTATGCTTAGGCTTAGCACTTTTTCTTGTATTTTCTTGTATGTATTTTTATGTACATTAGTTTATCAGTTTGTGTTTTTTATATCATATGCTGGTTGTTTCAGATGTCTTCTGAGAGGTTCATAGGTTTCGCTGATGGCACCAGTCGCCACACTTGTAATTTAGCTTCGGCTGCATGGGTCATTTATTCACCCTCAGGATAGCTAGTTGCCTCAGGAGGCGCTTTCTTAAGTCCTGCTTCCAATAATGTGGCTGAATATAGGGCCGCCATTGAGCTTCTATGGGATGCTTTGTCACGTGGTATCACCCAGCTGGAAGTCCAATTGGACTCTCAACTGGTAGTTTCCCAGCTTAATCGGGCTTACCATGTGCGGAACCCTATTCTATTACGTCAATTTATGCAAGTTAGGTTATTGGAAAGAAATTTTGAGTTCATTACATTCAATCATATTCCAAGGAATCAAAATTCATTAACTGATGCATACGCTAATTACATCTTAGATTGGAATTTAACACATTTTTCATAAAAATATACAACAAACACATAAAAAACATTTGTAAATAAACCGAATATATATATAGATATATATATGTGAATATCTGTCCATAGATAGGTTGAGTCTCTGATCCTCAGATCCAGTCATAACTATATAATATACAAAAAATATACAAAATATGGATCAAAGTCCATCAAATGCCATAGATATAAGCTGGACCACCCTGGTCTCCCCGGTCTCCCTATACTCTGGCTTCTTCAGCCTCCTCGGCTTCAGCAGCCTCAACAACATCTATGTATACTAATAGTGCTCTGGCTACCCGCCTCAGAAGGCATATCCAGACAGGTGGTACACCAACCACAAACTCCTGCATGATGGCTGGGATGTGCTCAATCCATAAGGTGGGTACTCTCTGGGTAAGCCTGGCCAGCTTCCCCTCCAGAACCCTAATCAACCCCTGGTCTTCTCCCAAGACAGGATGCACATACATGCGTGGATGCCCTTCTGGGCGGACCGGTCCAATATCTATATTTTGACATTTTAAATGGATTAGAACTCTTATACATATGTATATATCTCTTTATTTTAAAATTCATAAAAATTTTAAAACTTGAAAATAAAAATTACCTAACTCTCCCCATGCTCCTCCTAGAGGGAGGATGAGGTCTACAACACCCCGGAAATCCATTCCAGCATATGGAAACTACTCTAAAGTTGGCAACTGATGCTCCCACCAAAAGTAGAAGTCATCATCATAGACACTCTGCACTGACCCACCACCTCCCTAGTGGAGGAAGATATCTCCCCATATAATCAGCCTAGGCTGCCGAGGAGAACGAAATGGCAAAGGTACTGCAGGGATCAATCCTGACACTCTCTCAAAGAAGAAGGCTACCAGTATGCTAGAATATCCAAAATTCTTCCTCCTTCCTCTCTTGTAGTCAGAGAGCCATTTTCTTATAATCGGGATCACTCCCGAGCACCAGTCATATAGGCCCCCCTGCATACAATCCACTGCTAGTCTCATATGATTCCATGTCACAAGGTGAAGAGAAGATGATCCCGGAACCCTCACTATGGTACTTGTCAATACCTGTAGAGGAAGGTCACGTATGTGTACAATGGGGATGCAACTATCCCTCTTTTGTGTGCCTGGTGTGCGGTATACATCAATATAGTTTTGGACACTTAGAGGATCACCACCTCTGCCGGTTCCTTCTAAGTTTACAAGAGCTCCCCATCATGATAGACCTGTAATGAAATAGATATCCTCTGAAGCAATCTCCAAGGACTCACCTTGAAGGTCAAACATGCCCAAGTCATGATCCCAATAATTTATTAGGAACTCTAAGAGGCGGACATTGGCCCGCATAGGTGAGGTACAGAAAAACTTTAACAACCCACTTGAATGTAAAATATTCATGGTGGGGACATCTTGGAGTGCTTCTTGATCCATATCTTCATGTTCGCTCTCCCTCCACTCAAGCACCATCTTCAAACCTAGTAAACAAGCATTTGCAAACCTTCAGTTTCATGTAAAATTTCAAATTTTTGACCCTATATGCTTGTTTTTCACCTCACGTAGCGTACGCGATTGTCTATTACGGCATGTCCTGTACTGTACCTGATTGTCCTTTGGACAACCCGCGTACAAAAAGTGTGTACGCGAGTTTCAATATAGCGAACCTGCGTATACAGCGTTGCTTGGTTGAGGGCACTTAAAAACATAAAATTAGGGCCTAATTTTGATAAATGCTTGGATCAAATTGAAGAGCATGGAGTTTAATATTACCTGACGCTTGCAGATTTGGAATTGGTCCACTGGATTGTCCACACCAAGCAATTGAAGGTAGAGGTGAAAACTTGTCTTTTATGGCTAAAAATTCAAATGGTGAGTTTTATTTATGTTTTTGAACTATTTATAGAAATTTTATTTCTTAAGTGGGTTTTTTTCCCTATACTTCACAATTTCTAAAACTAATATCATATCTTTTTGCCTTGTAACAGGTTTATCATCGTTTTAAGGTGTTTTGTTGCTCATATAGGATGGTTTTTTGTCGTTTCACATGCATTCTGCATCTATACCTACTCCATCTTAAACCTAGCAATTAACATTCTGACCACGGACTATGGTATTTTTAACCATTAGCTCTTTGTCTTTACCATTGTTCTTCCGTTGATAGGGCTTTCCTCTCATGAGTATCCCCATTTAGAACCTATTTTGTATTTTGATACTCATGCTGCAGCTGTCTTAGGTACAGAGGAGTCTTTTTAGCTATTTTTCATGCCAAATTGAGCCTCATTTTGGTCTCTTTTTACAAGCTATCCCTTTATAGGACTCCCCGCCCTTATGGAGTTTCTTTAGGCCCAGGTCTGACTCCTTAAAAATAGACTTGACTGCTGAGTTAACTTTTTCGTTCAAGCTTGTTAAGAATACATGAATGGGCATCCGCATTGGTGGTAGGTTATCTCTTTCTCAGACCATGTGGAATAATACGAGAAAAGATCACTCTCTTTTCTACGAAATTGAGAAGAGTATTCTCAGGTACAGGTTTATCACTTTTCCGGACCTGAGGGACTAAATTTACGGAAAAGGAGCACCCGGTTTGAGCTCAGTTTTCTCTTTTTCATGCTCTGGACCTAAACATGAAAAATATTCCGAGTGTACTTTATGTCTTTTTCATGCTCGTTAAACACTAAAGAACAAATCATCGAGTTTATTGTTGTAAGCCCCATTTATCATACTCAAATGGATCTTTCTGAGTGATCTTGCTTTCCTTCACACTCGTAAAACTCAAGCTATATGCTGCTCTTGAAGGAGTGTTGGGTAGGTGGTAATTTAACCTTTTTCGGACCTCCCTGACTAAGTACGAAAAAGGTTCATCTTTTCTTCTACAGAAGTTAAGAGAGTTCTTCTGTGGTATTTTTTATACTTTTCTGGCCTCAGGAGACTAAATTGGACGAAAAAGGACACCCCTAGAGTATTCTTTGGAGTTTTAATACTCTCTAAATATGAAAACACCATCTGAGCATGTACTAGTTCGGGCTCATAAAATCCACGAATCAGTGACACTATCAAGCATTATTCCCTCTTCTCTTCAAGCTTGTCAAAAAATGAAGAGAGATTCGAGTTGACTTTTTTGGACTCGTTAAAATTTAATAGGGAAGGTAAGGAAGAAGTTTTATTTTGGTTTTCAGTTAGTGACAGCATGTCATCCTTGAACAAAGCACTCTCTGTTTTTTTTGATACTCATGTCTCAGTGTTCACTTTCAGTTCAGCTATTACTTTGAGTTGTTTCTTACTCCTCCTCTTGTCAGTTATACCTGGGGAATCTGATCATGTCTCCTACATGACAGATAAGTCTAGTTGTTCTATCTATAAAGTTAAAAAGCTACCTTGGGTCATCTCTATGTCATGGTCATTGTTCAAGGACTTAACCATATGTCTGATCTATATCCCCATTCCATCATTGTTGTATCTGTTATTACTTGTGTCTCCCTTCCTTTACCCAGTTTCTAGTCACTCTTGTGATTCATTGGAGGATCTATTGCCTTCCTCATCACAGTATGGTTCCGCATTGACACTTCCTGACAACGAAGACCTAGAGTTTTGGCGATTGTACCTCAAGATTCACTCTCATTATTGGCGAATTCCTTTGCTTCAATTGTCGATTATCACATATTGATTGACAATCTGTTAAATCCGCTCCATGTTCGACTTCAATAGAATTTATTCACATGGCTTGGATTGTATTGGTTCTTTGGGATTGTTAAATGTTTAACAAGACCTTAGTTTCCTATCTATGGACTAAGTTGCGCAAGTCTATGTTGCACCTATCTACACAGCTTCCCGATCTTTGAAGACTCATCATTATTGTATATTGTGCCTTTGATCCACCTTTGTAATATACGTGGTCTTGTACCTGTACTATATGATGTACTCAAATATTGTAAAGGAGCTAGTGTTCCAGTATATTGAACATAGCATCCTCAGATGTGACTTTGTATATGACATTATTATGTATTTGTTTCAGGTACTACCTCTACTCCATTAGATTTCTAAGTTCTCCAAAGATAATGATTATATTGTATTTCGGCCATCGCTTCCCTCTGACTTCACACATTAGGGGGCATCTATTATCAACCCAAATGGCACTTCTCCATCTGAGTGCTGACACTTCATATGTTGGTACACAAAAGGACACTATAGGATTGAAGGTTGCCTAAACACTATAGATGGGCATGACATGAGATGCATTTATCCTCCAACCAGCTTGCCATTTTATCTTTCTATATGTTGATTGTTGTACACGATTATCTCCATTGAAAATCACGTACATACGCAACTATGTTCGTTGACAACCCGCGTACTGTACGCGACTATTCCCATTGCAACCTGCATACAGATCTATATGCGGGTTTCCCTTAAAGAAGCTCGCATGTCATACGTGGGTTTCCAGTATCAATAGTCGCGTACACATCCATTTGACATTAAAAATAATAAAACATGATTAATGGAGATTAGTTGAGCCCTAAGCATTAACCATCTCAACTGTCTCAACCTCCTCAACCTTTGAAACTGCTCTATTTCCCAAAATATAAATAGAGGCCTTGGGGAGGGCATTAAAGAATCAATCTCGGAGATAAAAGTTATGCTGGTGGTATATCTTTAGAAGTCTTTAGAGCAACAGAACTCAGAGTCCTTTGGTTGCAGAGGAGTCCTTGTTTCAGGCGTTGGGTTGTACACTTATCTCATTCACTATTGTTAATAAAGATAATTCTTATTCCAACTTTGTGTTGAGTCTCTTTCATGTATCATGGTTGATAAATATATTTGATTCAGCACTATATATGTTGTTTATCTAACCTGTCATATATACATGTATAAGTTTGTACTTGGAGAATTTTCTCTTTGCAGGTGAAGGAGGTGCATCCCTGAAATATTTGGAGAGAAGCAGAGCGAGAAAGACAAAGCTTGGATCAACCGTCGATAATTGGGTGAGTCCAACATATCTTCCTATTTACTTTTTGTACTTTAAAGCTGATTATCTGCAAGTTTTAGATATACGTTGGTAACCCCAGACCCTAGGTTATAAGGGTGTTTATTCCTGAACAATAGAATTCCCTGGGTTAACAATTTATATTGAAGACTATGTATGTTAGCTTTAATTAACTTGCATATAGGGTGCCAAACACTTTGGCGCCGTTTTCAGGGAAGATAATTATTAGACACCATAGTAGTTGCATCCATTCTTTTGTCTTCAGTTTTTTCTAAGTTTTCATGTTTTGGGTTGCATGAATATGAGAAGGGTATAGCATGACATTCCTATAAACCCCAGAACCCCACATAATACTAACATTGCAGGTGGTCTAGGTCGTGGACAAAATCCAACATTGGGAAGAAGGACATTCATTGATGATCTGGTTGATAGGACTGATTCTTCTACCGAAGCTCGCCATCAGGAATCATCTATCAGAAGGAGCCCGGTTACTCCTGGAGTGGCAGCATCAGTTTCCACAGTGGAGAACATAGGAGAAGCTGCAACACCCTCGGGTGTCCTTGCGGAGGAAGAAAAAGTTAGTACTGCGGGATCAACTGAAGGAGACTTGATATATCACATTAATGGGAAGGTTGTGACAAAAGAGGAGTGGAGACAGTTCCATCAATAATTAAACGATCTGTGGAAGCACGGAGAGGATAGAGCAGAAGAATACATGAACAAGAGACACGATCCAGAAGATCATGAAGAAGCGATTGGAGAAAATCATCATCAGGAGGGTAATTCGCAGCCCGAGGGGACTATTTCTACACTCCAGTTCCCCATTCAACAACCATAGGGTATCTCCCTCATGAAAAATATATCACCATCTGTGCTGCCACATTTTTATGGAAAAGCAATAGAGGATCCAAATGAATTCCTTTTTGAGTTTGACATCCTCTGCCGCAGCTATGATTACACCTCCAATGAGTAGAAGTTGAAACTCTTCCCTGCTACTCTAAAGGACAATGCGTTACGTTGGTTCATGAGCCTGGGTGGGGGAACTGTCACCACCTGGGACCGGATGAAACAAGTTTTCCTAGAGAAATATCAGGAGTACTGCAATACCAAATATAAGGGAGAATAACTGTTCAAAATGGTACAAAGGGACGATGAAATTCTAGAATATTTTGTTGAAATACTTTTATGTAATGTGCAGAGAGTTGGACAGACTAATATGGGGTTATATGTGCTCAAGATAATCCTACTTCATGGGATTAGGGATGACTACCTAGACATGTTGAAACTGTTAGGAAAGGGGGATATCTCAAAGGAATCCTTTGAAAAGATTATTGAATTATGCAAGAGGTATTCCAGAGGATATTCCAAGAACAACAAATGGGACAAATGGGATAAACTAGAATGAGATTTCTTTGACATAACACATAATTCATCTAATGGAGGAGCCACCTGGGCAGAAATAAGAAATCTCCTCGAAAATTTCAAGACGGAAATGATGAGCTCCATCTCCTTGGAAATAGATGTCCTAGGGAAAAGCAGAAACAAGTAGTAGAAGATGTCACACTTGGTGTATTCTACCCTAAATGTAGGAAGAACCATCCTCTGAAGGAGTGCCCACTTGACAAGGTATAAGTGTGTCAACTCTGTGAGTTGAACCATGATACAAAGGAGTTTCCTTCCCTACCTCAAGTGAAGGACTTTCTGTAGGCATCGACTCCAGATGTGGAACTGGCCTACTTTATTGCATAGAAAAAGACTTGGCATCCTCGAAATCAAGGTATGACTCTAGAATCATTTCCATTTTCAAATAACATGAATAATTGGAATAATATGCATCACATGAACACACAATTCCCTTCATATTATTCCAACCATCAATGGTATCCTTTTCAACCTTCGATGCAAAATTTTAACTCCTGGAACTCTTGGACACAATCACCATACCAACAAAATTATTGGTCTCCTGGACGGAGGAAGAGTCCATCCGGGGAACCAATTTCCCCATAACCAACCTCCTCAACAGTTTCCACATCAACCGTTTCCTCACCAACAGTATCCTCCTCAACAATACCCTCAGCCTTATCAGCAGTCGCAGTTGCAACTCCAGAATAATGCTACCCTCAATATGGCTATACGATTGTAGCTGTCTGCTCAACCTAAACCCAACCCAAATAATAAAGCAGTCCATCAATTTGAGACTTCCAACATGCTCGCTTACTCCATTACTCCAGTTCCCTGTAACGACATCTGCTTACCGTCAGGGAGGGTAGTGGAGCCTTTGGTCATTGAGGATGTTCCATACTCTGTGTCTGAAGAAAGGATGAACCAACAATAATTATCCAATGCAGTGATCCCCATTATTGAGGACGCTAAAAATCCTACCAAGATACCGACTGAAACACAAGAAGAAATATCTATCGTCACACAACCTACACAATTGGTTAGGGAACCACCATACCTTGAAAGACTAATACTACCGAAAACAGTGGGACAAGCTCAATTTAACCTCTTAGGAGAGCTAAAAAACATCTATGTCAAAATTCCACTCCTACAGGCCCTTCATGATGTGCCTATCTATGCCAGAACCGTTTGGGATCTGTGTACAAGAAAACCAGGAAGAAAACCTAGGGATCCTCCCACTGTTCATGTCATAGGGAAATTATCTAAATTAATAATGGGTAAGACCCTCTTGGACAAATACGATGATCCTGGGAATCCCACTGTCACTGTGTATATTGGGAGCATGCAGATACCCAACGTATTGGTATATTTAGGTGCAGTAATTAACATCATGACCATTGAAATTGTAAGAAAAATCGGGCTCACTAATCTCAGGCCAACTCCTACCATTTTAGAACTTGCATATAGATCCACTATTAAACCCGAGGGAATCTTGGATGACCTTGTTAGCTCAGTTGATTCATGGGAATATCTAGCTGACTTCTTGGTTTTACAACCCAAGTCACAGATAGGAGGACACCCACTGATATTGGGAAGGCCCTGGTTAGCTACAGTTGATGCTTTCATCAACTATCGGTCTGGGTCTATGACCATATCAGATGGAACCAAGATAAAGAACCTCATTCTTTATCCTCCAGCTTGGTCAAGTTTAGAAGATGAAACTCCATTATGGATGGAGCTAGAGGAAGAGGAGGGTGTTCAACCACTATTAATGATAGGGAAGGCCTTGACTTTTAAAGATGAAATTGAAGATGATGCTATTAATAATTTCATTAGTGAACCCACTTCTATCAATAAACAAATTTATTATATCCTAAATGGTACTCTAGGTGAATAAGAATAAGAAAATATCATAGAGGAGACATTATTCAGTGATACTCATATAGTTCCAGTGTTGAAAAATTCGAAAAGTGTTTCTGTCGAGATAGAGCTTGGAAAAACCCTGAATATCAATCTCAGTCTTGCTCTAGATGAACAAGAGTGCCTAATCACTCTCTTAAAAGAACATAAGGGGCATTTTCGTGGGAGTACATAGACATGAAGGGCATACCTTCTAATCTATGCACCCACCACATTTATATCAAAAGTGACTCCCAGCCTGTGTGTCATCCCCAACAAAGGATGAACCCCAATCTTAGGGAAATCGTGAAGGAAGGAATTCAAAAACTCTTGGAAGCAGGATTTATATATCCCATCTCACACAACGAGTGGGTGTCTCCACTCGTGATAGTACCCAAGAACAATGGTAAATGGAGAGTCTATGTGGACTATAGAGAGCTGAACAAGGCAACACAGAAAGATCACTTTCCCCTGCCTTTCATGACACCTTATCTAGGAATAATTTCTTCTCCTTTCTAGATGGGTTTAGCGGGTACAATAAAATCTAGATTTATCCTGAACACCAGGATAAAACTACCTTCACCTGTCCCTGGGGAAATTTTGCATACAGGGTGCTTCCCTTTGGCTTATGCAATGCACTAGCCACATTTCAAAGAGATGTGATTGGCATCTTTTCAGAATTGATTAATGATAGTATGGAAATTTTCATGGATGATTTTACTCCTTATGGCAAGGACTTTAGAGAAGCATTGAAAAATTTGGAAAAGGTTTTAACACACTGCAAGTAGACCCGGCTATCTTTGAGCACTGAAAAGTGCCATATGATGATGAGTGAAGGGGTAATGCTAGGGCACTTTATCTCTGCTGATGACATCTAGGTAGATCCCTCTAAAATTATGGTAATTGAAAATATAACCACTCCTGGAACTTAGAAAGAGGTACGTAGTTTTTGAGGGCATGTTGGTTATTACAGGAGATTTATAGAAAACTTTTCAAAACTTTCTTCTCCTTTGTTTTCTTTGTTAATGAAGGATGTGCAATTTATTTGGAATGATGCATGCTAGACAACGTTTGTTAAACTTAAGGAGAAGATGTCTATAACTCCCATCTTAAGGTTGCCCAATTGGGCCCTGCCTTTTCATATTTCTTCAGATGCCTCTGACACTGCCATTGGAGCAATATTAGGACAGCAGGATGGTCAAGCACCTTATGCAGTCTATTACATTAGTAAAAACTTGGCCCCTGCTGAACTTAATTATACTGTTACCGAGAAGGAGTTTTTAGCCATTGTCTACTCCATTAACAAATTTAGACTCTACATCACTGGATATCCCATCTTTGTGCACACTGACCACTCAGCCATCAACTATCTAATGAATAAACCTGTTACAAATGCTAGGGTAACTAGATGGCTGTTATTATTATAGGAATTTGGTATTACTATTATAGACAGACCTAGAAAAGAAAATGATGTTGCTGATTTCTTATCTCGTTTTACTAACAGTGATGATAATGTTCCTGTTGAGGACTCTTTTCTAGATGAACACTTATTTGTAGTTTCAGCTTATTCCCCTTGGTATGCAGATGTCGCTAACTACTTGGATGTAGGGAAGCTTCCGACACATTTGTCAAAAAGAGAGAAGAGGAAAATTATTCAACAAAGTGCCGGGTATTGTTGGATAGGTGGTCATCTCTTCTACACAGGCCCTGATCTTAAGATCAAAAGATGTGTAAGAGAAGATGAAATCTTCCATATTCTGAAGGCCTGCCATGACGAGCCATGTGGGGGACATTTTGCAGATAGGAGGATAGTCATAAGGTGCTGAGAATGGATTAATATTGGATGACACTTTTCAGGGATGCAAAAAAATATCTCCAGTCTTGTGACAACTACCAGAGGATGGGCCAACCTAACATATTGGACCAAATGCCTCTTAAACCATAGTTGGTGGCTGAACCTTTTGAAAGATGGTCCTTAGATTTTGTTGGCCCTATGAACCCTCATTCCAAGAAGAAATCCTACATCTTAGTTTGTACTGACTACATGACAAAATGGGTAGAAGCTGTGCCTTTGGTGAAAGCCAATGACCAGGCTGCAATAGATTTCCTATATAGTGAAATATTTACTCATTTTGGAGTACCCAAGGAAGTGGTTATAGATGGAGGACCTCAGTTTGTGTCACATAAATTTGAAGCTTTTCTACAGAAGTACCATATCTAGCACCAGATAGCTTCACTATACCATCCCCAGGTCAATGGCCAAGTGGAAAGCACTAACAAATTTATTGAAGCTATCCTTACCAAAATAGTCAAGAGCCATCGTAGAGACTGGGATGATATAATTTCAGAAGCATTGTGGGCATATCATACTACTTGGTGCAATACTACAGGTTTCTCTCCTTATGACTTGGTGTATGGAAAAAGCGTTGTCTTCCCCATTGAATTAGAAATCAAGACCTTGAAGACAACTATGGAGGTAAACTTAGGTGTGACTGAAACCTAGAGGAGTAGATTGAATCAATTGAATGAACTTGATGAGAAACATTTAGCTGATGTGGATTAGATGGTATTAATTCAACAAAAAGGATCCAATTGGCACGATCGATTCATCAAAAAGAAAGTCTTCTACGAAGGAGACTGGGCATTATTGTATGATTCAATATTCAAAAGGGACTTCAAAGGTAAGTTACCTACAAGATGGTTGGGCCCATACCTGGTAGACTTAGTATTTGGCAACGGTACAGTCTGCTTGGTTACCATTGACAAGAATCATGCACCATTATTTGCTAATGGTCACAGGCTGCGACTATACCATAAGCCCATTTCGAAGGATGCATTCACTTCACAGATTGCAGCTGATCTGGAATACCAGTTAGAACAAGGGTAGGAATATTTCTCATCCCTTGTCAATCTTTCGACAAACGCTGTGATTCCTACACAAATTTTTGTACATAAATAAATTGATATTTTTTATTTTTTCCTTTGCGCTTGATCCATTTTTTAAAGAATATGTGTAGGGATGTACCTGAGGAGAAATGGTCATGATCAAGCCTAACGACTGTGGGAGGCCTTTCGTAACTTCTTGCTTCAGAAGGAAACTCCTTGAAGAAAAAAATAAACAATGAACAGTCAGTTGTAGCTGCGATTCCTATAAAACCTTGCCTATTTTTCCGTTTATTTGTAGCTGAAACACCGTAAAATAATTCCCTTTTCCCATTCTGTGCAGCTGCAACACCGTAAAACCTTGCCTATTTTTTCATTTATCTGCAGTTGCAACACCGTAAAGTAACACATTTTTCCTGTTCTGCGTAGCTGCAATTCCATAAAATATCGGCCATTTTTTCATCCCATGTAGTTGCAGCTCCATTTAAATTTTGCCTATTTTTACCTTTTTCGGCGGCTGCGACTCCATTTAAATTTTCCCCATTTTTACCTTTTTGGGCGGCTACAACTCCGTTTGAATTTTGTCCATTTTTACCTTTTTCGGTGGCTGCGATTCCGCCGAACTGGCTGATTTTTCTATGGCTCGCGGCTGTGAGTCCCCCAATATTGGCAGAACTTTTTACAATTTTGTGTTTGCAACTCCTCCATATCTGGTCAAAATTCCTGCTACCGACAATTCTGACTTACTTCCCAGCTTTCATTATGTTTCCAGCAGGATTGACAAGATGGTTTTCGTCCATCGGGAGAAAAGATCATGATAGCAATCCTGCAATAATGTTTAAATTTTAATGGCTACACTCCACACGCTTTATTATCCTCAAAGGTCATGGTTCATAGCATATTTATGAAGGTATGGTTCTGATTATCTACTTGATTAAGCATTAACTAGATTTGACAGGATTAATCATGCCTTCCTTTTTACGCCCATTATTACACCCGTATACCGTTAACTGTCCACTCGTACAAATTAATGGCCATTTAAGCTTATCATATAATTGTCACCATTTCCTAATTTGGGATAAATTTTACCAAGAATTCCATGCTCTTAACTTTCTGAATTTACCCAACTACACTCTTTGCTGTCCACACATACTCTGTGCTTTAACCTCCATTATCAGGACCTGCAATTTGTTGGGCTGATAAAGAATTCGTAAGGAAAACAAACATGGGTATCCCATCTCGACACGAACCTCCAAATACATGAGAACAGAGAAGAAATGCTGAAGTTTTCGCTATTTTTGAAGCTGTGGGCTGGACTGAATTCTTCCAATGCCTAGATGGGTTCCATCAACAGATAGCTCTACAATTTGCTTTAAATCTTACAGAAACCCACTCATAGGTTAGGGGGTTACATATAGAATTCTCTAAAGTGATAGTGGCTGAAGTCGCCATCCTTACTCAGGTGGGAAGAGCCTGGTTTGGTCGAAGAACTCCCAATGCTGCCACAATATAGGATTTTCTAATAGAGGGGGAACAAATTCGTCAATCAAAGCGAGGGATAGTGTTACAATCACTGGTGCGACCATGGGATCAAGTAGCAGTCTTCCTCAAAAAGTATATCACCTATGAAGGTAGGTATCAGACTGTTTATTATTCTGAACTTCCTCTACTATCTCATCTATGCCATAGGGCCTTACTGAATATTCCATTTTATCTATTTAAAGACCTACACCATATGGCGGGGTTTGTCAGAACAACCAAGCATCCAAAATCCTCCCTTACCCATCATGACCTAATAAAATTAATAATCTTAAGGGCCTTAGCTCAAAGGAACCAAACCTGGGATCAATTCACATGTCAAGCTCAAATAAACTAGGAACCCACCCTTCGGACTGGCATTCCAATAGAAGAAGAAGTGGACATACCTGTACTCTTGGGGGTTGTTCAAATCCAAGAGGAGCATGCAAATGTATAGTTGGGGGGAGATCAGGAGCAATGGGAGGACTGGAGTCCCTCCAATTTAGTTGGGGGGGATATGAGATTGGATCGGATGATCAGTGAGATGACCAAGCAGAGGAATTGGAGGAAAATGTAAGAGAAAACCTGTGGAAATATTAAATAATGTTGGAGCTATGACAGTAGAGGCTAAAGCTGGAGCAGCATTGGATGCTGCGACAGCTGAAGCTGAGGATGTTAGAGCCATGATAAAAAAAGAAAATGTAGAGGTATTGACCATTGAATCTTCCCCTGAATGGGGGGGAACTCTGATTGAAGAAGAAAAGGAGGATGCTAAGATAGGAGACATCATCAGCTGCAAATCTGGAGATTCCTGCACCACGAAAGAAAAGAAGAAGATCAAAAGAGGAGGTGCATGCACCACTGTTGATGAGAAGAAAAAGAACTAGGTCGGTTACAATAGCTGAAACAACACAGGAAAGATGGGCAAACCTAGAAGCACATATTGAATTCCCCATTTTGAGACCCAAAGAAAATGATGCCCCACAGGAACTGGTTGCAGAGGAACCTCAAATTGAGGGACTTTTGCATGAAAATGGTCTACTGAAGGAAGAAGTACAGACGCTTCAAAGAGAACTAGAAAACTAGAAGGAGGCATGTAGGAAGCAGGTAGAAAGGAAGCTGCACACACTAGTTGAAGCTGCAGACCGATTACAAGGATCACCTCCTACTGAGGATGGTGAGGAGGAAGAGAGAGTGGTTTGCCCTGTGTGTGGGGAAATATTTAACTAGTAAGGCTACAAAGTCATAGATTGTGCCTTTGTGACACAAAAAACCGTACTAGTAGCTGTGGAAGAACAAGGACAAGAAGCACCTAAGGTGGAAGTGAGGGATGCATAAGAAATGGAAATAGAAATGATCCCTGGTATAGAAAAGGGGGAAAATGAACAATTACATTAGCAACCAGCAGAAGAAACATAAGTGATCCTGGGACAATCTGATTGGAAGGATAGTGAATCTCCCCAAGAGAAACCTCAACAAATGGAAGTAATAGACAGATAAGGTGTTGATACACAAGAACCAACATCCTTGAACATTCTTGTTGAAGTTTCCACCCAAATTGGGGCAGATGAACCATAGACTGAAAATATTCCCGATTTTAACGAAGAAGTCTATGGTGTGACTCCTGAACCGTCTTGGGGCACAGAATTAATAGATATGGAAGCTCAGTAGCAGGCTAATGATGAAGTTGAATAGGATGTTGTCACACAAGAACCAACATCCCCAAAAATTTCTGCTGAGATTCTCATGCAACAAGAAGAAATCAATCTTGAGGTGGACATAATTCTTGATTTAGATCTAGGAGAGGATGAAAAAATGCAATCACAGTCCTCGAGGGACACTGAAATTCTTGAAGAACAGCTTCATATTGCAGAGGACATGGAAGTAATGCAAAAACAACCCCACTGAACATGAAGAAATAGAAGGGCAGGGCTATGATACACAAGAACCAGTAGCCTTTCATCTCCCTGTCAAAGCTGCAACTAACAATTAGACAGATGTGGAGATTGAAATTCAGGAAGAGGTTGTCACACAAGAACCAACACCTTCACAATTGGCTGCTGAGGTTGCTGTAGGATAACTCCAAGGAGAGGATGTTGTTACACAAGAACCAACATCCCCATAATTTGTTTCAGAGGCACCTATACTAGTTGAAGTTGCTGGAGGAGAATTCCAAGAAGAGGGTGTTGTTACACACGAACCATCATCCCCAGAAGTTGTTTCAGAGGCATCGATACAAGTTGAGGTTGCTATAGGAGAAATTCAAATAGGAGATGCTGTTACACAAGAACTGCATCCCCAGAAGTTATTGCAGGAGTACCCATACAGGCAGTGCAGAATGTTCAGGATAAAGCATCAGGTGGCAAGGTATGGAATCAACTTTCACAAAATTTTGTCAATCTGGATTCTGATAATGAAGATCATGCTAAAGATGAAGGGATATAGAGGCTAACCCAAGAGCTCTCACTCCTAATAATAGAAGTGAGGAAGTGGAAGAGTCAGGTGGAGAGGTATCAAGAAGGAATGGTTCCCCTTGCTGAACATTCGAAGACCATCAGGGAATTGAAGGAAAGATGAGCAGAAGAACTAATGTTCTAGAAATTTCCCTGGGAGGAGATACAGAAAGAGCTGAAGGAGTTGAAAAATTTCAAATCCATGCAGGTGGAAAAATACCAGCTGTACACTCTCTCCTAGGAATTGTTAGGTACCACAGCACTATCTTCCTCTTACCTTGTGTTTTTATTTGAATAGTTCATTTGGTTTAAACTGAAGGATATAAAAGAAGGGAGACATTATGAAATAGTAACCTTAGCTAAATTTCTGGAAATTTTTTTGGAAAGTTATTTTGTTGAGCATAAATTGCTTTGTGAGCTTTATTTACATGAGCTAGCTTGTCCCTTGGACCGCCATTCGAATCCTACCCTTTCTTGGGTGATGTTTAGCTCAGGTATTTTGCCTCCTTTGTTATAAATCATGTTCAGTGGGAAATATCCTTCCAAACTGTTTCTCATAATGAGTCCCACTCTAACCTTTGGATTCAAAGTGAACCTCAAACCCCTCATATTCTCCTTTCTCATCAACAATGTAGGCTGACATGTCCCATCAAAACTCAGCAGATGATGGAACTTCAAGAAAAGGTTATCTCTACTTATGTTAGCCAGATTTGCAAGCATCAACAATTGGCTTTGGAAGGTATCCGGCATAGATGGCAGGCTGCCTCTTCAACCTTGAGGAATATAGATCCCTATTGTTATAGGAATTTAAAACATGCACTTTCCAGGGTTTAGGGATATGTGGGATGCATGAAGGAATGTGGATTTAATTGGCTGAGAGTCAAATTCAAATTCCCTCTCATATGGTGGCCAACAAAACCATACAGGGAAGACTTCTCATTGACAAAGGAAAAAGAGAAGAAGTGTTGGAGATATTGGGTTGTCTATAATGTATTTTTGGAAAAAAAGGGATCACCTGAACTCCCATATAACTTTTTGTTTCTCCATGAACGAAGCACAATGCCAGATTCAGATTCATACTAATGGAGGTTGTTGCATAGGGACATGCAATAGGACAGTTGGGGGAAGATGTTGGGCCCAGAAATGACCCCTTTTTGACCACATTTACCTACCCCATTTTGCCTTATCTTACTCCATTATATGCACCAAGAATATGTTTTCCGTTACTTGATCCCTCGATCCATACATGTATGGTTAATTATTGTCTTATCCTATTAATACTTATGATTGTTGTAATCGGGGATCTATATCTTGGATTATGCTAACATATGGTGATTTTATAAAGATAATTCAAGATGTAAAGGATACAGGTGTAGCAGGATGAACGAGTCAAGAGAGAGAGGGACATTCATTGTTGAGTTGATCTCCACCTATTCCATCTCTGTACAAAGGATGCAGTCAAAGGTGACTATTCCACGCAAGTTGTACAAGGGTGGCTGCAACAAGATTGGCTGCAACAGACTCAGATGCAACAACGTGCCACTGCTCTAGGGTAGCTGCAACCGACGGATCATATTATAGATTGATCATGTTATATCATTACTAGCTCAAGTAACAGTATTCCTATATTTTCTGCTTCTATCTTTCCCATAGCTCTAACAACGTATCATAAATGGGGCAGCCTAAGGATGAGAGATCTTCATGGCTTCTCGATATCAGTGGGTAGAAGTTACAATTGTGAATGTAGAAATATTGGGAACTATCCCGAGCCAAGGGTTGGAATTTAGTTGATCTTATTGTATAAGATGTGACAGAGACTGTATCTTTATTTTCATCATTTAATACAAGGATCAGGATTCTTCTGATCTCGGCGTTTAACTTGTGTTAATTTTCGGTGTCTCTGTTCGAAGGCTGGTCCTGCCTTCCTACATAGATTTATGAGTTAATTAGGTATTTATTCCTCTGTCGTGTGGTGCGGCTGTTACAGTAGATTCATTCTTTTATAACAACTACAATAGTAATGATTTATTGTGTGTTCCTTCAATCGATCAGTAATTGCATTTCCCGTGAGCTAAAGTAGAGTGGTGTGACAGTCGACTATGTAGACTAATTTTCTTTATGCAATTGTGTGATAGTTGTAACAGCCAATCTCATCCCTAGTCTCTTTCAATTGATGTATTTCTTGATTTTTGTTAATTAATTCCATTTTTAGTTATAATTGTTGAAGTTCAATTTCTGCATTTCTAAATTCTAGATCAAGTTGGATTGAGATAGTTATCATGGATCTTCAGATGGCCTGGTAATTTAGGATTTAACTTTCTGCAAAAGTAAATCTAGATGTTTATTTTCTGAATCTCCTATTTCTATATTAAGGATTGTAAGAAGGTATTTGTGGTTTTGCATTCTTAAGAAGGTAAATTATATTAAGTTAATCATGGTGTTAGAATAATCAACCCATAGTTAGCTACCTTAGACATTAATTAATCCAATTTTTGTCTTATTTTCCTAGTTTCCATATTCCACCTTATGCAAGTTGTCCTCCACACATCCATAGTGGTAAAAATTGCTAAATTTGAGTCATGGAGTGCTTGGGAAACCTCTTGGAATCAAATATGCTTTATTTCTGGCCTCCCTAGCGCATGTCTGCTTTTTCTAAGTTTTAAGGCAATTAAGAAAGTTTGACTAGGTGAAGTTAACTTGTTTTTTTTCCTCATAATCCTCCACTCTTTTCTCCTATGAAAAGCATATATGAGTTTTCCTTCTATCACCTATTAGCTTGCCTAATTGATTTTTCCAATTCGTGAGCTCCTAGACAGTTTTGGAAACTGCTTTATGCACCTATGGGGTATTTGCTTAGATTTAGTAAGCCTTCTTTTGACCAAATTCGAATGGAATCCTTATGCATTCGAATCTCTCATGTAATTATTTATTGTGGTAGCCTATGACTTCACAGGGTTGGCTATTGTACACTTATTCAATACAGATTAGTGTTCTGCTCCATTATTCAGTCTCCTTTGTGAGTAATTTGCATGTGTAATTGGCAATTGTTGTGAGTGTAATTGTTCTAACACCTGGGTTCAATTTCCACATGGTATCAGAGCCTTTGTAGATCAATTTCTCTCCTTCCAATTTGTTTTGAAGGTTTGACATCATTGACTGGGAGCATTCTACTGACTGAAGGGACAATTTCTGAGCTATATATCAATCTCAGAAGATCATCTTGACTCCATTTAACTTCTTTGAATGGAAAGAAGAGATGGAGATATTGTTGAGAGCGAAAGGCCTCTACAGAGTGACTATGGCAAAAGAAGCAAAGCCCATTGTAGCTGCAGAGAAGATTAAATGGCACAACAGGAGGGATGAGGCCTATGGTCTCCTGTGTCTGAGCATATCCAGAGACCTCCTTTTCCATCTTGATGGATTGACATCACCAAATGAAGTATGGGAGAAGCTTGTTGATCTTTTTGGTAAGACAGATGAGATGAGGGGACATAAAATTGAAAATGAATTGATCTCCCTGAGTCCCAATAGCTATGAATCCCTGCAACTCTATTTTTCCAAGTTCAATGCACTTGTTTTGCAGCTAAAACAATGTGGGATTGAAAAGAAGGATGATCAGCTGGTCTTGGCCATACTCTCGAAGATTGGCCCTAACTATTCAGTGTTTGTTTCGATATTATATGCCACAAAGTTGACAACTCGAGCCTGGAAAATGCCTAGCCTTGCAGATTTCAAGGAATCTCTCACACAAGAACAAGATAAACTGGTGATGATGGGCACCATCAAACCATCCAAAGACCAAGCTCTGGTTTCTGGATATTTGAGGGTGGATTCAAAAAGCAAGAAGAAAGCTAAAAAGCCACCTGAGCAAAAGAGAGACAAGAACAAGTCTCTAGAGGAGACCCAAGGTTCCAAGAAGAACCCCAAGAAGAAGAAGAACAAAGGAGAAATGAGCAAGTGCGCATACTGCAGTAAGGGAAATAATTCTGAAATATCCTACATGAAGAAGCAAATAGACATGCTGACCCAAATCCTAGAGAAGAATGGCATCTCCCTTCCAGACAACTCAAAGAAGAGGGAAGGAGGATCAAATTCAGAAGACAGAGAGAGAGTTCATGCATTGGTTGCTGGCACATCAAGCTCACCTAGTTTCATCATTGATTCTGGAGCTCCAAGACATATGGTTTTGACTAAGGAGGCATTCACCTCACTTGACATGTCGAAAGGTCCACCAATTGTACTGGGAGATGACTCTCTCACTGAAATTTTGGGCAAAGGGAGGATTGATCTTGACCATGGTAAGTTCATCAATGTATTGTATGTTCTAGGTCTTGCCTCTAACCTCTTATCAGTGTATCAGATGACCCACACAGGGTCTCCAAAGAAGGTCATATTCTCCCCTGATGAAGTTGAGATCACAGAGATCTCAAGTGGTAAAGTCATTGCAAAAGGAGTTGCAAATCACACTTCGAAGGTAAACATGTTCTCACACTTCCTACCCTACTCAAACCCCTCTGCTCTTCTGATCATGATAATGAGGCAAGCAAGCTTTGGCATGAAATATTTGGCCACCTAAATTACAAGTATATTTCTGATCTTAGTGAAAAAGAAATGGTCATAAGGTTACCAAAGATTAAGTTTTCCAAAGGAGTCTGTCAAGGTTGCATCCTAGAAAAACACCTAGAGCATAAATTTGAGAAAGCTAGTCATGAGAGAACCTCTGCACCTCTTGAGTTGATCCACAGTGATGTTGCTGGCCCATTTCCTCATATGTCAATGAGTCAGGCCAAATATGCATTGACATTCATAGATGACTTTTCCAGGTATTGCTAGGTTTACTTCCTGAAACACAAGTCTGAAGTTTTTGGCCTCTTCAAAGTCTTTAAGGCTTTGGTTGAAAACCAGTCTGGGAGGAAACTCAAGGTCCTCAGATATGAAAATGGTGGTGAGTATGTCAAGTCTAAGTTCATTCAATATTGTGCAGATGGAGGTATTCAGATGCAGCATTCTATCCCTTACACACCACAGTAGAATGGTGTTGCTGAGAGAAAGAACAGATCACTGAAAGAGATGGAAACCTGCATGATGGAGGCTAAGACTTTGCCACCAAATTTTTGGGCTGAAGCTATAAAATGTGCAGCATATATCCAAAATAGGGTGCCTCATAAACAGTTTGATGGTATGACTCCTTTCGAAGCATGGATTGGGCACAAGCCAGATGTGACCCATTTCAGGATTTTTGGCTCAAGGGCTTGGGCTAGAATTCCAACAGAAAAGAGGAAGGTTTTGCAGCCCCAAAGCCAAGAGTGTCTATTTGTTGGGTACTCTAAAGATTCAAAAGGGTACAAGATGATAAATTTGAGCACAAACAAATCCTTCATTGAAAGGTGTGTTCAATTTCAAGAAGAGCCCCTAGCAGCAGTGGAAGTTGGAGAATCCTCTTCACCACCAGAACCTCTGAATGTAAGTGAAGACATAGTTGAACATGCTGATTCTGATATGTCTGATAATGATGATTTAATTGCAGATCCTAAAATTCCTACAAGACCAAAATGGGAAGCCAAGACCATTCATGCAGCTAGAGAACTAGCTGGAAATCCTAATGATCCTAGGAGGACTAGATCTCAGTTTGAGAGTGCTCTGTGCATGAAAGATCCTATGTTTGCAGAGAAATGCTATCTGATGGTTGAATCAGACCCACAGACATATGAAGATGCATCAAATGATCCAATATGGCAAACAACCATGGAAGAAAAGTTCAGCTCACTCCAGAAGAGCAACACTTGGGAGCTGGTTGATCTTCCCCTAGGGAGGAAGCTAGTTCAGTGTAAGTGGGTGTACAAAACCAAATTTGCTGCTGATGGTTCACCTTTGAAGTACAAGGCTATATTGGTAGACAAGGGCTACTCATAGTTACATGGCATAGACTACAATGAGACCTTTGCACCAGTGGCAAAGATGGACTCCATCAGGCTAGCCTTAGCCATTGCAGCTTCAAAGAAGTGGGAGCTACACCACATGGATGTGAAGTGTGCTTTACTGAATGGAGATATCACTGAAGATATTTACATGCAGCAGCCTCAAGTATTTTCTACTAACCCATCTCTTGTGTGCAGGCTAAAGAAGTCATTGTATGGGCTTAAGCAAACCCCCTGGGCTTGGTATGCAAAGATTGATAACTTTCTGCTATCACTGAATTTTGTTCGATGCAAGTCAGATCCAAATGTCTATTTGAAGCTGATTCATGGTTCATTAATGATAATTTTTTTGTATGTTGATGACCTTCTCATTACAAGAAGCTCAAAGGATGAAATTGCCTCCTTGAAGGATGCAATGAACCATGCCTTCTCAATGGTAGATTTGGGCTTATTGAGCCAATTCTTGGGGCTCGAGATTGATCAAACCAAAGAAGGAATAAAAATACATCAGTCCAAGTATGCCTTGGATTTGCTGAACAAATTCAAAATGAAGGATTGCAAGCCAAGCAAGACTCCTTTCCTTTCAGGAGTTAAGATTGAAGAAGCTGATTCTTCACCTATGGTAAACAATACACTGTATAGGCAATTGATTGGATGTTTGTTGTATCTTACACATACTAGACCTGATATTTCTTATGTAGTAAGTGTGGCTTCAAGATACATGGATCATCCTCATGAGATCCATTGGAGAGCAGCCAAAAGGATCCTTAACTTTGTTAAGGGAACAAGGACTCATGGGATCTTCTACAAAGCTAAATCTGATCTTGATTTGATTGGGTTTACTGACAGTGATTGGGCAGGTGACAAAATAGATCGAAAGTCAACATCAGGATATGTGTTCATGCTTGCAGAAGGGCCAATCATCTAGTCAAGCAAGAAACAGAGTGCCATTGCACTCTCATCTACAGAAGCAGAGTACAGAGGAGTTGTAAATGCAGCAACTCAATGTTTATGGTTGCAGGGGTTACTTGGAGAGTGTGGCTTCAAATCACAATACTCAACTACTATCTACTATGATGATCAGAGTACCATTCAAATATACAATGATCCAGTTCAGAAGCAGAGAACCAAACACATTGAGATCCATATGCACTACATCAGACAGCTTGTGCATGATGGCACCATTCACCTACTCTTCTGTTCATCTTCAGAACAAGTAGCAGATATCTTCACCAAAGTTTTTTGTGAGAAGACATTCAGCAATCTCAAATCACTGCTGGGGATTTCTGATCATGATGTGAAGCATGAGTGATGACAATTTTGTTTTACTGTCCATGTTTAAGGGAGGATTTTTCCCACTGAGTTTTTGCCTCTTTCCTTGGTTAAATGGACATGCAGTATGTAAAGGGTGACTAAGACTTGTTGCTAGGCCCTATAATTTTCTGATATTTTACTCATAAGTCAAGCTTAAGGGGGGGTTTTAGAATAATCAACCCATAGTTAGCTACCTTAGACATTAATTAATACAATTTTTGTCTTATTTGCCTAGTTTCCATATTTCACCTTATGCAAGTTGTCCTCCACACATCCACAATGGTCAAAATTGATAAATTTGAGTCATGGAGTGCTTAGGAAACCTCTTGGAATCAAATCTGCTTTATTCCTGGCCTCCCTAGCACATGTCTGCTTTTTCTACTTTATTGCCTGCTTTTTCTGAGTTTTAAGGCAATTGGGAAAGTTTGACTAGGTGAAGTTAACTTGTTTTTTTTCCTCATCATCCTCCACTCTTTTCTCCTATGAAAAGCATGTATGATTTTTCCTTCCATCACCTATTAGCTTTCCTAATTTATTTTTCCAATTCGTGAGCTCCTAAACAGTTTTGGAAATTGCTTTATGCACCTATGGGGGATTTGCTTAGATTTAGTAAGCCTGCTTTTGACCAAATTCAAATGGAATCCTTATGCATTCTAATATCTGATGTAATTATTTATTATGGCAGCCTATGACTTCATAGGGTTGGCTATTGTACACTTATTCAATACAGATTAGTGTTCTGCTCCATTATTCAGTCTCCTTTGTGAGTAATTTGCATGTGTAATTGGCAATTGTTGTGAGTGTAATTGTTCTAACACCTGGGTTCAATTTCCACACATGGGAAGAGTTGGAATGAACAGGAAGGTAGGATAATTCATTTACAATATCATCTACTTGGTGTTTATGCATATACAGTGCACATTATCTTTGAAATAAAAGACTTCCATGGGTTGACAATTTATATTGAAGACTCTTTATGTTAGATTTAGTTAACTTGCATATAAGGTGCCCAATAAATTCATATTTAGTTAAATATTTATTTGAAAAATATAATATTATTATTAAACTTTTCTTAAATTTTTTAATATATTTATTATTAGTACACTCATATAGTTTGTGGTTGGATCATGTAGATAGAGAGTTTGAATTAATTTTTTATTCCTTGTATTTTTCTAGGTAAACAGGTTCAACTTTGATTTATCTATGCCTAGCTACATGTTATCACCGACATTCTTACTGTTATCCATTTATCAACTTACAGTTATGTTTTATATTCTTTTTTTTATATCTCACATTCTTCTAGTTATCTACCTTGAACTGTTTGTTATCCATTCATCAACTATGAGTTATCCATGGCTAAATTTTTGTATCTTGAGGTCATATTGAGTAAATTAAATGTTTTTAATATGCAAGAAGGGTACCACAACTCAACATGGAGACTAAAAAGAGGTTAAACATCTCAAATTAAAATTTTGATAGGTGCAAAATTCATAATAATGATATCATCCAATGTGGTAGTGAATAAGAATAGTGTATTAGGGTGTTGAGTTAATAGTGTATATTCTTATAGCTACAATAATGGATTTTCCCAAAGAATCACGATTTGACATTATTACCTCACATTGGATTTATGAACTCATATTTGAGATGTATACCTTTCACACTAATCATCAAAATCACCACCACCACCATCATCATCTTCATCATCATCCTCATCCTCATCATCATCATCATCATCATCCTCATCATCAATGTCATATTCATCATCTTCATAATCATAAACATATTCATCATGATCCTCATCATCAATGTCGTCACCCTCTTCCTCATCATAATCATCTTCATCATCGTCATCTTCATCATCTTCATCCTCCTCCTCCTCCTCCTCCTCCTCCTCATCCTCATCATCTTCATCATCTTCATAATCATCAACATCTTCGTCGTGATCCTCATCATCAGCCTCATCACCCACTTCCTCATCAACATCACCATCTTCATCATCATACTCATACTCTGCATCACCATATTCATCCTCCTCCTCCTCCTCCTCATCATCATCATCCTCGTCATCCTCTTCATCTTCATCCTCATCATCGTCATCATCATCATCATCATCATCATCATCATCATCATCATCGTCATCACCACTTTTTCATCATCATCATCATCGTCATCACCACTTTTTCATCATCATCATATTCATCATTATCCTCATCATCTTCATTGTCATCATCATGATCATCATCATCCTATCATCAATGTCATTGTCATTTTGACCATCATCAACATCATTTCCATCGTTTCCAACCTATCCCTTGAAATTTGTCATAAAAACACAATATGACTAGTTAAATGCAAAGAGATAAAAGGAGATAGTATCGATAGCTTTAGAGTGCTTGGAAATACATATACCCTAATAATGATTTTGGATCATATCAATTTATTAGACTTTATTAAAGCCTATATATTGTAGTGTTCTTTATTTTCATTGTAGTGTACATCATTGTAATGTAGAGTGCTCCATGTGGTATTTCCATGTTGGGAGTAATCCCCTTAGGTCCATTGGAAATATCTTGAACTAATAATTTTTCCTTTGTATGGATAGTAGTTACAAAGGAAGGATTTCATCTAATTGGAGATTTCAAGGCCAATTTAAATACAATTCTAAGGCCAAAATACTTATCAAATTACTAGTATGTTTAGTATATGTTACACACTCTCCAACATTATAAGCATACAAATTGACATTGAATCCAACTACACACATAATAGTATGTTTTATTGCTTATAACAAGCACCTTAATTAACCTTCCGAATAAAACAATTTTCTTAGCATCACCTTTTACCTCTTATGTGGTAGTAAAACATTATAGGTTTAGGTCATAAATCCAATTTTAAGCTTTGGTTCTACTATATTAATTATAATAGTTTATATTTTGTATTTTTTACTAATGAAATAGAAACTTTTTATTAATACAAAAAATGATATATTTTGTATTTTCAAACTAACCAAACTACCATGTGTGTTAATATAAATAATATTAACTTTTATCCTTTAGCACTTATCTCTCAACATATTCACACATGACCTTAACTTCAGGTCCTGGTCCCTATTGCACTCACGAAGAATGGTTTTGCTTGTACGGGAGCTTGTATTGTGAAGCAATATGATCTTGACACATCACTGTCCATACATTTGCTTCAATGCCACGTTTGCCTCTCTGCCCATCTCAATGCCACGTTTGATTCAAATCCATGTTCGCCATGTTTACTTCAATGCCAATGATGAAGATGATGACGACGATGATGAGATGAATGATGATATAGATAATGATGATGAAGATGATGGAAATGACAATGAAGTTGACAATGATGATATTATAAGATAATGATGTTGTTGATGATGATATTAATGATGACAATGATAGTTACGATGACAATGAGAATGATATGAATGATGATGATGATGATGATCCTTATAAGAAAGTGTTGGTAGACGTAAATACACCCAGTTTCACTACAAGCTCCAAGATTAAAATGTGCTCAATCATAGTTACAAGTTATGCATGCTTAAAATTGTAACCATATCCCACTTGTTATGCATGGTTTAAATGGTAACCATGTCCCATATGCTTTAAATGATGGCGATTATGAACTAGATGACAATGACAATGATGATGTTTTTGATGACGATGATGATGTTTTTGATGACGATGATGATGGAAATGATGATGATGATCATCATCGACATCATTGACATCATTGACATCATTGTCATTTCCATCATGATTATCACAATAGTCATCATCAGTGTCATAATCATCATTCATGTCATCATCATCGTCATTGTCATTGACATCATCATCATCATCATAATCATCTCTTTAAGAAGCCTATTGTGAGGTTTCAAGGTTTCTCTGGTTTGATATCTCAGATAAGCCATGTCATTGACTCAGAATCCTTCACTTATGAGGAGGTAGCCAAACAACAAGTTTGGAAAGATGTTATGAACTCCAGTTAATAATGACATGTGGAAAGTGGTTCTCAACTAACCTTATATTTGGCATTGGAAATAGGTTGATTCCATGAGTTCAAAATCCTATTAAGCTAAGAGAAACAACAACATACATGAGGAATTGCATCTCCGAGGCTCCATTGGGAGTTCATATCCCCTTGTCTGTGAACATGTTTTTGAACGCATGTGCCTAAGCAATGGGTCTATTCATGTCCCTGATCAATACAAAATTGCTATCACATGAATTATGATCATTTACATTGGCATTGATATATATGTCGTTATGTCCGATATTTTCTGAACACAATTCCTAGATCTAAACCTAGTGCAATTCCTAGTGCGATTCCTTTTGAAATTTCTGTCATTATTCCAGGCGTTATACCTAGATATATACCTGGCGCTATGTTGGATGTTTTCTAGGAAAAATTCCTGGATCTATACTTAGAACTATGTTGTATGTTTACCTGTCGAAATTCATGGCATAATTCTTGTCTCTAACCATGGATTACTATATGGTGTTATGCTATTCAAGACGTTTTTTTGGAGGCTATTCTTGGCGTTATATGGGATGTTTTTTCGGACGCTAATTGGGACGTTAATTTGGATGCTAATTGGGATGATAATTGTGGTGATTATTGGGATGCTAATTGGGATGTTAATTGTGATGCTAATTAGTGTCCAAAATAGTGTCAAATTTTAAAAAGGGACGCTAATTAGGATGCTAATTGGGACGCTAATTGGGATGTTAAGTGGGTCGTTAATTGGGACACTAATTAGGAAGATAATTATCGTCCAAAATAGTGCCAAATTTTAAAAAGGGATGGAAATAACACCATTAAAAGAACCATCCCATGGAAAAGCATCCACTTTGTCAAAAAAATGATGAAAATACACTAAAAGTGATAGTGGACGCGGACGCTAATTGGGACGTTAATTGGGACACTAATTAGGAAGATAATTATCGTCCAAACTAGCACCAACTTTTAAAAAGGGATGCAAATAACACCATTAAAAGCACCATCCTATGGAAAAGTGTCCACTTTGTCAAAAAAATGATGAAAAATACACTAAAAGTGATAGTGGACGCTTAAAAGGAAGCTAAAAGAGACGCTAATCACAGGGTTTTGTTGTAGTGACACTTGGTATTGTTTTAAGACATATGTCATATTTTGGACGTGTGCTTGATGGAATATTTTCTCTTCATTATGAAACTGACATAATCCTGGACGCATGCTGGAGGAAAGAATTTCTATTTATTATGGCACCGATGGTACCAACCTGTTATTGATATTATCAAATGCATGAACCAAGAATTTGTACTCCAGCTGGTTACTAATTCTGGAATTAACATAAACACTACATGCCTACTATTGATATATTGTGCATAGATTATTTCCTTAACATGTTTTGAACAGGAAATACATTCACCAGTTTCGAAGATACGACCTAGCAGTATCACGATGGATGTTATGAAAAGACTTAGTGGGAAAATTTCCACGTTAGAACCTGAGAATATCAAATGGGATGAAGAATTTCCTAGGTGTGTAGAGATGATGAGAGATGCAGGATAGTTTTTTTTTGGTGAAAAACTCAGAGGTCATAACCTAGAGGTAACAAATGAAAAAAACCAAGTTAAGGATGAACATGAAGGAAATCCTCAATCCAAAATTCCAAAAGAATGCTGTGACTATCATAGAGGATTCCTCCAATGATGAATATCTATAGTCTATAGATAAAGAATAGCATACGATAGAACAAATACATGGAGAAATTCAGGAAGAGTTAATGCATACACTATTTAATCGAAGAAACTTGCAAATGTAAGAATAAAGTGGTTGAATTTGAAATTGGTATGTTTTTGAAACCCTCAGATATTGAAGAATATCTTGCACATCAAGAGGTGATGGAATCATTAACAGAAGTCGAGGTATTGAAGAAATATTTGTAATACTTTAAGGAACAAAATATATATCTAAATGATTCAAGTGATAAATTAATGATAGCTAATAGAATGTTAAGGGAATATTTGGAAGAGATAGATGCCAATTATCAAGAGCCCATAACAATATCTGAAGAACTGCTATGAAGAAAAAGGGCTAGACAACAACAGAATGAAGAACTCATGGGTCAAAACAAAGAAATTCAAGACAAAATTCAATCCATGGAAGCATAACATTCTCGGTTACAGAAAACATCACAAGCATTGAATGGTTTGACGATACTAGCTGAAGAAGCTAGGAAGTTGGGACTAATCGTGGACAAATCCAACTCAAAGTCTATGCACATTTAATATCCAGGTCATACCCCCTAGAAATATTCGATGACAAATATGTTTTGTCATTATCAATGGAAAACTATTAGTATTAAGTGTTAATTTTATGTTATGAGTTATTAGGTCTAAATAAAATACGAGTTATCTTTTCTATTTTTGGTAAGTTAGATCCATAAAAATTGGATATCAAACTATTTTAGTTTTAAAATATTTTGTATATATATATATATATATATATATATATATATATGAAAATGAAGAATATAAAGTATTAGGAATGGTTTGGAGATTAGACTTCTATTATCTATCAGGCATGTATGTCATTTTTTTTCAGTTTATATAAAAAATTGTTATGGAATGATTATATTCGATATGAGCCTATGTTTGTATTTTATGATGATAAATATTTATGTTTAGTTTAAACCACTTGGTTCATAATTATGTTCTCTGATAAATATCATCTATCTTGGAAATCTTGTGAATGAGTTGAAATGTTTATCATGTACTTGGATCTGAACTCTCACTCTTTATATAACTTCATACTCATAGTCTTTTTATATCTGTTCATGATTCAGTTACATCTAGTATTTGGTTATTTTAGTTCTCTTATGCTTGATCTCCATCTCACTTAGATAAAGTATTTGTAAACCATAAAACCTAGTCATTCATTAGGAAACCATTTGGAAACCTTAATATTATATGGACTTTGAACCTTAGTAGTGTAGGTGTAGACTCTAGTGATAACATCTTCTGGCACCATTACTGGGGAACGAAGAAACAAAAGTAGATCTTCCTTGGGTGTTCATAAGTATGATTTTGGGAAGGTGAATGAAATCAGAAATATTATAGACTACATTTTCACTAGCAACTAATAATCATTGCAGTGGCTTCTAAGAAGATATGAACTAGGGTAAATCCTTCATCTCCTTTGTATCCATCTATTTCAGATCCAGAGATATTATTGAGGGAATCTAGGAAGAGACTAAATTCTACAGCAGAAAGTATTCAAGGTACATCATTTTCTGAGTCATCAAGATAATTATTCATCATCCTCCTTATTAAAACTTACCTACAATTGAAGAATACAAAATAAAGGAAGATTTATCCATCCTAATCCCCGAATTCTAGAATCCTAGTCACGTTGACAGCTTTACAGTTTACTCAAATCCTTTGTCAGTCGAGAATATAAAAGAATAAATATTAGGTTCAAAGCAGTTTGATTACTCAAAGTCTTTTCCATCACCTTACAAACCTATGACTAGTAAAATTCCTATTATCCAAATAGGAATCGAAATACCATCTCTGTCATAAACACAACCATTTACTATATCAGTCCAATCACTCTGATCTCAAGCTACTCCAAATATGGAAGCTCAACCCCCAAATAGGATGGATGTTATTGTAGCTTCCATATTTTCCCCATTAGTCTTACCTAACCCTTTAAATTCCCTTCCAGGTGGTGATTACTAAAAGTATCTCACAAGATTCAATTGGTAGGGAGAGGTTATAACAGAAGAACACTGGAATGCCTATTTTAGCTGTGCTGATAAAAATATATATATAACATCAGGATGTGTGGATGAGGATATTGGTTCAAATATTAGATGGGGAAGTAAGGAAATCATTTAGAGAATTTCCTCCAAACTCAATTGATGGGATAAATGATTTAGAAGAAGTATTTATGAGGTAGTGGAGAGATACTAAGGATTATCTCTATTATATTACTGAGTTTGGAGCTTTAAAAAGAAAGATGGGGAAACAATAACTTATTTTACTAAACGCTTTAATAAAATGTCTACTAAAAACCCTGCAGAAATCAAGCCTACTGAAACATTTGCAAAGTTTACCTATGCTAATTCTTTTGATGCTGAATTTTCTCTTTTGCTGAGGTAAAGAAGAGCCACTACCTTAGTAAAAATGAAAGAATTAACCTTAGAGGTGGAATTAAATTTGATGGAAGCTAACAAGTTGGAAAATAAGTCAGATTATCACGGAGAAGACAAGAAAAATATAAAGGAAATGTCACTAGCTACTTTAGGGACAAAAGTAGCAGATAATGAAAAGGATGATATGACTAAAATCATAAAAAATCTATTTGCAAAAATTAGTAGGTTGGAAATGGAAAATAAGAATCAAAACATGCATGTTCAAGATAATGATTATAAAAACCCTAATCCGTTTAGAAGGACATTAAATCCTAGGTTTTTTCCTATAGATAGGAGAAAAAATGAAGATGAAATGGAAGTTGAAGATTAGAAACTAATATTGATTAATTAGATGATGTCTCTTGTTCTTAGTTTTTAACTAAATCTAAATATCATTATGGAAAGATGGCTAATTATCATGGAACATATTATTTTGAACAAGAATCATATATGCCAGATATTTGTCAATAAATGTAGCAAAAGTCATATGGTCTTAGATCTAGGATGAAGCAAGCAACATAGGGAAAGAATAATGCAAATAATTTTCTTACAAAAGAAGGTTTGCCTCTTGAAAAGAAGCAAGAACAGTAAGGAGGTAGGAATAGAATTATAGAAATAGAAGAAGTAGGAAAAATTGCTACCAATTTTAATTTGGAACATGAAATTAGCAAAATCAAGATTCATATTCCATTGAATGATTTGGTTAGGAATACGTCTTACAGGGAGCCTACTCAATCTTGAATTCTTCAGCTAATCCTATCCCTTCATATGTGATTAATTTGCAAGATGACAACCCAACCATTATTTTTGGTTCTAAAAAACTTGATAAGCCAGATGATAAATCTAATTATCCTCCATTTTATATCACACTTACAGTTCATGATCAAATGGTGCAAAATTTTCTTCTAGATTCTGGTGCCTCACACAATCTCATGCCCAAGGCAGTCATGGAAGCCTTAGGTCTTTCTATCAGTAAACCCTATCATGACATCTATGCCTTTGAATCTAGAACAATAAAATGTCTTAGGTTCATTAAGGATCTAGTGGTCAGTATTACACAATTTCCAATGAAAATTATACTCATGGATGTAGTCATAGCTGATATTTCTCCTAAATTCGGTATGCTATTATCAAGATATTGGGGAAAAATGGTAGGGGGAACCCTTTAAATGGATATTTCTTATACAACAATACTTGTATTTGGAGGTGAGTATAGAATACTTAATAGATAGGTACAACTTGCATACTTTGTAAGTGATAATAGAAATACTACCAATCATCCAATTTATTTAGTTCAAGAATATTTTGTCTCTGGCATGTTGCATTTAAATGATGATAATACATGTATTTTACAGGTTGATAAAAAGCATACAAACCAGCCTAAGATGAGATATCAAGATTGTTTATAGAAGATGTACTTCGATGGTTCATCATGTAAAGAATGAGCAGGAGAAGGTATTGTACTTATTTCCCTTGGAGGTGAGATTATTTCCTTAATGTATAAGCTGGAATTTCAAACAGCAAATAATATTGTTGAATATGAGGCATTGATTTTGGGTTTAAGGGCTACAAAATATTTAAGCATTCAACAAATTACTATGTTTGGCAACTCTGAATTAATAGTACACCAAGTGAATGATGTATACTAGGTCAAACAGTCTTTGTTGAAAGTATACCGGACTGAGGTATGGGATTTGATTGATAATTTTTCCTAGGTTTCAACATAACCTATATCCCAAGAGATCATAATAAAAACATAGACTCATTGGCTCTGGAAAAAAATTATTTTAAAGTTCCAAAATTAACTCCTCTTAAGTATCCAAATGAAGTAAGATACAGAGCTTCAGTTCCAGATAATATTAAACATTGAATATATTTTCATGATGATCAGGATATTAAGGAATTTTTAGAACTAACAGATGAATTTTCTAATTCACTAATTGATCAAGATCAAGATATTGAATGCAATGAAAAAGATTCATGCACAAACAATTTAAGTGCAAAACATGATATAATTTAACTAAAAGGGAATTTTATTAAGAAAGGATAATACCTTGTTAAAACCTACAGTACAATCTATTGAATAAAATGTCTTAAGTTATAATATTGGTTCTGAAAATGAGCCTAAAATGATTAAGATATCTAAGACACTTTCAGAAAAGGAAAGGAACAGGTACACTAAAATACTGAAAGAATTTGTTGATATTTTTTCTTGGTCAAATGAAGATCTGAAAACATACAACACCAGTATAATCGAGCATAAGATTCCTTTAAAGGAAAATACTAAGCCTTTCAGACAAAAACTTAGGAGACTTAATCCAAAATTACTTCCAGTTATTGAAAAAGAGGTAAAAAGTTGTTAGATGCAAAGATCATAATACCTCTTAGATATTCATCTTGGGTAGCAAATATGGTGCCAGTACATAAAAAGAATGGGGAAATTAGATTGTGTGTGGATTTCCATAATTTGAATAGATGCTCCCTTAAAGACAATTATCCTTTACCCAAAATTGATCAAATTTTACAGAGAGTGGTGGGTTCCTAGAGGATATAATTGATTGATGGATTCTCTGGTTATAATAAGATTGCATTACAACCAGAGGATAGGGAAAATATAGCCTTTACAACTCCCTGGGGTACATTTATGTATGAACAAATGGCTTTAGGGCTCATGAATGCAGGAGCTACATTACAGAGAGCTATGGATATAGATTTTGTTGGTGAGAAAGATAAGTTTGTAGTCATATATTTAGATGACATCACAATATTCTCCAAATCTGACGATCAACATTTGAAGCATTTAAAACAAACCTTTCTTAAATGCAGGAAGTATGGATTATATTTGAATCCAAAAAGTATCATTTTTCTATGGTAGAAGGTAATCTCTTAGGCCATATAGTGTATGCTGAAGTGATTAAAATCGATCCAAAATGGGTTAAATCCATCCTAAAAATCAGCATACCCAGAAACAAAAAAGGAATTTAATATTTTCTTAGAAAAATAATTTTTTTAATATGGTTTATCCCTAATTTTGCAGAAATAATTAAACATATCATTGAGATGATTAAGAAGAACAAGGAAGTTAAGTGGTCAGTTGAAGCTAGGTCATCATTTGAAAAAATAAAGAAAGCACTTATAGAGGCACCATTTTTATTAATTCCTGACTTTGCTAAAGTTTTTTTAGTTTTATCATTTGCATCTGAAGATACTATAGCTATTGTTCTATTACAAAAAAATTCAGATGCTTTAGAACAACTAATATCATTCTTTAGAAAAACATTAAGACATTCATAGCTATAGTATAGTATAATGCAACAGCAAGCCTATTTTTAGATTTTTATCATTCTAAGCTAGCATTATGATCTTAGGATCTTTAACTGAGAGAATAACATGCACAACAATAAAACACAAGAGACAAGAGACACAAAGAATTTTCCTCGGGGAAACCATAAAGGAGAAAACCCCACAACTTCCTCAGAGATAGAATGAGCACCAATGGCAGCAGTAAAACCTGAAAACAAAAATATGATATCCACAACTTTTGTCTCTCTCTCTCACTTGAGAGAACTTATCCTCTCTCACTCATGCGCCCCAATGAGTGAGTGCATGTGTGATAAATAGAGAGGCTCACTCTCTATTTATATTCTTTCGTTCACTTGAAACCCACTCCAACATGTCGGCCTCACTTAACAATTACTTACTAGAGCCGACATCTCTAGGAGTGTCTAATAACCCTAGTGCCCCACAACTTGTTGGGACTTTGCCTCCTCCGACAAACAATAAGGGTTACCCTTAACACAATGGTGGGGACTATTGACCCAATTTACAATGACTCACCTAGGGTCGACTTCTCTAGGATAGTCTAATAACCCTAGGGCCCCACAACTACGGGGACTTTAACCCTTGACAAATAGGAGGGTTACCCATAATGACTTGACATGACTTGTTCACATTATAGAAACTCCCGATCGGAACATAGGGGCATGACATGACTTAATTACATTACAAACACATCCCAGAATAAACATCGGGGTACAATACATAAGATATACAAGTGAATACATTCCGAAGTTACAATTACATCAACACTCCCTCTTAACTAGGAAGGTATTCTCTCGACACAATTTATCAGCACAAGTCTTCTTCTCTATATCATCTGGATCATCATCGAGTTCTCGTCATCTTCAAGTCATTTTCATCTTCAGGTCATATTCATCTTCAATTCATATTTATATGGATCTAGATCATCACTCGATCTGGACCATCATCACTGGATCTAGATCATCACTCGATTTAGATCATCATCACTGGATCTAGATCATCACTCGATCTAGATCATCACTGTTGGATCATCACTTGATCTAGATTGTTACTGCTGGATCATCATCAAGTCTAGATCATCACTTGATCTGGATCATTACTACTCGATCGTCATGAAGTCTATATCATCACTTGATCTGGATCGTCACTGCTGGATCATCATGAAGTCTAGATCATCACTAGTGGATCATCATTAAGTCTAGATCATCACTTGATATGGATCGTCACTACTGGATCATCATCAAGTCTATATCATCACTTGATCTAGATCGTCACTGCTTCTACTATCTCAATCAAATGGTGCTATCTCTTCATTCTTCTCGTCAGAGGAAGTTATACAGAGCCAACCCTTTTTCATGCTGGTTTTAGTCCTAGCCTCCATGGAGGTATTCTTCAGTGCTTATATCTGACACTTAAGTCAGAATGGCCCGCCCAACTCTTACATCTGACCTCATCTTGTCAAAAATACCCAGCACTCACATCTGACCATGTGTAAACATCGTGCTAGAATGGCTCAGCACTTATATCCGATCATGTGCAAGCACATTGCATCGGAATGGATCTGCACTTACATCCAACCAAATCTTGTCAGAAAGGCACAACACTCACATCTGACCATGTGTAAACACATCGTGCCAGAATGGCTCAGCACTTATATCTGACCTCATCCTATCAGAAAGGCTCTGCACTTACATTTGACCATGTGTAAACACATCGCATCGAAAGGGCTCTCAGTCCCAGACTGAGGATTCCTGGTAACTGACCAGGTGCCTCCATTCTCCCAGAGAATGCAGTTGCCCTTACATCTGACCTACTCATCATAATGGCCAGCACTCACATCTGACATGGGAGGAACCTAATCCTTTAACCATGACAGAATGGGTTAGCCCTTACATCTGATCAAGTGGGAAAAAATCTCTCTATCACATCAGAATGGATCTCAGTACTAGGCTAAGTTTTCTTGGTAACTGACCAGGCACCTCATTCCAAGGATGGCAATAGCCCTTATATCTAATCATGTAGAAACCAATCCTACAGTCATATTAGAATGGCTCAGCACTCATATCTGACATGGAAGGAACATAAATCCTCTCACCATGACAGAATGGCTTAGCCCTTACATATGACCATCAAAAGAACTTAATTCTCTCACCATGTCAGAATGGCTCTCGGTCTCATCATTTCCCCTTGAAGGGAACCTCGATCTAGAGAACACCAAGCTTCTCCCTGAAGTACTCAAACTTCACTTTGGCCATTTCTAGCATAGAATCACATCAGGGCTGATTATGTCCAAGGATAACCTACGAGCTTTGCTAGGACTTATGCTCAGACAACCTGTATCATTAGCTATGCTAGAAATCCTTCTTTCAAGAGATCTCAATCTGGATCACTGCTCCTCTCTGCATCATACAAAAAATGCAAGTCAGATCAACCAAATCAAATAGTATTTTTCAAAAGAAACATACTACCTCCCAAATAGCAAGTGGCAACATCTTTTGCCTCAGTTGTACTCAGCGCTATGTAGGACTCCATCCTACCAAATCAAGAGATTACACTTGATCCCATCCTCAGCTGTACCCTTCAGGTACCTTACTGCATGCTTTGAAACCATCAGGTGAACATGTCTCAATGTGTTCACAACAAAGCAAATATCTGGTGTTGTATTCATTAGGTACATCAAGGAATAAATCACTTGACGATACATCGTGGCATCAACCATCTTTGATGAAGCATCACTCAATGGCTTCATGTTCGATGCCATAGGTGTGGTCATGTCCTTGCAGTCCATCATCTTGAACCTCTTCAGGATCTCTACTGCATACTTCCCTTGTCCACACCTCCATGCCTAGAAAATAGTGCATCGACACATAACAAGAGCATCACTGGTCTTCTGCCTTCAACCTTGAAGCAAAGGTTGGAATCTTCTTTACTCTTAGTAAAGCCTAGAGTCATCAGTAATATATCCATCCTGTCGTACCATGTCAAACCTTAGGATTTTCTGCAGTCACTCCCTATGAAGTGAAGCATCATACTCCCTTTGTCTTTCGTACTCTATGCACTGAAACATTCTGTACCGGAGTGACAAGTAGCTTCCTCTACTACTAATATTCTATGTATCCATCTAGGATCATTGGATACCAAGATCCTCTATCTTGAACTTTTTCAAAAGTTCTTTTCGTACCCATCTATGATATTGCCATCCTATATAGACTTTCATCTCCAACCTTGTAGTAAAGGTTCAGGTCTTCATTAAGATCATCATGTATGTGTTATCCCATGGGTGTCTTCTGAACTCGTACAAGGCCTTATTTCATTTATACACATGCTTCTGTTTGTCATGTGTCTTAACTTCTGGTGGCTGCAAATGTATCTTAGAATCTTTCCTTGTATCCCATGATGTTTCCATCTACTGCATGATGGAACTATGAACTTCTATTCAGTATTGATACTACATCCTAGACATCATTCTTCTTGAACTGGTCTTCCCTTTCTTCTTGGTTACTTCTTCATGGATGGAAGGTTCTACATTAATGATGTCGTTGCATTCGTCATATTATTCTTCATCTTGAACTGTTGTCACTTGTTCTTCGGAACAAGTCTCATCCTTCTTTGCTTGTAGGTGATTATGTATGCGATCTTTCATACAAGTCAAATGCAGTTGTATGGTTAGAAACATTTCATAAGGTATATTCATAATGAAAAATTCTTATGCCAATACAACATCCAACACAACTTTAGCCAATACAACTACTTTAGCCAATACAACATCCATCCATATCTCATGGAAACTTTCTAGATGTCTTCCATCTCTACCAGGACAACATTGATATTGTGCACTAATCCAATATGTCAGCAAAGAGGTTTCATTCTAGATAAGTAGAAATGGAGAGTTGTATAGTACCATGAGCTAATTACCCATTACATGCATATTAATAGTATACTATCAGTAATGCAAACATTCTATCATGCATAATACATCAACCGAATATAAACAAATGCATAATGAAAAACAATATCATGAAATGACAATTGAATACTTATCTTTATTTGTTTCGTGGGTAGACTCCTTCTTGAGCCTTCAGTTGCATCATATTCTTCATTCATAATAGCATCATTTCTTATCCAAATGCTAAGATGGATAATAGGTTCTTCAAGATTTGAGATCTTCATATTCCTCATTGCTTGAGGGATCTTCTTTGGATGGTGAGAGCTTGATCTTCAGTTGCTCCCATATTCTCTTCACTTATTGTGAGTTGAGCTTCTTCTTCTTTCCAGAGTTTGCTAAAAGTAATCACTCCCTTTTGGCATGCATTCCTTGAATGAATGAATCCCATGATCCTGAGAGGCCATTCAAGGTGGCTATCACCACTTCCGCATTCTCAACTTCTTCTTCTACTGCTTCAAGTTGTTCTGCATTCTGGATCTTCACATCCTTCAATTGTTTTCTCAAATCCATCTTCTGATTTATGTTCTTCCCTTCAAATAGTTTGGTCAAGGAATCAAACATCTTCGGTGTCTTTAGGAAAGACACTTGAGGTACAAGTTGATCTGTGACTGAATCAACAATGATCTTCTTGGCCTTGACCAAGTTCTTCTTGTGTAAGGCTTTGAACCTCATCTCCCTCTGAAAATGGAACCTCCAATCCATTTCCTTCAGAGAGATCATATACTTCCATGCTTGGAAGTTGTCAAATTCACCAAGCTTGTCATCAAGCTGATGTGATAGATCACTTTGAGATGAGAACCTCAAATGAAAATAGCAAAAGATTAGATCTTACTGATTTGATGTGTCTGTCCTGGTTCTGGAGCTGGCTGATCTAGGGTTTGTCAGAGAAACCCTAATTTTCAAAACTTGGAATATTTTAGATTTGATTGGATAGAAAGATAGATATCTTCAAGTTGAGCTGTCCAATGTACTCCTTTTTTGAAAACAGTGGAGGGAAGATCCCAGAACAGGAAGCCCTAGTTTTCCAATTTCTCCTGTAGAAATGTCTGTTACTATTTCTGCATTATCTCTGAAATTACTAGTCCTCTGTGTCTGAAACTTTGCACTAAGGTAGCTTTACATGTCCCTGTTCCAACACCATAGGTTTCATCAGAATTGGTTTCACTGATTGGGACTTATGATCATTTTCCCAAGGTGACCTGTTGCAAGACTGTTTAGAACAACAAATTTGTACTGACTTCCACGTTTCACTGTTTCATCTTCTAGGTCTGAACTTCATACCACAGAAGGTAAAGTCCATGCCCTTTCTGGAACAACTTTATAAATTTCATTTGGACCTTTGTAGCCCAAGATATAGCAATTCTCCGTAGGTGTCTTATTTAGGGATGAATCCTGGAAGAGGCTGGAACCCTAACTTGCAGGGATCATATCTCCCAGAATATAGCGAATTGAAGGTTGAATTTTTGGACACAATTTTCAGCTCTTGATCCTTCGCCAATCGCAGGATATAGCAAATGTACCAAAACTTAGCAGTTTTAGTATTTAGGGTTTTTCTAGCTCAAGGTCAAACTAGGGTTTGACTTTCCCGGAGTTTCACCCATCAAAAATATTGATCCAGGTCTCTAAACTTTGATTTTGATGAGGAGAACAATCCTATGCTGGGCTCACTCAAAAATTCCTCTTCTGTAAGAAGCCCTAATTTCCTGCACCGAAAACTGAAAAAGCTCGGAATTGAATTCTGCTTCGACAGAAAGATGCACCTTTCAATGGAGAGTCAACCTAGCATACTTTTGCTGATGGATTGTGGAGAGAGACCCAAAAATTAGGAAGCCCTAGCTTCTACAGCTACACAATGTATTCTTCTCAGGTTAGCTCTGATACCATGTTATATTTTTATCATTCTAAGCTAGCATTATGATCTTAGGATCTTTAACTAAGAGAATAACATGCACAGCAATAAAACACAATAGACAAGAGACACAAAGAAGTTTCCTCGAGGAAACCATAAAGGAGAAATCCCCGCAACTTCCTCAGAGATAGAATGAGCACCAATGGCAGCAGTTAAACCTGAAAACATAAAGATGATCTCCACAACTTTTGTCTCTCTCTCTCTCTCACTTGAGAGAACTTCTCCTCTCTCACTCATGCGCTCCAATGAGTGAGTGTATGTGTGATAAATAGAGAGTCTCACTCTCTATTTATAGTCTTTCATTCACTTGAAACCCACTCCAACATGTCGGCCTCACTTAACAATTACTTACTAGAGCTTACATCTCTAGGAGTGTCTAATAACCCTAGTGGCCCACAACTTGTGGGGAATTTGCCTCCTCTAACCAACAAGGAGGGTTACCCTTAACACAATGGTGGGGACTATTGCCCCGACTTACAATGACTCACCTAGGGCTGACTTCTCTAGGATAGTCTAATAACCCTAGGGCCCCACAACTATGAGGAATTTAACCCTTGACAAATAGGAGGGTTACCCACAATGAATTGACATGACTTGTTCACATTATATAAACTCCCAATCGAAACATCGGAGCATGACATGAATTAATTACATTACAAACAAATCCTGGAATAAACATCGTTGTAAAATACATAAGATATACAAGTGAATACATTCTGAAGCTACAATTACATCAACACCTATGCATTAGTCAAATCTCTAAGATTCTTTAGCATTTATGTTTTGCATTCCAAAATTATAGCATATGTTCCTAACATAACAGTTAAGGAAATTCTATTGCATACTAAAAGTGAGGTCAAAGAGAGGACAATGGATAGCTAAAATTATGGAATATGATGTTGACATTAAGCCTACCAAATTGGTAAAGAGACAAGGTCTATCAAAACTTTTAGTATAATCAAATTATCAGGTTTTAGATATTCATCTGGAAGTTGAATAGTCAGTACAGGATTCATCAACATAACATGACAAGGAACATATTTATAACTGGTATCTTGATTCTCCATGGTATGGGAAAATCGTTTACTTTCTACTGCATTTACAATGTCCTCATGATCTGAATAAGAGTGAATATAGATGATTAAGACTTAAAGATTTGAAATATGTTTTAGTTGATCAAGTTTTATATTGGAAAGATCCCAGAGGTATATTGCTTAATTATTTGGACAAAACAGAGGATGATGTTGTTATTGTAGAGTTACATGGGGTTGTTATAGCTGATTTTACCACTCCAGGTGAATCACACTTGTATGGCCTTCCCCTCTCCCTCTGCAGATTCCTTAGACCCCTTGGATCATTTTTTGTCCTTTGATGTTTCTTGGACCATCCTTATAAACATGTGAAAATTAATACATGCGGATTTTAAACCCCTAATCACGTATATACGCGGGTTTGACCCCTAAAACCGCGTACATCGGGATGCGTGCAAAATCCAAATCATTTTGGAGTTTTCCTTGACATGGATTCGACTCACTTGACTCTTGGCCTTCCATATTCCTTGATATCGCTCGGATTCGACCTTTCATTACCCCTTTGAAAAGCTATATAAGGAACTCTTTGATACATTGAAGGCATATGAGAGAAGTGAGAGCAAAGAAACTATAGTCCATTGTTGCTGGAACTTGTGCTTGAGTTTGCATCCCTTTGTCCCTTGGAGCACTTTTGTGTTCTTCCCAAGCTTGCCTTTTGCTTGTCAGCTTGCTATCGAGAGATGGAGGATTGAGGTGGTGGAGGCCCAAGTGGGGGATTCAGTTTCTCCGGTTCACAGACATGTCGACAGAGGTTGTATACATTGTAATCTCTGATTTTATATTAATAGAAATATCTTTTCCTGTCCAATAATGTATGTTTGAATGAATATTTTATCCATGGATGATTTCAAATGCTTATACATTGTTGATTATATATGCTAGAATAGATCTAACACCAAAATATATAGTATGCTTGTATTGTTTACTTGTTTTTGAGGAAGTGATTTATCAATTCAAGCTGAAGTTGGAAAGCTCAACGGGGATCTACTTCAACCGTACGAGGTCTGATCCTTTAGTGTTAGATATTTGATTTCTGTTGCATATTGGAAAGGATTGATTTTTGGAGTCAAGCTGTCTGTTGTGGTACCCCAAGCCATAGGAATTTCTCTCCGTAACAGAATTGGAGACTCCGCTGGGGAGTTCCTAGTAGTTGTCCTTTGGGGGTTTTCTATCGGCATTCAATGACTTTGAATTTCTCTTTTTCTCTTGTTCTGTGTGGGGTCTGGGGGCATGATTTCCTGGTAGTGTCTGATTGGTGTGAAGTTTGTCTCAGCTTGTCTATTTGCCTTTATTTTTATGCACCTTTATTCCTGTACGCGAGCTTTTAACTCACAGTCGTGTATATACATGGGTCTCACTGCTATTTCTGCGTGCACACGTGGGTTTACTGTGAATAGTCGTGTATGCCCTTAGTTTTTCCTTCTAGAGGAAGATGGATGGTTGATAGGTGAATTTTGATGATTGCTGAGTCTCCTTTGATACTGCTAGAGTCTATATACACCTCTATTTTTTACCAGAGACGTTTTTTTTAAGGGTAAAATTTCTTTTTTGAAGAATTTTCTTGTCATTGCATTTTCGATTTTTTGTTTTGGGATTAGTGCATTAGATTTATTTTACCTTAATAATTTGCTTGAGTGTGCTTGCAGAGTTTGGGGGTTGTAGAGCCATTCTTTTGCTTTTATATCTCATTTTTATTTCAAAAAATCCAAAAATATTTGCTTATCATCATGCATTGCATATTGCATTTTGCATAGTACTTGCATTAGATTTGCTTTGGAGTATTAGTCAGGATTTCATATAGGAAAGTTTGCATCTATCATTTGAAGAAAATTGTGCATTTCATGTAGTAGCATACTCTACTTTTCATGGACACAATGCATTTGCATTGATTGTTAGGTGTGCATTTTACTTCATGTTGTGTCATAATGCCATTAGTTGCACGACCATATCCCTCTTTTGAGTAATAAAGCCAATTAAAATCAACGCTTAATTAAAATGAGCTACACTATTTTATTTGATAGGGTTCACCAACAAGATTACATTTTAGGGTCTTGGAATAGTTCATTGTGAGTAAATTCTCCAAGACCACTAAACAACAACATGTATGTGTCTGCACAGGTGAGTGTGTGAAATTCCTTGGTATAACCAGTGTTTCTCAGGATCCTCCTCTCAAAAGGGATTTAAGCACGAGGCAGTGTGAGCGGTTATTGATTGGGATGACCCCTAGTCATAATTGAGTAGCACCGGAGATATTTCCAGGATTGTATTCATATCTGGGGGCTCTTTCGAGAGTTTCGGGCTTTGCTACCCTACCCATACGGTCAATCCCGCCTGCGACTATCTACCTGAGCATTGATTATATTGAGGTGAACTTAGTGGCCTTACCTAGGATATTGAGGGGGTACTCTACAGGGATTATTCTGTGGGTGTCCCGGCCAGGTTGGGGTCGGACAGCACAGTCGCTTTACACATTGAAGCTGAGGGCCACAATAATTTGTTACGTACCTCCGCTTCTTGTGTATGGGAGTCTCAAGCCTCTCCTAGGCGAGACATACCTGCTTCCTTTGGGAGCTCACTTATCCTGCCCTTGATTGCTTGTGGTTGGCTTTAGATTTTATTGGTGATTGCTCTATGCATGTTAGCTTGCCTAGGGTTTGCGTAGATAGAGAGTCGTTTATATTTTTTGAGTCATTGTGGATTCGGGTGCGGATCCTCGCCGTTCTCATCGTTTAGCAGGACTTTCGCCTTCTACATCTCCTCCTCCTTTGGGAGAGAGAAATAGACAGTCCAGGTGGACTACTTCGCACATTGATTCACACACCATGGGAGACCATATAGAAGGTATTCCTGAACCACCTTCTCCCATTCATGTGGAGGATGGGGAGTTTACTCCTAACTATGATCCTTCACATGATTTTACTGAGTTAGGTGCTGTGATTTCTGAGAAAGGAACTTTTCATGATAGACCTACTTACTCTAGGGTTGATTCCCCATTGACACATCACCGGTATGGAATGCCGGAGGATGATGAGACTCATTTTGAACCCGCGAGCACCGGTTATGGTAGTTATGGTATGTCTAGTTTTCCCACACATGATTTGGCATTCCACGTCGAATCTAAGTTTGAACCTAACACTATGCCTGGGGGCACTCTCATTCCTTACCATGCAGAGAGGTTTAGGAGCACAAGTCACATTGCGCCTTCCATCCCAGTGGTGGAAGCTACATCACATATTCCTCCTAGGTCTAGGGTTAGTGATCCTATTAGGATTCCAGATCTGATACGAGTGACTTTAGGGAATAACACATACATAATTACATAGGTCCCTTCGTCCTTTGTCCCTAGTTCTTCGAATGTTCACCCTCCACCTCATTCATGTGGTCCTTCGGGCTGGAACTTTACTACGAGTCATGTTCGTACTGCGGTTACTAGACCAGTTGTGTCTCAGGTTCAAGTATCGCCCGTTGTTTCGGGAGGTCATGTTCATACTTATAGAGGTCATATTATTACTTCTGGGGCATATATTCCTACTTCTGGAATGTATATTCCTACTTATGGAGTGTCTCATGGGACATCTCATGCGATGACTTGTGGACCCTATTATGGGACACAGTATGGAAAAGGTTCTTCACCTTATGGGGGAGGGTATCAACAACCCGCTTACTCTCCAAATTATGGCTTTGTAGCTCCGAATAGTCAAGGTACACCACACTATGGTGCTTCCCTGCCACCCTATATGGGTCAAACAGGAGGAGGGCACTATGGCCAAGGCCATGGTGGTTACGGTAATCATGCCTATATGTATCAGAACTATCAGGGAGTGGTCCATTGACCTAATAATCCTAGGCTCCCTTTCCTCACAACGTTGAATCTTCTTGAATTGTCGATATTGACAAACGATCCTGTAGCTCATGACTCGGCTTGGCCAGCTGTCCCTACTAAGCTTCCCTCGGACATACCCAAATTTGAGGGAAAACTGGGAGAGGATCCAAGTGAACATGTTACTACCTTTCACCTATGGTGCTATTCAAATTCCTTACATCAGGACTCAATCCATTTAAGGATGTTTCAACGCACCCTTACAGGGCCTGCCGCAAAATGATATATAGAGCTACCTAGGGGGGCATTCGCTTTGTTCGATGACCTAGTGATGACTTTTCTTAACCACTTCCAGCTACCAGTGTGTTATGACGTTGGTACTGAAGTCTTGTCAACATTTCAACAGGATAAAGCCACACATATCTCGGATCATATCCAAGAGTGGCGAAGATGGAAGAGGTTGATTAAAGGCTTTATACCGCCGAAATTCCTCCTCGAATGGTTCCTTAAGTCATTATTTCCGTATATAGCGAAGGGTGTTTCTACATTTGGAGTGCAAAATGAGGAAAAGCCATTTTTAGGGCACATGAACTGGATTTGATTTATGCTCAGTCCAGTTTGTTATATGAGATCATTCCCAATGCTCCACGTTCTAGTTTCGACCCCAAATTTAAACCTGGTCCACATGCCGATGGAATTGTTGGTTGTGCAAGTGCTAAACCTGTGGATTTGGTTGCAAAAAAAGTCAGTCAACTGTCAATCAACCAATCTAATTTGGGACAAGCCACGGCTTCGTCTCAACCCGCCCAAACGACGAGTGTGCTTTCAATGCAGTCGTCGGACCAGAAGGGTAACCAGCAGCCCGAACGGAATAAAAAGAAGGGTAAGAATAATTGTATGGGTGGGAATAGGAATGAAAATGATAATAATAATGACAAGAATGCCCATAACTCTGGGGGGGACAAGCAAGCTAAACATAATGTTAAATTCCCTTGCAAGTTGTGTAAGGAGGATCACCTCACTTAATTATGCCCTCGTATCGATGAAGCCTCGAGATTCTTAGAATAGGGCCCAACTGTGCTAACTAACCCTTTACCTCACAATCAAAATATGAACTCAAGGACCCATGATCAGTCTGGTGGTGATCAAGATCCACCGGAGGGTAGTGTTCGTGGTTGCCTTAACATGGTATGTGTTGTGAAAGTTGTGACCCATGCGAAGGACTATGGTTCTTCACAACCCAACCCAGGAAAGGAACCTGATCCTCCAGGGACTCCTTTGCGTATTGAAAAACCTGTGGATAAACTTGAAGCTACACCTCACATTCCTAAGGGATTCCTTAAGCATTCAAGGCATAATCCTAATGCCCGAGCCGCCCAGAACTATTCTGTTGTCTAGGATTTGGGCCACACTCCTTATGCGATGTCTACACTGTAAGTGCTTCAGAGTTTTCCTTCACAAAGGAAGGATTTGCTTGTTTCCCTTGGTGTGAATGATGATAATTCTTCCTCTGTGATTAAATTTGAAACTGTGGGACTTTAGCCTCGCTTGCCTTACTATGTGTCTCTTTTGATTCATGTAGAATGTCTTAACATGACCGTCAAGCGCACTGTGATTGACGAAGGCGCTGCTGCTTCTGTGATGTCTTTATCATGTTGGAAGGGTTTAGGTTCCCCTGAGTTGTCTAAGTATGTGACCATGTTAACTGTGTTTGATGGGAGATCGTTTAGGCCGCACGGGATTCTCCCTTCCCTTAAGTTCCATTTGGGAGGGAAGACTGTTGCGATAGAGGTTGAGGTGGTTGATGCGCCCCTTGACTACAATTTCTTATTGGGTAGGAATTGGATGTACAGTATGCAAGCCGTAGCTTCTTCCCTATTTCACGTTGTATGCTTTCCATTTAATGGGAAGATAGTTACGATTGATCAGATGTCATTCAAGAATCCGTCAGTTACCACATCTTCAAGAGCTTCGATCCCAATTGTAGAGCACTCTCAGCCGGCAACTGGGAGTGTGGGTGTAGGCATGTACCCATCCCTCATGGGAAGTTTTAGTTGTCCTGCACCTATCCTTATGATAGGATCTAGTTCTGGTGAGGCTTCGACATCTATGAGATTGGTGTCTTTTGTTGGAGCACGGTCCCGCAGCTACAGAAGAAGCTGCTAGTTTTGGTGGAATGATAAGCTTTAGCGGAAAGAAGTTAAGACAGAGCTACGACGCCATAGCACGTTTCCAGCTGGAGAGCAGAGCCGGAAACCGTGACTTTTTGAGATACAAAAGTCAAAGAAAGGCAACGGTACCTGAGCGACCGAGAAGGGAGAGCTCACCCACTGCATTGAAGGCAGCGGCAGAAGACAGGAGGGCTCAGCGACCCTCATAAAGAAGAAGGAGCAACGAGGCTCAAGCATTGAAGACGAAGGACATAAAGGAGAAGCGGTGCATAGTACCCATGGTCAGTGCCAGGAAGCATGGAAGACTACAGAGAGCTGTGGTGTGATGGGAAGCGGCTACCTCAAGGATAGAGAGGACCGACTGTCACTAATTAGGGTTTGGGTTACTGTTGGGACAGGCCCACAGTGTTGTAAATGCAAGACCTTCGGGCTGCTTATAAAAGAATGTAATTTTGTATTGAAAAAGGTTAGCTAGTTGGTTGGGTAGACGGTAGACAGTCGTGATTAAAATAGGCAATAAGGAGAAGTAGACTGTTGTAAAAGCTGAGCTCTGGTTCTGGTCTTAGCTGTAGCAATCTTACTGAAACCGGTAGCTGGCTTATAGAGCATGCATGTAATGATCCACAGGGATCAACTAAGAGGGAAGAGTATATTGTAAGAGAGCAATATAGAGAGAAGAGAGATCTAAGAGAGAAGATCTTGAGCTGCATATGCGGTGCAGCAGAACTGTGTTTTACCTTCCCCTTGAGCTATAATAGAAAACACAGTTCTGTGGACGTAACTTCCATCCTGGAGGTGAACCACGTTAAAACCTGTGTTATGTGACTGGTTTATGTGTTATGTTTAATTATGCATTGCTCAGTTATTTCATGGACTTCGTTGCAGTTTAATGGATGAATGTATTAATCAGTTCACCACAGTACAGAAGGATAATCATAAGTTAAAAGCCTTTGGCATGTTGTATGTGTTTCATTTATGTTTGCGTAAACAGCTACTGGTTGCAGTATTGAATAGCTTTGTATGTTAAGTCTTACATGTCGACACGAGCAACGCTAAGTGCAGTAAACCGCGGAGGTAGGATATCACAGAGAGGTGATACTGCACTGGCAGAGAAGATGCGGTGCTCGATACCGCACGTTGAGGACTTCACGTTGGCCAGGAGTTGCGTGTCGCACGGTGTGCGGCGTTGCGGTAAGGCTGGAGATACCGCAAGACAGGGGAAGTGCGCATCATAGAGAAGGACCGCACGGTGGTGTAAAGGAACATCTCGCGGCTAGAAGAGCTGCGTGACAATGGGATCACGCGACGCGAGCAAGAGGTTACGCGACGCACATACACAGAGGGAGATCTTGCAGCCATAAGAGCTGCGAGCCGCAAGTAGGATTGCGACAGAACCTGGTCCAAGATTCTTGAGTCCTTGGCCAACCCATTAGAATCACTTCGGGTGAGACTTTAGGCCATTATGCGGTCTGTCGCCGAAAGGGCCAGTGAGCTAGGGGTGTTGTTGGTTGATTATAGTAAACCCGGGTCTGCCCATGCAATCAACATCTTTTTACACGAGTCATATGGAAGATACTTGGATTCTTCCTACACCGAATACTTCGAGTGAGCCCATCGTGACGGACGTGCCATTGCCTACAACTATGGTAGCTTATTAAGCTAATCTTGACTGTGTTGCAGAGCCTAATCCTTCCTCTTCGTAGATGGAGGAGGAGGACCCTTATGTGTTTCCTGCATGGGCAGTATAGTCTTCTCACGCACACTACTACCTTGATAGTGTTTTCCTTTAAGACGAAGCGATTATTGAGGCCATGTCGGGAGTTGAGCCACCATGGGAAGAGCTCCATCATAGATCTTACTTTCTTCCCGAGCTTAACCGATTGGAGCGTGAGGACTTTAGGGAGGTTCTGAGCGAGAGAATTGGTAGTCCCATGGTTCCATTAAGCTCTCCTAGTCTGATGGCTGATGGGAACATGGAAAATATATCTCCAATGATTCCTATCAATATCTTTCGCGATCCTGGCAGGATGGAGAATGTCTATATTGGGGCAGAATGTTCCCGTGCTGAGATTCAAGAATACACCAAGTTGTTTAAAGAATTTCATAATATCTTTGCTTGGTCTTATGATGAAATGCCAGGTATCGACCCTCATATTGTTGAACATGAGATTAAGACTTATCCCAATGCTAAGCCTGTTCGACAATGGTTGTGCGCAGTGAATCCTAGGAAAGCACCTGTGATTAAGGCAGAGATAGAAAAAATGTTGAAAGTCGGTTTTATCTATCCCGTTCCCTTGACGGAGTGGGTTTCAAACCCCGTTCTAGTTGACAAGAAGCAGGGAGTGATCCGCATATGTACTGATTTCTGTGATTTGAATCGTGCCTGTCCTAAGGACAATTTCCCCACACCATTTATTGATCAGATTTTGGATGAGTGTATGGGTAGCGAGGTTATTTCCTTTATGGACGGCTTTTTCGGATATAATCAGATACAAATTAAACCTGAGGACCAACATACGACTGCATTTATTTTTCCTTGGGGAACTTTTGCATATCAAAAAAATTCCTTTTGGCCTTAAGAACGCCGGAGCTACTTTTCAGCAGGACATGACCTTAATCTTCCACGATCTCAAATCGATTATCGAAGAATTTTTGGATGACCTTACTGCTCATTCTTGTATGAGAATGTGTCATTCCTATCATTTGAGATTGGTATTCGAAAGGTGCTGCCATTATTTGGTTAGGTTAAATCCTCACAAGTGCATCTTTTGTGTGAAGTCAGGTTGCTTATTAGGATTCATCATTTCTAAAGAGGGTATAAGAGTTGACCCTTTGAAGGTTGAGGCAATACTGCAGTTGTCTCCCCCGAAAAATATTCGTCATCTTCAATGTTTGCAAGGCATGGAAAACTTCTTACGGAGATTCGTTGTCAATTTTGCTAATTGACTAGAGGCTTCATGTGTCTTTTGAAGAAGGACACCACCTTTTGTTGGGATGAGGGAGCCTAGGAGTCCTTTGATGCGCTCAAGTGAGCCCTAGAATCGGCCCCGGTGATTAGTCCTCCATACTATAGCCATGATTTCCTACTTTATATGGCCGCGTCCATGGAGATGATTGGTATGGTTTTGGTTCAATAGGATGGGGAGCTCCAAGATCATGTCATATACTATCTGAGCTAGAATCTTATTGACACGAAGATCCGTTATTCTCATGTTGAGAAGCTTTCCTTAGCTACCGTACATGTGGTTCAACGGTTGAGAAATTATACTTCGCCAGACCTTGGTTGTAGCCCATGTCAATCCATTTCAATTCATCCTCACTCGAAGGATGATTGGGGGAAATATAATAAATGGATTTTCATCCTACAAGAATTCGACCTCGATTTTGTTTCAGAAAAATTGAAGAAATCGTTAATTTTTGCAGAGCTTATATCAGATTGCCCAAGCGAGGCCGAGGAGTTGGTTTGTGAAGATACGTTTATCGATGAACACATCTTCTTAATCTCAACTTTAGACCCATGGTATGGGGATATAATTATATATTTACAAACATTGAAGTTCCATACTCACCTCTCAAGGGATGAACGACGACGATTACATCACGTATCTAAGAATTACCTCATAGTGTATAACACTTTATACCATCGTGGGGTAGATTCCATTTTAAGTCGTTGTTTAACTCATGAAGAGGCCGAGGTAGTGCTGAATGATTGCCATGGTGGGGTGTGTGGTGGTCATTTATTTGGGCTTTCTACAGCCCAAAAAATCTTAAGAGTGGGTTATTTCTGGCCGTCGATATTTAAGGATTGTGTATATGTGGTCAAGAGGTGCCACCCTTGCCAGGTGTTCGCACATAATATGTGCTCTAAACCTGCCCCATTACATCCTATCATCACCGCCGGTCCCTTCACTAAGTGGGGGATCTATTTTATGGAGTGCAAGCTAGCTTCAGCTGGGGGGCATCATCATATCATAGTGGCTGTTGATTACTTCACGAAATGGGCTGAGGATATGCCTACAGTTAAATCCGATGGTGAGACAGCCACACACTTCGTATTCAACCAGATTATTACTCAGTTCAGAATTTCGAAAGAGCTTGTCACTGACCATGGCTCGCACTTTCAGAATCACATGATGGAAGAGTTGGCATCAAAGTTAGGGTACAAACAAGAGCATTCCTCCTATTACTACCCTTAACCGAATGGACAGGTAGAAGCAGTGAATAAATAACTCAAATATATTCTCCAATGAACCATCACAAAAAGCAAGAATAATTGGCACATTATGTTATATCCTGATTTGTGGGCATATAGAACCGCTGTTAAGACTGCCATGGGTTTTTCTCCATACGAACTTGTACATGGAGTGGAGTCGGTATTGCTGGTTGAATGCGAGATTCCTTTGAATCTAGCCATAGAATTCTTACCAGACACTTCGCCGTTGGAGGAGCATTTGCTCCACCTTGAGCAACATGATGAGCAGTGTCAAGATGCCTTGGTGGCTCTAGAAATAAATAAGCGTCGCGTAAAGGTCCAGTATGATAAGTCTGTCTGTCCAAGGAGGTTTAGTGAGGGAGACTTGGTCCTTTTGTGGGATCAACCGAAAGAACCCTTGGGGGCAGGAAAGTTTAACCCCATGTGGAGTGGTCCTTACGTCGTCAAATGTGTGTTAGAGAAGGGTGCTTATGAGTTAGTGGATTATGAGGGAATGGCCTTGGCGAAGCCTAGAAATGGGTTCTATCTCAAAAATTACTATGCATGATTTTCAGCCAAGGCTGGTTATTGTATATTATTGTACAACTTTGCATAGGTAGGTCTTTTTCTTATAGTGATCGGGTTTGTGATTAGTTTCCATTTCTTTTTGCAGATGTCAATGGAACCTTCCACCTTCATAGGATTTGCGGATGGTCGGAGCCGTCACACTCAACACTCAGCCTCTTCTGCTTGGGTGATTTATACTCCTATGGGTCAGGTATTGTCTTTAGGAGGTGTATGCTTACAGCCATCATCAAACAATGTTGCTGAATATAGTGTCGTTATTGAGCTTATACGGGATGCCATTTTACATGGCGTTCTCTCTCTTGAGGTACGTCTTGATTCAGAGTTAGTAGTGTCACAGCTTAATGGTTTGTACCATGTTAGAGATCCGACATTATTAAGAATATTCTTACGTGTGAGATTATTAGAATGACAATTTGACAATATAACATACATACATATTCCAAGAATTAATAATCAAGTTGCTAACTCATATGCTAACTACGTGTTAGATTGGCATTTGTTTCATACATAATAAACTCATCACAAACAAAATTTTTTACACATGTAAATAAATAAACCGATCATCATAAACTTTTTATATACATCCAAAATGTGGTAATACATAGTGTCATAATACAAAAATGGGGCTCTCAAGCCACCAAAATATAATACCGATAATACAAAATGTATCACTCCTAGGTATCTAAGCCTGTGGAGGAGGAGGGGGGTTGTGATCATGAAATGTCACTACAGCTCTAGCTAGCCATCGGAATAATCACACCCATGTGTGTGGTACACCCACCACCTGGCGCTGCATGGCCTCGGGCAAGTCCTCGACTTGCGCCATGGGAAATCTATGGGTCATCCTCACAAAGTTGGTATGAATGCTCTGGAGCATCCGCTCTGCATCCACACCCATGATATCGTCTCCTCTTCCCCTAATCTGTGATGAGGGAAGCCTTCAGGACGCCGTGGTCCCACATCTACATGCATATGGAAAATGTCACTATGTATTGCCACCCAAAAATATGTCTTTTGATTCCATATAATCAGAAAACACAAAAAAATTAAATAACTCAAATTTTTTTAAAGAGAGGGTTGAGATTTGTTACCTATGTCACCGTATGCCAATCTTGTTGGTAGCGGCATGTCCGGGTCCCCCCAGAAATATATCCTTGCATAGGGGTAGTAATGGCAACTATCCATCGTCACCACCATGGAAATAAATCAGCTGGATAGGGGTTGGACACCCTACCTCCCCCCAGTCTGCGCATAGCATCCACCCAACGTCATTGGGTCAGATCTCGAACCTCGTGTAGAGGAATGTCAACTCTAGGGATCAATCCTGGAACACGCTCGAAGAAAAACATGCTCAGTATGCTACTGAAATTGAAGTTTCGTACTCTGCCCATCTTACACTCACTGAGCTGATGTTTCATGTTGCCCAGTAGTGCAGTGCTCCAGTCATATACCGTGGGTCTCATGCACTCCACTGCATAGAACATCAGAGGCCGCGAGGCCTGGTAGAGTGAAGCCAAGCCTGCTATCCTGCCCAATGTCAGTAGGATGGCCTTTAGGCCCTGCACCTATATGGATTTAGTTGGGATCTGACTCCCCACCTTCTCCGTGTCCATATAGCAGTACACTGCAATGTACTCATATATAGTCAGGCCACCTCTAGGCCCACGAGAATGTAGGTTCACTACTTCCCCTGGGGGGGAAATTCCAGTAATAAAGTATATGTCCTCCACCTCTATGGTGAGGGACATCCCATCTATCTGGAATGACTCTAAGTCTGGATCCCAAGAGTCCACCAACATCTGCAATAGTCCTGGTTTGGCCCTTAAGCCACCAAGACACCAAAATTTGTAGAGCCCACATGCACATAGCACTTGTTGAGCCATTAGATCGGCCCTTACTGCCTCTTCTACATCACCATGTTCATGCTCTCTCCATTCTAGGACCATCCTGCACAAAAAATTTGAGTTTTGCCCATCAGAACACTTGCAAAACCTTGAGCGCGGCCGCATACGCGACTGTTTGCCAAACAGCCGCGTATGTACGCGACTGTGAGGGCATTTTCCGTGTATATCCTGCCCTATATGCAGAAAAACCATCAATTTCCACGTGGGATGCAATGCCTATTTTGGAATGGCCTAGAAACCCAAAATCACCATGGAATTTGACAAAAATTGCATCAAAATGGAAGAGTAGAGCATGAGTAAGTACCTGGAAAAAACGGTTGTGGATTCCGCCAGCTGGATCTCCTGGAATTCGATGTTGAAGTTCTGATCTCAAATGGGTAAAAATTTCAAATGTTTTATAATGATTTTAATTTTTTACTATTTATAGAAATTTTTGAAAATTTTTGAAAATTTTTACCCCCTTTCCTATAGTTTGGACTGTTTCTAATCCATTTGGACCATTTTTGGACTAATTTATGATGTAGGAGACCTTTTTGAGTGCCGTTTCAGCCATTGGATTGACTTGTTCATGCTGATTTCAGGTATAATGTCTAAACTGGCATATAGGTTAGGTTTCATCACTATTTTCATTTTGCATGACCTTATGACCGTTTCATTATAGCCTTAGGTACGAACCCACTTTATTTTATCATGGAACCTTTTTGCTGTTTTAGAAGTGGCATGATATGAGTGGTAGAGCTTGACCATACATGAGTACCCTAGTTAGTGCCTTATTTGCATTTGGTGCCCATGCTAACGTTTTGTCCCTTAGGGTGTGGGAGTCCATTGTATAGTATTGCCATGACATTTTGCAAGAGCCTCATACTCCTCTTGATCTTTTGCTGACTCTATTTCCCTCAGGACCCCCGTATGTCAAGTTGTAATTGCATTATCATGATCTTTGCTTGCCTTATTGAGCCTTACACTGGCTTCCCTGACATTGAGTTTTAGCCATATATCCTGAGCTTGTCTCATCTCTAGCCATGTAGAGACATTTTATACATCCTTTGCAGCTTGATTCCCTATTTTTACCGGGAGTGGATTTTCCCCCGAGTGTCACTATCCTACACATGTATTCTTGCATTGAGCATAGGTATGTTCCACTGCTTGGAACTAGTTTGTTTTCCCCTATGACACTCGTCTCCTCCTAGTCTGTAACTATAAAGAAGTTTTATTCTTTTTCAAGCTTTTTAAATATTTGAAAAAGTCCAAAAAAATCAAAAAACCAAAAAGCCAGACAAGGAAAGATGTTATCTTTTGGCAGCTGTCGAGTCATGTTGCCTTCGAACAGAGCACTGTATATCACATCCATTGGTTGGGTTTATAGTTTGAATTTAGGAGTTGTACTTGTTTATCTGAGTTTATCTCCACCGACTGGATAAGCTTCTAGTCCCCATGGAGCCTCTGTTGATGCCTCCTATGTCACAGAGATGTCCCAGTTTTTGTATATCGAGTCTATGCTGCCTTCATTAAGTCACCATATGCCATTATGCTCTTGTTCGAAGTAAGTTGAAACTTGAGTCAACCATTCCTCAGTTATCTTGACTTTGCATGTCGGCCATTCCTGGTACAGTTACTGGTTCGTGCACCTTATGATCGAGTCCTTCCACATTATACATCTTTGCTGAGTACCTCATGTTGGATGATGGGGGATGACTTAATGCCCTCCTTCCAGCAGATTTCATCCCATCGACTTCAGATCATTTATTCTAGGATTGGAATCTAGAGTCATTTTTGAGTGCCCTGAGACTTGCAGTCATCAGTGGTAGGTTCTCTCGCCATCGACAGTATTTGGGAATACATCAATGTCCCCTAATCGATGGATCCTCTCACGTGTTCGACCTCAACACATGTTTTCACGCTTGTTAGTTTGCACTCTAGTACCTTGACTCCCATTTTCATTATCGGTGGGTGATCTCATGTCTGTTAACGGTATACATCAATGATCGGTAATCAAACGATGGACTACTATGTTCGACCTCGACACCTTTATTCACATAGTAGGACATGTACTTGTAGCAGTTTGTGTAGAAGACTTTCCAGATTGGTGGCATCTCTTATATGCTACCTCCTTGATCATGCCAGTGTTCATGAGATTTCAGCTCTCGTGACTTGATTCCAGTATATGTTAGACATTTCCAGCTATTAGGGAGATCTTGATCCATTGTATATCTTTAGCCATTATGGAGATCATGATCCTTTGTATATCTTAATCTTGGAGAATCTGATCTATGTATATTGTACATGGCGATGACCACTTATGTGATATTTTGTATCATGCCTATTCATGGCCATTGTACTCTTATGTATCTGGGACTGCTATATGTATTTGTAGTTATGTGTAGAGTTGTATCATTGTACTATACTGATTGGATGGCTGGTCTTCCATTTGGGATCCTTCATCACTCCACTTCTGGGATGGACTTATAATGTATTTCGGCCATCGTATGACCCCTCTGACCTCACACATTAGGGGGCATCTGTTATAGCTGATTCTACCACTCCAGGTGAATCACACTTGTATGGCCTTCCCATGTCCCTCTGCAGACTCCTTAGACCCATTGGACCATTTTTGGTCCTTTTATGTTTCCTGGATCATCCCTATAAACATGTGAAAATTAATACACGTGACTTTTAAACCCCTAATCGTGTATATACACGGGTTTGACGCCTAAAAATGTGTACATCGGGATGTGTGAAAAATCCAAATCATTTTGGAGTTTTCCTTGACATGGATCCGACTCACTTGACTCCTGGCCTTCCATATGCCTTGAGATCGCTCGGATTCGACCTTTCATTACCCCTTTGAAAAGCTATATAAGGAAATCTTTGATACATTGAAGGAATATGAGAGAAGTGAGAGCAAAGAAACTATAGTCCATTGTTGCCGGAACTTGTGCTTGAGTCTGCATCCGTTTGTCCCTTGGAGCACTTTTGTGTTCTTCCCAAGCTTGCCTTTTACTTGTGAGCTTGCTATCGAGAGATGGAGGATTGAGGTGATGGAGGCCCAAGTGGGGGATTCAGTTTCTCCGGTTCGTAGACGTGCCGACAAAGGTTGTGTCCATTGTAATATCTAATTTTATATTAATAGAAATATCTTTTCCTATTCAATAATGTATGTTTGAATAAATATTTTATCCATGGATGATTTCAAATGCTTATACATTGTTGATTATATATGCTAGAATAGATCTAACACCAAAATATATAGTATGCTTGTATTGTTTACTTGTTGTTGAGGAAGTGATTTATCAATTCAAGCTGAAGTTGGAAAGCTCAACAGGGATCTACTTCAACTGTCCAGATTAAGGTACGAGGTCTGATCCTTTAGTGTTAGATATTTGATTTCTATTTCATATTAGAAAGGATTGATTTCTGGAGTCAAGCTGTCTGTTGTGGTACCCCGAGCCATAGGAATTTCTCTCCGTAATAGGGGTGCACGTGGGTGTTGATGTATTTGTAACTTCGGAATGTATTCACTTGTATATCTTATGTCTTGTACCCCGATGTTTATTCCGAGAAGTGTCTATAATGTATTTAAGTCATGTCATGCCCCGATGTTCTTATCAGGAGGTTCTATAATGTAACAAGTCATGTCAAGTCATTGTGGGTAACCCTCCTATTGTTCAAGGGTTAAAGTCCCCGCAGTTTCGGGGCACTAGGGTTATTAGACTCTCCTAGAGAAGTCAGCGCTAGTGAGTCATTGTCAAGTTGGGAATTAGTATAAATAGAGAGTGAGCATCTGTATTTATCACACATTCACTCACACTTAGTTGTAGCGCATAGCTGAGGAAGAAGAAGTTGTTGGGGCTAGAGAGAAAGAGGCTACTGCTGTCGGGATATCATCTTACTGTTTTTGGGGATTTTCTATTGGTGTTGATTCTATCTTTGAGGAAGTTGTGGGATTTTCTCCTTTATGATTTCCCCAAGGAAAATATTTGTGTTTATTTTCTTATGTGTTTGATTGCTGTGCTTTTTATTTTCTCAGTTATGATCCTAAGTTAATGCTAGCTTAAATGATAAAAATATAACATGGTATCAGAGCTAACCTGAGAAGAAGACACTATGCAGCTACATAAACTAGGGATTCCTATTTTTTGGATCTCTCTCCAAATATTATCAGCAAAATAAGGTTGGACTGACTCTCCTCCCCAGGGCGCATCTTTCTGTCGAAGCAAAATCTGATTCTGAGCATTTTCAGTTTTTGATCCGACACTACTGCCAAAAATTAGGGCTTTCCACATTAGTGGAATTTTTGAGTGAGCCCAAGCTTGGATTGATCTCCTCCTCAAAATCAAAGTTTAGAGATCAAGATCAAAGCCTTTGGTTGGACAGAACTCTGGGAAAGTCAAACCCTAATCTGCTCCTGAACTAGCACTGCAGAAACTCAGCTCTAGATTCAGATCTGACATCTTGACCTGGTAAGATATAAATCTTTTGTATTTCCATTTGAGGCTCTCAGTTAATATGTCTCATCATACGAAGCTTTATGAAAACCTTGAGGGAGCTGATAACTTTCGAGCCTGGAAGTATAGGATCTCCCTGGTCTTGGAAGAAAATGAGTTGGACTCCTACATCAATGAGGAGATTCCAGTTCTAGAGGGAGATGAGGCTAAGGCCTTACACAAGAAGAAGTTGGTTATGGCTAAGAGGATTATTGTTGATTCAATCAAGGATCACCTCATACCATAGGTGTCCTCCCTAAACACACCTAAAGCTATGTTTGATGCCCTAACCAAACTGTTTGAAGGAAAGAACATAAACCGGAAGATGACCTTGAGGAACTAGTTGAAGAATGTGAAGATCTAGAATGTGGAGACCATACAGTCATACTACACAAGGGTCTCCCAGATCAAAGAACAACTTGAAGTAGTAGATGAAGAAGTGGGGAATGAAAATATTGTAATGACCACCTTGAATGGTCTCCCTAGGACATGGGACTCTTTCATTCAAGGGATCTATGCCAGAAAGAAGTAAGTCAAGTTCAGCAGACTATGGGAAGAATGCTCTCAAGAAGAAGCTCGGATAGTAGCTCGAGAAGAAAAGATGGGAAGTGAAGATCAAGCTCTCACAGTACAATCCAAGAAAACCAGATCTAGCCACCACAGAGGTAAGCACTCTCACCAAAGGAATAACTTTAGAGAGCCTAGAGATAGTTCTAAGTACATTTGCTATACATGTGATGAAAGAGGACACTTTGCTAGGGATTGTCCTAGAAACAAAAGTAGCTCTCACAAGAAAAAGGGAAACAAGAGAAGACATCATGCTCATGCTGAGGAGGATGATGAACCTTCCACAAAGAGAAATAGACAAGACAACGATGATTCTTCAAGTGATGAAGAATATGTTCTGATTTCCACTCTCACGGGAACTATCACACATGGCAGCAATGATTGGCTTATAGACAATGGTGCTTCCAAACATATGACAAGATTCAAGGAATCCTTTGTGAAATTATCTGAACATGAATCACCTCACAAGGTGAAACTCAGAGATGACTACCAGTATCCAATAAAAGGTAGCGGTGAATCCTCATACAAGCTAGACTCTGGAAAGTCTATCAAAATGAAAGATGTATTGTTTGTACCTAGACTAAAGAAGAACCTCCTCTCCATATCTGCATTAGATGCAAAAGGAATGAGGGTTGCATTTGTAGATGGCCAAGTCCTCATGTGGACAAAGGGAAAGTCCTTTGATGATGCAGTAGTGATTGGGGAACACGAAGGAGGACTGTACAAATTGAAGGGACAACCAGAACAAGCTTTGGTTCATGACTCGATAGAACCAAATGAGCTTTGGCATAGAAGGCTTGCACATGTTCATTACAGAGCACTACCACTTGCAAGCAAAGTTGTTGAAGGTCTCTTAGAAATGCAGACAAAACATGAAAGTGCATGCAAAGGATGTGCAAAAGGGAAGAACACAAAGAAGAAATTTCCAAGTAGCGAGAGCAAGGTAAAAGGAATCTTTGAAATCATCCACTCCGATGTATGCGGTCCAATCTCATCCAGTTCACTAAGTGGGTATGTATACTATGTTTCTTTTATTGATGATTTTTCTAGAAAGGCATGGATATACTTTATGAAGAACAAAGATGAAGTATTCATCAAGTTCAAGGAATTCAAAGCCTTGATCGAGAATCACAAAGAAAAGAAGATCAAGACCTTTCGATTGGATAATGGCGGAGAATTCACATCAAATGAATTCAAAGAGCTATGCAAAGACTCAGGGATTAACAGGGAGTTATCCACTCCATATAATCCACAACAGAATGGGATTGTAGAAAGAAAGAATAGAATGATCATGGAAGTAGTAAGGGCCATGCTTCATGATCAAGATCTTCCCATGCATCTATGGGCAGAAGCTGCTAGAACAGTGGTGTATGTACATAACCGTACTCCACATAGAGTACTCGAGAACAAGACACCTGAAGAAGTCTTCTCCGGCAAGAAATCATAAGTCAGCCATCTCAGAATATTTGGCTGTCCTGTATACATACACATTCCGAAAGAAAAGAGGATGAAGTTAGATCCTTCAGGAAAGAAGGGTATATTTGTGGTATACTCTGAAAGCTCGAAGGCTTACAGAATATACTTCCCAAGGTTCAAGAATATCGACATCAATAGAGATGTAACATTTGACAAAGATTCAGCCTACATCAAATCCAGGAAGAGATCGACTGAAGAACCTAAAGAAACAAAAGCACCCAGAATTCATGATACAACCATGAATGAAGAAACTCAAGAAGAAGATCAAGAATTAGAAGAACCCCAAGAACCTGTAGATCCACCTCAGGAGAATAATACTCACAAGAGGAAACTTGCTTGGGTACGTAAAATTATACAAGGTACAAAAAGATATGGAGCTTCAGAAGAAACACACAAAGGAAGAAAGAGAACTAGGTCCTGCTCCAGTTATGTAGCCTTGCTATGTGACATTATTGATAAGGAACCTTCCAACTATGAAGAAGTGGCAGAAAGAAAAGAATGGAAGGAGGCTATGATCGAAGAGTATCAATAGATCATGAAGAATGATGTTTGGGATGTTGTACCAAGACCAGAAGGGAAGTCCATTGTAACTTCCAAATGGATCTACAAGATCAAGCATTTTGCAGATGGCAGCATAGAGAAATATAAAGCAAGATTAATGGCTCGTGGTTTCTCCCAGAAAGAAGGAATAGATTATGAAGAAACTTTTGCACCTATAGCTAGATACACTTCCATCAGATTAGAACTTGCTCTGGCTACAGTGATGAAATGGAAGATACACCAGATGGATGTCAAGACTGCTTTCTTGAATGTTGTAGTAGAAGAGGAAGTGTATGTGGAGCAGCCACTAGTTTTTGAGACACATGACAGGGAATCTCATGTGTGTAGATTGAAGAAATCCCTATACAGTTTGAAACAGGAACCCAGGACATGGTACGACAGAATTGATGGCTTTCTATCCAGTTTGGGCTTTACCAAGAGTAAAGTAGATTCCAACCTTTACTATAAGGTTGAGGATGGAAACCCATTGATACTCCTATTATATGTGGATGATCTATTTGTAACAGGTATGGATGGGTTGATTGCTAATACGAAGAGGAAACTTGCTGCCGAGTTTGAAATGAAAGACTTGGGTATAATGCACTATTTCCTAGGCATGGAGGTGTGGAAGAATGCAGATGGAATCTTCCTTGGACAAGGGAAGTATGGAGTAGATATTTTGAAGAGATTTGGGATGATGGACTGCAAGGCCATAACCACACCTGTGGCATCGAACCTGAAGCTATTGAGTGATGCTTCATCAGAAGTGGTTGATGATGCAATGTATCATCAGATGATTGGGTCCTTGATGTACCTGACGAACACGAGACCAAATATTTTCTTTGCTGTGAACACCTTGAGCTAGTTTCTGACAGATCTGAGACATATTCACTTGATTGCTGAAAATCATATTCTGAGGTACCTGAAGGGTACAGTTGATTATGGGCTCAAGTACGAGGCAAATCAGAAGATGAGCCTGGAGGGTTATGTTGATTCAGATTGGGCAGGCAGTGCCATTGATAGAAAGAGAACTTCATAATGCTGCTTCAGATGGGATCAGGTGTGATATCTTGGTTTAGCATGAAGATGTCCTATGTGGCACTGAGTACAGCTGAAGCAAAATATGTCGCAGCTTGTTCAGCTAGTTACGAGGCAGTGTGGCTAAGAAAGCTACTGTCTGATTTATTTGATCTCTAGTTGGATGCTACTTGTATATATTGTGACAACCAGAGTTGTGTGAAGTTGTCGGAGAACCCAGTGTTCCATGACAAGTGGAAGCATATCGAGATCAAGTATCACTATATCAGGGATATGGTATAGAGAGGAGCAATGAAGATCTAGTATGTTGTGACAGACGAACATATAGTTGATGTGTTGATGAAGCCATTGGCCAGAGTGAATTTTGAGTACTTTAGGGAGAAGCTTGGTGTTCTCTAGATTGAGGTTCCCTCCAAAGGGAAATGATGAGACCTAGAGCCATTCTGACATGGTTAGAGGATTAGGTTCCTTCCATGGTCAGATGTAAGGGCTGATCCATTCTGTCATGGTGAGAGGATTTGGTTCCTTCCATGTTAGGTGTGAGTGCTGAGCCATTCTGATGTGATTGTAGGATTGGTTCCTACATGATCAGATATAAGTTTTGACTGCCATTTTTGGAATGGATGCATCTGGTCAGTTACCAAGAATACTCAGTTTGGGACTGAGGGCCATTCTGATACAACTGTGGGATGTAGTCTTACATGATCAGATATGAGTGCATGGCCATTCTGATGTGATTGAGGGATGTGTTCCCACTTGATCAGATATAAGGGATGATGCCATTCTCTAAGAGAATGGAGGTACCTGGTTAGTTACCAGGAATCCTCAGTCTGGGACTGAGATCCCTTTCGATGCAGTGTTTTCAAACATGGTCGAATGTAAGTGCAGAGCCCTTTCGATGCGGTGTTTTCTAACATGGTCGAATGTAAGTGCAGAGCCCTTTTGATGTTGTGTTTTCAAACATGGTTGGATGTAAGTGCAGATCCCTTCTGATGCGGTGTGTTTGCACATGGTTGAATATAGGTGTTGAGCCATTCTGGTGCGATGTGTTTACACATGGTTAGATGTGAGTGATGGTCCTTTCTCACAAGATGAGGTCAGATGTGAGTGTTGGGCGTGCCTTTCTGACAAGATGAGGCCAGATTTAAGAGCTGGGTGGGCCATTCTGACTTAGGGTCAGATATAAGTGCTGAAGACCTACATGAAGGGTAGGCCTACAACCAACATGAAAAAGGGCTAGCTCTGTAGAACTTCTTGTGATGAGAAGAATCGAGAGATAGCACCAATGATGATGATCCAGATCAAGTGATGATCTAGATGTGATGATGATCCAGACTTGATGATGATCCAGATCAAGTGATGATCCAGATGTGATGATGATCCAGACTTGATGATGATCCAGATCAAGTGATGATCCATATTTGATGATGATACAGTGACGATGATCCAGTAGTGATGATCTAGTAGTCGTGATGATCTAGATCCCATGATGAAGAAGACTTGAAGAAGAAGATGACTTAGAAGAATACTTGAAGACGAAGATGAATTGAAGATGAAGAAGATTTGAAGACAATGATGACTTGAAGATGAAGAATACTTGAAGATGAAGAAAACTTGAAGATGAAGATGATGATATGATCCAGTTGATACAGAGAAGAAGACCGGTGCTGAAAATTGTGTCAAAATAATACCTTCCTAGTTAAGATGGAGTGTTGATGTATTTGTAACTTCAGAATGTATTCACTTGTATATCTTATGTATTGTACCTCAATGTTTATTATCGGAAGTTTTTATAATGTATTTGAGTCATGTCTTGCCCCGATGTTCCTATCGGGAGGTTCTATAATGTAAACAAGTCATGCCAAGTCATTTTGGGTAACCCTCCTATTGTTCAAGGGTTAAAGTCCCCGTAGTTTCAGGGCACTATGGTTATTAGACTGTCCTAGAGAAGTCATCTCTAGTGAGTCATTGTTAAGTTGGGAATTAGTATAAATAGAGAGTGAGCGTCTCTATTTATCATACACTCACTCACACTCAATTGTAGCGCATAGCTGAGGAAGAAGAAGTTTCTGGGGCTAGAGAGAAAGAGGCTACTATTGTCAGGATATCATCTTACTGTTTTTGGGGCTTTATTATTGGTGTTGATTCTATCTTTGAGGAAGTTGCAGGGTTTTCTCCTTTATGGTTTCCCTGAGGAAAATATTTGTGTTCATTGTCTTATGTGTTTGATTATTGTGCTTGTTATTCTCTCAGTTAAGATCCTAAGTTAATGCTAGCTTAAATTATAAAATATAATAGTGGGGGACATAGGTATTGGAAAGCAATAAAATTTAAAATTTTAAGAGTTGGTTACTATTGGACAACTCTTCTTACATATGTGTATCTCCAAGTCAAATATTTCATTGAATGTCAAAAATTTGCAGGTAAACACAAGTTACAGTCTTTACCCTTAAAACCAATTGCAGTAAATGCTCCATTTCAACAATGGGGTTAGAATTTATAGGGGAAATTCATCTTGCTTCCAGTGGCCAGCATAAGTGGATTTTAACTACCACTGATTTCTTTACCAAGTGGGTGAAAGAAATTCCCACAAGAAGAGAAACATATTGTTAAGCCCTTAATGATGACACATTACACAATACAATGTGGCACATTACCCCCTATATTGTGGTGCATTACATATTATCTATGTAGTCTTGGGTCTGTTAGTGGGTTTATTAGTTGTTATTGTACATTTTATCTCCTATATATAGGAAGGAGATATTATCATTTTGGCATCATATCATATTATCTTGTCTTGTACATTGTGTAAGGAGGTTCCTCCCTCGAAGAGGATTGATATTTATCTCTAATATTCATATTTTAGGCATGGATTACTCTCTTATTTTATATTTCTTCTCTTTTTATTCTATGTCCAGGATTTGGTTGCATAACATTTTCTATCAGAGCTCTTTCCTCGGGACTGGCTTCTGTAAAACGAGTCATCTTGGAACTTTCACTATAACTTTGTTTCTAAAAGGATTAAGAATAGAGGTTAAAAACCCACATCCAAAACAGGGTGATATACCTCCAGAAAAAAATTTAGATCCTTATACATTACAGTTGCAGAGATAATTACAACAGAATATAGGGTTTTTTACTAGTCCTAGAACTAGTCTAAAACAAATGTTCTTGGGAAAAAGGTCATATATGAGGAATCCAAGATGTAAATGGAGTGAGAATAGTTGAATCTAAAAGAATACGGACCAGGGTACCAGTGGTAGAGGTTTTAGATACAGAAACAAAACAGTGGACACGTGACATACAGTAAAATTTTGCTCTTCTGGATAGGACAAAATAAGAAGATTTGGTATATTTGCAATAACTTTTTGTTGGTTCACCCAAATTATGTTAGACCTATAGAATTGAAAGAGAATAGATCAAGGTACTAAAGGAGAAATTTTTATACTAATAGGAGTCACAATTCAAATTTTACCTGAGTTAAAAGTCAGCCCTAAAACAGTCTCCCAATCACTGTTTGAAAAAGGTACGCCATTTTGCATTTGCATAGATTTTAGTAGAAGGATATATTGTTCATAAACCATAGGGTGTGATATAGTTAAAAATGCCACCAAAATGAAGTGGAAAGAATCACATTCCAATCAAACCGCGAGAGGATTCATCCCCGACATACGAGGAAATGGAAGAGATTTCTTTTAGAGTGTCCAAGTTGGAAGATATGATAAACGGAAATGTGAAAATTGATGACTTTGCTAAATTGGAAAAGAAGATGGATACTAAAGAGGATCTCAAAGGAATGGCTAGTAAAGAAGATATTCAAGACTTGAAGGAGTTTATCAAGGATATCAAAGATAATTTTATTCCTCAATTATCTACTCAAGAAGTGGAAAAGGAGGAAAAATATGACTTATTCCAGTCATGTCTGGAGAAAATTGAAAAACAATTGGAGTGTAGGAAGTTGGAGTCCTCAAAAGTTGATGATTTACTACAACATTATGGGTTTAATTAAGGTCTAAGAAACTACTTTATCCCCAATATTGGCATGAGAAAGTTTGATGGTAAGGATCCAATCATGTGGATTTTTCAGATGGAGCAATTCTTTGATATACGCCAGGTGCCCACTTTGCAAACGGTAACTATTGCATCCTTGTATTTAGAACCTGATCAGTTTGTATGGTACCAATGGATTTGTGACCATAAAAAGGAGTCTATTATCTCTTGGTCTATATTCACTGAAGAACTGATTGCACATTATGGGGATATAAATAGCAACACCTTCTTTAGTCAGTTGGTAAATCTCAAGAAAAAAGGTTCAGTTGCAGATCACATCAAGCAATTTCAGCAGCTAAGTCTCAAAGTGAAGAATATTTTAGAAGATAATTTTTTAGATCTGTTTATTGGAACCTTGAAAGATAACATTCAACATGAGGTGCGTCTCTTTGAACCATCGTCACTAGAGAAGGCTTTCATCATGGCAAAGAAGGTTGAAAATAAAAATATGGCAATGACTACTAGAAATGAATTCTCCAACAAATATAGAGAAAATAATGTCCCTTCTTCCAAACCACCACAAAGGTTGAAACCCCAATAGCTATATGAAAGAAGAGAAAAAGTATTATCATTTAATTGTGACAGCAAGTATAGTAAGGGACATAAGTGCAATGAGAAGGAATTATTCTACATAGATTGTGAAGAGGAAGAACCAAAAGAAGAGGAAGCATCTCAAGAAGAGGTGACTTTAGAAGAAATGGAAGATGCTACTTCAGAAGAAATTACTCACACCATATCTTACCATGCATTGGCTGTAATTAGAACTCCTCAAACTCTCAAGATAGATCCAGCACCAAAATTTCAAGTAATGATTGCAGATGGAGGAACTATAAATTTCTCAGGGAAATGCCATAATATCAATCTAGCTATGGGGGAATATGTATTGAATAGTCCAATGATTGCTATCCCAATGGGTGGTGCTGATGTTTTCTTGTGTGTCCAATGGTTACAATCATTGGCAATAGTGGCTTTTAATTTTCAAAAATGTTTCATGAAATTTTCATGGGAAGGTAAAGAATATGAGTTAAATGGTATCACAGGAAAACCAAGCAAGGTGATAAGTTCTAATGGTATGAAAAAGTTGTTAAAAAAGGGAAATCAAGGTATAGTTCCACAATTATGCTCATTAGATGTTCAAACCTCAAAATCCCCTATCTCCCCATATCTCCAAAGGGTCATTAATAAACATTATAAGTTATTTGAAGATATTCCCAAAGGTCTTCCACCTATTCGTGACTTTGATAATGTTATCCACTTAATTCCAGGTAGTGTTCCTCCTAACATCAGACCTTACCGATATCCCTATAGCCAAAAGAGTGAAATTGAGCATATGGTGGATGAAATGTTAGAGGATGGAATAATTAGGCCTAGCCAAAGTTCTTACTATGCACCAGTGGTAATGGTATGCAAGCTAGATGGATCATGGTGTATGTGTCCTGATTATAGATAGATCAACAAGATCATCATTAAATATAAGTTTCACATTCCCGTCATTGATGAATTGTTAGACAAATTACATGGATAAGTTTTCTTCACAAAGTTGGATCCTTGTTCTGGGTATCATCATATTCAAATGAAGGATGAAGACATCCCCAAAACAACATTCAAAACTCATGAAGGTCATTATGAATTTTCGGTCATGCCATTTGGTCTAACAAATGCACCTTCCACATTTCAAGGTTTGATGAATTCTATTTTCAATACTTTCCTTAGAAAATTTGTGTTGGCATTCTTTGATGATATACTAATCTATAGAAAGTCTTGGGAAGAACATGTTCAACATGTTGACAGGGGAAGAATCTTTGAGGATGCTTAGGTCTGTCAGGGTACCACAGCAAGTTTGTTCGAAACTATGGAAGAACAACAGCTCCTCTAACATCACTACTGAAGAAAGATGCATTTTCTTGGACTCTAGAGGAAACTCAAGCCTTTCAACAACTCAAAGAGGACATGTGTAAAGCTCATGTTTTGGCGACACCAGACTTCAAAAAAAAATTTATTATGGAATGTGATGCTTCAAGAAATGGAATTGGAGCTGTACTAATGCAAGAAGGACACCCTATTTCCTTCTCAAGTCATCCAATCAAGGGAAATAACTTAAAATATCCCATTTATGAGAAGGAAATGTTGGAAATAATACATGCCTTCAAGCAATGGAACCCCTACCTTATATGGAGACATTTCAAGGTTAAAAATGATCATGATAGCCTTAAATACTTCTTGGAAAAAAGGATATCTTCAGAAGAGAAACAAAAATGGGTAATAAAGATGTTGGGATATGACTTTGGAATCATCTACAAAAAGGGGAAGCAAAATTTTTTCGCAGATGCACTCTCCAGGAAAGATGAGGATGTTGAAGCATTACTCTATGCTATTTTGATCATCCAACTAGATTGGATATCAGATGCTATGGACAAATGGAAAAATGATGAAAAAATATGGACATTTATTCAAAAGATGAAATAGGATTTGAGTGCCTCTAATACATTTAGGTGGAAAGATGACTTTCTATGGTACAAGGATAGCTTATATCTTGGTAAGAGTTCCTAGCTCAAGCAAAAGGTACTTTCTGAATTCCACTCTTCACCAATAGGAGGGCACTCAGGTTTCTTAAAAACCTACTATAGGGTAAAGAAAGATTTTTTTTGGGATGCTATTAAAATGGGTGTTAAAAAATTTGTGGTAGAATGTTTAGCTTGGAAACAAAATAAAGTGGAAACAATTAAGACTCCTAGTCTCCTACAACCACTTTCCATTCCAATCGAAAGGTGTACAGAGGTATTGATGGATTTTATCACAGGTTTACCAAAGTCTGAAGGAAATAGTTTCATCATGGTGGTTGTTGATATACTTACTAAATATGCACACTTCTATGCACTATCTCACCCCTTCAAAGCAAGAATGGTTGCAATTTCTTTTATTGAGAAATTACAAAAACTACATGGTACCCCAAATATTATAGTAAGTGACAGGGACCCCATTTCACTGGAAATTTTTGGACCAAATTATTTTCTTGCTTGGGTACTCAATTGGCTCATAGCTCATCTTATCACCCTCAATCTGATGGACAAATATAGATAGTAAACAAATGTTTGGAAGGGTATCTTTGATGTTTTGCAGCGGATAAACAAACAAAATGGGTCAAGTGGTTACCCTTGGAAGAATGGTGGTATAATAATTCCTTCCATACATCATAAAAAATGACCCCATTTATGCCACTGTATGGCTACCATCCACCATCCATCAAATCTTCACTAAGAGACTCTAAGGTTCAAGTAGTGGAAGACGACATGGAGAATCAACAACAAGTTCTTAAACTCTTAAAGGACAACATGAATCTAGCACAAAATCGAATGAAACAACAAGCATATCAACACCGTAGTGAATGAAGCTTTAATGCTGGGGATTGGGTGTTTTTAAGACTACAACCATACCAGCATATGTCCCTAAAGAAAACCAACAAGGATAATAAATTATTGACTAAATACTATGGTCCCTACAAGGTGTTACAAAATATTGGTAGAATGGCCTACAGATTGGAACTACCTGCCTCTTCACGAGTCCATCCAATTTTCCATGTTTCCTGTTTAAAGAAGGTTATCGGTGACAAGCTACCAGTTCAAATGATGTTACCAGAACTTGATGAGGAAGGAAAAATCATCTTAGAGTCTGAAGAAATGACTAAAATATGAACTAGACAGCTTTGAAATTGATCAATTTCAGAGTATCTCATTAAATGGAAGAATTTACCCACAAAAGATTCAACATGGAAAGATGATTCCTTTATACATCATCATCCAGAACTAATTTAGCGTTGAGGAAAACACTTTTTGAAGGGGAGGGGCATGTTAATCTCTTAATGATTGTTGATGTATTTGTAACTTCAGAATGTATTCACCTGTATATCTTATGTATTGTACCCCGATGTTTATTCCGGGAAGTGTCTGTAATGTATTTGAGTCATGTCATGCCCCGATGTTCCTATCGGGAGATTCAATAATGTAAAAAATTCATGTCAAGTCATTGTGGGTAACCCTCCTATTGATCAATGGTAAAATTCTCTGCAGTTGTGGGGACCTAGGGTTATTAGACTCTCCTAGAGAAGTCGACCCTAGTGAGTTATTTTCAAGTCAGGAATTAGTATAAATAGAGAGTGAGCCTCTCTATTTAACACAGATTCACTCACACTCAGTTGTAGCGCATAACTGAGAGAGAAGAAGTTGTTGGGACAAGAGAGAGAGAGACTACTGCTATCAGGAGATCATCTTACTATTTTTTGGGGTTTTTATTTTGGTGCTGATTCTATCTCTGAGGAAGTTGCGGGGTTTTCTCCTTTATGGTTTCCCCGAGGAAAAAATTTGTGTACATTGTGTCTTATGTTTGATTGTTGTGCTTGTTATTCTCTTAGTCAAAGATCCGAAGATAATTCTAGCTTAAATGATAAAAATCTAACATGGTATCAGAGCTAACCTGAGAAGAAGAAACTATGCAACTGTAGAAACTAGGGATTCCTATTTTTTGTATCTCTCTCCACATATTTTCAGCAAAAGTAGGTTAGGCTGAATCTCCTCTCTAAAGTGCATTTTTCTGTCGAAGCAGAATCTGATTCTGAGCATTTTCAGTTTTTGACCCAACACTATTGCCAAAAATTAGGGCTTTCCACAGAAGTGGAATTTTTGAGTGATCCTAGGCCTGGATTGATCTCCTCCTCAAAATCAAAGTTTAGAGATCAATATCAAAGTTTTTGGTTGGACAAAACTCTGAGAAAGTCAAACCCTAATCTGCTCCTGAACTAGCTCTGTAGAAATTTAGCTCTAGATCCAGATCCGACATCTTAACTTGGTAAGATCTAAATATTTTGTATTTCTATTTGAGGTTCTCAGTTAAAGCTTGATGAGAAGCTTGAGGGACTTGATAACTTCCGAGCTTGGAAGTATAGGATCTCCCTGGTGCTGGAAGAAAATGAGTTGGACTCCTACATCAATGAGGAGGTTCTAGTTCCAGAGGGAGATGAGGCTAAGGCCTTACACAAGAAGAAATTGGTCATGGCTAACATGATCATTACTTATTCAATCAAGGATCACCTCATAGCACAGGTGTCCTCCCTAAAGACACCTAAAGCTATATTTGATGCCCTGACCAAACTGTTTGAAGGAAATAACATAAATCGGAATATGACTCTGAGAAACCAACTAAAGAATGTAAATATCTAGATTGCGTTTTTAATGTCCCAAATTTTACATTGAGTCACAATGGCCAAATCACATTTTCCATATTCATGAAAGTTGTCAAAGGGATGCTAAAAGTCAAATAATTATCAAGGTGGAAAATCACTAGTTTCCTAGCTTGGGGGTGGAAGCTTTGAGATTTGGAATAAGGGGGATAATAAATTATGTTTACATATTAGAGGAGGATAAATATTTAATATTTTAATTTATTAAATAAATACAAGAGAAAAATGAAATGGCTATAGAGAATGGAGACACATGGAGACTATGGGCCCCACTCACACTAGAATTCCTATGTTAAATGACATCCTCCTCTTGTAATTTAGAATATATGGGAAGCCTAATGTTTTGGGATGAATTGTAACTTACATGGGAGAGGAAGAGCCAAATGGGAGTTTCATGGACACTTGGCTAGATTCCCCTTACATTTATGACATCTATGACAACAATGATTGAGATTATATGACAGTTATGACACAAGTCAGATCTGAAGGCTGACATACTGAAATCTCAAGACTGAATAGAGCATATTAGAGGTCTAATTTTGGAGTTGGAGAAGGTCAATAGGCTCCTACTCAAATTTGGGAGAAGAGGGAAGGTGAAGAGAGAGGCCACATAGCATAGCATGAGAAGCCACACCAATTAGACTTGGCTTTGGTTTATGGATGGATTTGTAACCTTAGAAGACTAATATTTTTTATAAAATATAGGTATCATCCATAATAATAATCTTTTTCTCATTTGTGAAATTGTCATTTGTGAATTGTGAGAGCTAGTGGATGACTAGTTTTCTTGCTTAAGCCAATTTCGAGGGTGAAAGATTCCCATCCTAGTTGGTGTTTGGAAAGGCCACTCAGGTATTTCATGGAGATTTAATGGAGTCTTATTTGTAGGTTTAATCTACATTAAATCATGTGTATTCTTCTATTGCATCACTCTCTCTATGACTATTTCCAGTTTTCACACCATATTCATGCCAATGGAGGGATTGCACTTTGGGTGAGATATTGATCTCTTTGGGCAAGATTATAATTAAAATTATATTGTGTGATGATTTATATGCTATTCATTTAATTTTCATAATACTCTCAGGTCCAAATACCCAAAATAATTCATGTAAAAATGTTGCACAATGAAGAAATAGTGTCATTTCCCCACTATCTTGTTGTGAACCATTGTAATGCTGATGATTTCGAATTCGGAGAGCCTTTAATTGTCCATTTATGATTGTAATCAGTTAAATATGATTTTTTATTCATTATAATAAAGTTTCAAGTCTAAATTCCCAATATTTGTATGTCAAAATGACTTGTAATGAGCAAACAATAACCATTTCCACTCCATTTTGATATATGCCATGGTAATGCTTATTATTTCGAATGGAGGAATGTATATCTGATAAATTTATGATTTATTGACTTTAATTAATGTGTATTTCAAGTCTCATGTTCATTAATTAAGCATTGGAATCCATTTTACTCATTTTTATTGCATTGGGAGAAGATTTGGTGCATTTTCCCCAAGGGTCGAAATTGTGACTTGGGAGTTGTTTTGGAAAGAGTCATAACAGCCTGTATAAAATGAAACATGATGAATATGAGAATTTTAAAAGTTAAATTACACATACCATCCTCTGTTCATAAATTCAAGTGAATTTTGGATCCTTTGTGAAGCCATTTCTGGCAATTACCTAGGGGGAATTGGAGCCCCAATTTGCTAGTAAAGACTCCTACTTTGAACAGAAAATTAAAAAAGTTTTTAGAAGTAATTGGGAGGTCACAAAACATACATGAGAATTATATTTAATTTATATTATCATTCATGTACCTTCAGAGAAAATTTGGAAGCATTTGGGTCAATTTGGAGGTCTAGACATCAAAACTAGTCAAGAGCCAAAATTGTGAAAAAATAAGAAAATTGGGCATTTTAATAAAATTCCAAAAAGGGGACATTACAGTGGTATCAGAGCATTATATTGGAACCTGATGTGGTCTTATATTTATGAGGACAATAATTAAGGGAACACCATTATATATTGAAAGCCAAAAGTGCTTTTGTTGAAGAGGAAAAAAAAGTAGGAGAAGAAGACAATTTTTTGGAAACTATGACTAGGCATGAAAAGAGAACCTCATATGATGGTGAGGAGATAATAAAAGCATGGAACCTATATTTGAATAAATTAACAAGAATATTATGAAAGGATTTTAATTTTTGGCTATCCAAAGTTGGGAAAAATATATTGATTTTAATAAAACCAAGGGGAAAAATGCATCAGTTTGCTTAAAGGAGAAAAAGGAGGAGACCCATGAACCACCTAGTCTGAAATAGGTGAAGTAGAAGTAGTACATGAAGATGATAAAAATTAACTCCCAAGTGACTCTGAAAAATATGAAGAGACATCACATGAGTATGAAGAAGTTTTTATTGAAAATACTGAAGATAATTTTGAGACACATGCTACCTTGGAAATGAAGCAAAGAGCATCTACTGATGGATGCTTGACATATGAAGGAGTACCTACTGATGGGTACTCACAACTCTATGTTGGTGACATAGACATCATATTTCAAAATGTTGCTGCTAGCCAAAATTCCATTAAACATGAAAATGAAGACCTTGTAGCAGTTGAAGAAGAAACAAGATCAACTTCCCCATCACCACTTGAGCTTCATGAAGTTGGTCCAAGAAAGAAGGAAGAAGATGAGGAGGTTCATTTGCAAGAGCCTAATTTTATATAAGGGTCCTTAAATATGAATGAAAATAATATCCAATAGGCCCTTATCATACTCCATGACACTCATGCATTGGTATCAAATTCTTGTTGGAGAGCTACTTCCTTGGAGGATCCATCCTTCCTTGAAGACACGGAGAAGATCCAAAGAGAAATGTGCAACATCAAAGGTAATTTCATGTCTTTTATTTTTTGTAGAAAAAATGTCATTGAGATTATTGAATGTTTACATGAATCCTACTTTAATAATAATGAAGTTATTGATAAGCTCACAATTCAAAATGAGCAACTTCTTGAAAAGTCGCAAGACACTTGTTTTTCCTCTGATGTTTCATATTTTCATAAGGTAGATTGCTTGGAGGATTCTCATGACATGATGAATAATGAGAAAAATGAAAAATTGCAGGTTCTTGATGTTCTGGAGGATTATAGTGATGAGATCCAATCACTAGTAATGGTGGAAGAGGAACTTGAGTTGCCTCTTGAAAATGGTTACACAATTTTTGAAGAAGTGCATAATTCCACCACCTTGGAACCAACCCATGAGGAAATTTTTGCATTTTCTAGGGAGGTGAATAATACTACCCCTATGGATACTTCACATTATGAAATTTTTTCACTTACTGATCATTTGGGTGAGTTGATTCTTTCTCCTACATCCTACACTTCTAAATTTTGCAGCAGTCATCCTAATGAAGTATGGGTGAAAGGTTTATTTTTGATGGTGCCACATGAAGAGAATGGAAATTATATTTCTCCTTTTGATGATGGAATTATTAGAGAACCATATTATTTACATTTGCAGCAGAATCCTTGTTTACATTATGATTATACACATCTACATGGGTGCACCTATGATGTTCATTTGAGTCACTTGAAGACTCATGGTTTCTTGCTCAACACTTGGTTCATTTGATGTTGGAGGAACTTCATCCAACACTTGGGTGAAGAGGGATATGATTGAGGAACATTATTATTGGCAGAAACATCCTATATTATTTCATGATGATATACATATTCATGGGTGTATTTATGAGACTTCTTTGAGACACTTGAAGTCTTCGTGTTTTATTTGCTCCTTATTTGGTTCATATTTTGGTGGAGGTTCTTCATTCACTTCTTGGATGAAAGAAAAAATGGCTGATTATTATTTTGATGAATATTAAATTATTTGGGAGCAGAATTATATGACATGGGATCCTCACCTATGTCATTGGAGTATATTTGATTGGTCACTTGAAGCATGTATGCACTTGGCAAATGGTAGTCTACTCACTAGGAGGTATATGCACTTTCATGATTTCTTGGTGAGGAACCTCGATGTACATTCTTATTATGTTGTTATATACTTTGATGATATATATTATGCACTCATGATGTTTGGAATATTGCATACAATAAAATGGGATCTAGGAATTCTCTTTCCAAATGGTATGGGTTGGAGAGCACTCTTAATTGTTGGAGTGCAATGCAAGCAATGGGACCTTGGGATAGTTTTTATTCCCACTGATTTCAAATTCTTTGGGAAACAAGAAGTATGGGAGATGGATTCCCCATTTAATAAGGTGATGTTAATCAGAGTAGTGCAGCAGAAATCATGGTGGTTCCTCTATGAAATATTCATGAAATCTCAAAGACTCAAGGTGGGAAGCTCAGTGGCAACTTCAAAGAATCGTACAGAATGCAGGTTCTTCAACAACATGTTTGAAATTGCTTGAGGACAAGCAATATTGGGAAGGGAGGATTTTTAATGTCCCAAATTTTACATTGGATCACAATGGCCAAATCACATTTTCCATATTCATGAAAGTTGTCAAAGGGATGCTAAAAGTCAAATAATTGCCAAGGTGGAAAATCACTAGTTTCCTAGCTTGGGGGTGTAAGCTTTGAGATTTGGAATAAGGGGGATAAAAAATGATGTTTAAATATTAGAGGACGATAAATATTTAATAATGTATCTTATTAAATAAATACAAGACAAAAATGAAATGGCTATGGAGAATAGAGACACATGGAGACTATGGGGCCCACTCAAGCTAGAATTCCTATGTTAAATGGCATCCTCCTCTTGTAATTTCAAATCTATGGGAAGCCTAATGTTTTGGGATGAATTCTAACTTACATGGGAGAGGAAGAGACAAATGTGAGTTTCATGGACACTTGGCTATATTCCCCTTACATTTATGACATCTATGACAACGATGATTGAGATTCTATGACAGTTATGATACAAGTTAGATATGAAGGCTGCCATACTGACATCTCAGGACTAAATATAGCATCTTAGAGGTCGAATTTGGGAGTTGGAGAAGTCCAAGAGGCTCCTACTCGAATTTGGGAGAAGAGGGAAGGTGAAGGGAGAGGCCACATGGAATAGCATGAGCAACCACACCAATTCGACTTGGATTTGGTTTATGGATGGATTTGGAACCTTAGAAGACTAATAATGTTTATAAAATACAGGGATTAACCATGAGAAGAAGCTTTTGCTCATTTGTGAAATTGTCATTTGTGAATTGTGAGAGCTAGTGGATGACTAGTTTTCTTGCTTAAGCCAATTTCGAGGGTGAAATATTCCCATCCTAGTTGGTGTTTGGAAAGGCCACTTATGTATTTCATGGAGATTTAATGGAGTCTTATTTGTAGGTGTAAGCTACAGGAAAGCATGTGGATTCTTCTATTACAACACTCTCTCTCAACTATTTCCATTCTTCACACCATATTCATGCCAATGGAGGGATTGCGCTTTGGGTGAGATATTGATCTCTTTGGGGAAGATTATAACACCAATTATATTATGTGCTGATGTATATGCTCTGTATTTCATGTTCAGAAGACTTTTAGGTCGAAATACCCAAAATAATTCATGTAAAAATGTTGAACAATGAAGAAATAGTGTCATTTCCCCACTATCTTGTTGTGAACCATTGTAATGCTGATGATTTCGAATTGGGAGAGACTTTCATTGTCCATCTAGTCTTACTTTACAAGGGTATCTCAGATCAAGAAATAGCTAGAAGTGGTAGATGAAGAAGTAGAGAATGAAGAAATTGTGATGACCACCTTGAATGGTCTCCCTAGGGCTTGGGACTCTTTCATTCAAGGGATCTGTGCCAGAAAGAAGCTAGTCAAGTTTAGTAGAATATGGGAGGAATGATCAAAAGAAGAATCTTGAATATTAGCACGAGAAGAAAATATGGAAAGTGAAGATCAAGATCTCACAGTACAATCCAAGAAAAACAGAACAAGCCATCACAGAGGTAAGCACTCTCACCAGAGGAGTAACTTTAGAAATTCTAAATATTTGTCTAAGTTCATTTTCTATACATGTGATGAGAAATGACACATATCCAGATACTGTCCTAAAAACAAAGAGAGCTCTCACAAGAAGAAGGGAAACAAGAGAAAAAATCATGCTCATGCTGCATATGATGATGAACCTTCCACAAAGAGAATCAGACAAGAAAGTGATGATTCTTCAAGTGATGAAGAATATGTGTTCATTTCCACTGTCATGGAAAATATCTCACATGGAAGTAATGATTGGATTATAGACAGTGGTGCTTCCAAACACATGACAGGATTCAAGGAATCCTTTATGAAACTATCTGAACATGAGTCACCTCACAAGGTGAAACTTGGGGATGACTACCAGTATCCAATAAAAGGTAGTGGTGAATCCTCATATAAGCTAGACTCTGGAAAGTCTCTGAAGATGAAAGATGTATTGTTTGTACCAGGACTAAAGAAGAAACTCCTCTCCATATCTGCATTGGATGCAAAAGGCATGAGGGTTTCTTTTGTAGATGGACAAGTTATTATGTGGCCAAAGGGAAAGAATATTGATGATGCAGTAGTGATTGGGGAACAAGAAGGAGGTCTATACAAATTGAATGGCCAACCAGAACAAGCTTTGGTTCATGAATCGGTAGAACCAAATGAACTTTGGCATAGAAGGCTTGCACATGTGCATTACAGGGCACTACCACTTGCAAGCAAAGTTGTTGAAGGTCTTCCAGAATTGCAGATAAAACATGAAGGTGTTTGCAAAGGATGTGTGAAAGGAAATAATACTAAGAAGACATTTCCAAGTGGTGAGAGCAAGGAAAAAAGAATCTTAGAGATACTCCACTTCGATGTATGTGGTCCAATGTCATCCATCTCTCTAAGTGGGTGTTGGAGGAGCAAGTCAGTATGCTGACTTGAACTATAGCCGACTTAGTCTATTAGCTGACTAAGTCGGTCAGCCGGCTAATGAGAGATTAGGTCAGCCACCTAAGGTCATGTCAGTTGAGTGAACCGACAGGTAGTTATTTGTAACTGTTTGTAAATCATATATATAGGCTGTTAATCTAGATGAGAACTTGGTTCAGTTCTTTGTATTGTATGGACCCTTTCACTATAGTATAATTTGTTATTCTACTTACTTGTTCTTGTCTCTTGTCTCTGTTATGTATGTTTGTATTAATGTGTATTATTGGTAACCCTATGTGATCTATGAGATTACAACATTGGTTCCACTGTCGGTAGTACATGTATGAGATGTATATAAGCAGATGATATCAGAACAAGAGATTAAGGACTGATGGGAGTGTAAAATAGCAAACTACTTGCAAAATTACGCACGAAGAAACATATTGATAACTGCTCAAGCAAAAGAAAGGTTCTTTACCGAGACTTGTGAGAAGTTTGTAGAATGAGTGCCCCAGCTTTTGAAGAAACTCCTGGATGAAAAAGTCAGAAGCAATTAAAGACCAACAACTGCTAGACAAATTGATTCAAGGGGGAAGAACAAACTTGTTAGAGTGGTTCAAAAAGATCACTGACAAATTCTGCGAGGAACAAGCCGTAGAGGAAAGAACTTCGGTGGAAACTATCCAGAATAAATTCTACATAGACCTCACCGAACAATTATTATGTTCCTTACTGACCTTGCTGTTCAAATTTATGATCGAGAAAGGAGCAGGTCATATCGTTGAACCTCATCCATTACTACGCGAACCGCCACAAAATACTAACTGGGCGGAGAAGCAAAAGAAGTGGGAAAAATTCATTGCTGAAAGGGAGTGGGAATACTTCCTAAGCAAGTGAACAGAACTATCTGGGCTTTCTAAAGTGTCGGGTAGGCAATGGGGGGGTAGCTGGTCGTATGTTGTGGTAAAGTAGAGAGGATTTTAGTCGACTAAAGAGAAACCATTCACTAGCAATGAAAAGTCGACCTAAAAGGGAAATTGAAAGGACAGTGTCACATAAAGGTACGACGGACTTTCAGAAAATAGAGAGGGAGAAGAGGATGCAAATAAGGGAAGAGAGAAGAGAAAGAGCCATAGCGCTGCAAAGAGGAATGAGCACTAGGGTGACAGACCAAGAGAGAAATCCACTAGAGTTGGGTCATGACCGACATGAGGAACGCGTGGAAGAAGAAACGTCCCCTATGGAAGAAGATTTGTGGATAGAACAAAAAAAATATCTCCAATTAGAAGCCCCCCAGGAGTTAAGACCTCTATCTCCGATGAATTCGAGTACTAGGATACAAACAATTATCGAAGAGGACCTCAGGCTAGGAGATGGTGACTTTGATATTTGGAGCCGACTAGACGACGAGAGAAATGATGATAATCATTTATTTATCCGTTGACCAGAAGAAGGAAATTGGGTCATGCTTCAAGCATTACCCTCCAACTTAAGTATCGACTTACTTTACCTGACACACGAAGGAGAACCCCCTACCAAATATATCTTTGGAAGATACATAAAATTTGGAGCTACAGAAAAATAATTGCAGTTGGACATCAACAGGAGAAGTCGACCCTGACTGACTTCTTATCAGAGAAGAAACGACAACCAAGACGACCAACGAAAATGAGAGTTTTGTCGACAATAGTTCTGCATAGAAGAATAAACAAAATAACCCACTATCCCCACCACCGCCACCTCCTAAGGAATACAATGATAGTGACTTCGACATGGGTCACAGAACAACACACCTCCCTCTATATGAGGGTGATGAGGACCCCAGACGACATTGGTTCGTCTATGAGTTGACTTGGGAGTCGAACCAAGTTACAGATGAAGACAGACAGATGGCGTAGTTCGCTGGTGCCTTGAGGAAAAGGGCATTAACATGGTATATGACCTTTTTTGAGAGAACTCCCCGAGCAACTAAAGATGAAGTCAAAGCATAATTTCTATCATTCTTTAAAACTCTAGATGCAAAACATCTGGCAGCAAATAAATTAAAGACAACATCAAAAAAGCTAGGAGAAACTGTCCGCGACTATGACAAATGCTGGCAAGACCTTCTCAGCTAGTTGGATTATGTCATTGATGAGAAACTATTAATCTAGTGGTTTCTTGCAGGTTTGTCACAAAAGATTCATCGACACATCAGTCTAGAGACATTCAAAACTTATGAAGATGTGCTCACAAAATCTCTACAAGTAGAAATGGATGAAGACATTCTAGCATACTCCATGGATCACAAACTAGAGGAATAACTTGAGATCATGCAGAAATCTCTAAAAGAGCTAAACATTAAGAGTCGAGATATTTGGTGCATGAAGTGCTCGATGACCAGACATTTAAAGGACAACTACTGACAGGATATTAGCCGACAAGATGTTCGATTTGTGCAAACAAAATGTTTCTGTGACATTTTCCAGGAGCATGGAGAGCATACCACAAAAGATTGCCCATTCAACATGAACAATGGAAAAGCATCATGGTGCGCAATATGTGAAACTAAAAATCACAACACCTCCGATTGCCACCTGAATCTAAAGAATCGACAAAATTATCAGGCAGTGTATCATACTAACGTAGTTGCACAGAACAATGAGGAAAACGACCAAAATAATCAAAGGTATGAAGGTTGTCGGTACGAACGCCAGTTTGACAACCAACGCGGAGGCTATGGAAGTCAAAGTTGATTCTCTGGGAATCGAGACAACCGACCACGTCAACCCATCCAATGTTTCACATGTTACAAGGAAGGACACCGACATGCATACTGTCCATACAAGGATAGGACTGACCTAAAATTCTGTACTAGTTGTGGAGTAGGGGATCACTCATTAGAGGATTTCCTTACTATGCTTGAAAATATAAATAAAATGAAAAATGTTAATGTCTTGTCATGTGTGCAAAAACATGATATTATCAATACAAATAATTTACATATCGTAACCTGACAAGGGACGAAAACTAGGAATGATAACCCCCAACTAAGCAAGATAAAAGAAAAAAATATTTATCCTGACCCAGTTAAATAAAAACAAATATATAAATATGAAACAAATATATTTAGAGAATTTGCTTGATAGGAATAAGAAGATGATAATCAATAGGACATATTGAAAGAGCTAATACAGTTGGTACAAAAAGATAAAATAGCATCGCAATTCATCGACTTACTGTATAAAATAAAACACAACAAAAACACCAAAAAACAAACAAATAATATCTGCAACTTAAACCAAAAAGATAAAAGTGATGCCGACCCACTTGTCGACTTGGAAACTGAAGGATACCATGTCTGACAAGTTGTACTTGATTTCGGATCACAGGTAAATATTATGACTCGAGACACATGGGAACAGTTAGGCAGACCTCGATTATATGAATCAGGCATATACCTGAAACTAGTCGATCAAGGCCTAATTGAACCTATTGGAGTCTGGAAAAATGTCGACACAACGATAAAAGGTATATCGACTAAAGTCGACTTTGAAATTATTGACCCTAAGGAAGGATCCAATTCCTTCCCAGCGTTAGTAGGTCGACCTTGGGGGAGAAAAATGAAAACCTCGATATCCTTGAATAAAGAAAGAATAAAATTAAAGGGGAATGGACAAAAATTCATAGTACCTATCCATCCATCCCAAGGAGAACCTTGGACAGAACCAATTGATGAAGAAGTTGACATTCGACAACTATATCAGATACATAATAATGAAGATTACATAGAACCTAATACATATGGTGAACTTTACTTAGGAAACCAAGAATTAGTAGGATACAATTTAGATGCAGAACTATATGATTGGGAGGTTGAAAACTATGAAATAAAGCAAGAGGATGCTGGACCATTCAAAAAGTATAGAAGAAACCAGTCAAACAATGCTTTGTGGTGTCCAGCATCCCAAAAATATTTGAGAAGAAAATTAGGGAATATCCTACCTTGCAACCAACAAATATAAATACCACAAAAATCCCAAGGTACAAAGAAAGAGAATCACCAATTATGCATGTAGAGCAAGTATCTAGGAACATGGGTGAACATGGCCGACTGCAAAGTTTAGTAGAAAATTTTACAGGACAAGCTACTAGATGGTGGGATACCAACCAGTCAAGACTGTAGACATGGACAATAGCTTCGACTTATTTTGTAGAAAAGTTTGGAGGAAAGAAGTTAACCAACCAGGCTCAGATACCTATATTTACCCAAGGATAGGAGCCGGAAAACCATATAAAGATATGTGAAAAAGAATGGAGAAGACTGGGATATAAGGATGAACGTACATGGCCACACTTATTTCCATCAACACTCACTGAATTACCAAACAAATGGTACAAGATGGAAGAATCTCGGGGTGCAACATTTCTATGGCATGAACTTAAAGAAATTTTTATCAAATATTTTAACTTTGAACCCAAAATGAGAATTTGGTCGAAACTGCAAAATGGATCAAAGCATTTGTCCAACCGACTCAAACATAAATACCATCAATCACTGTTTCCCATCAAACAGACAATCCAGACTTGACTCTTGTAGGTACACCGGTGCTGGAACAAGCAAAAACACAGAAGCACAAAAAGAAAAAGGAGAAAACGAAGAAGGACCATCATGGACAGACAACAATGGTCCACATCAGTCAACTTGGGTTGACCACTATGGTCGATGAAACCAAGTTGAGAGATGCAGAGCTAGGAAAATTCTTGGAAACACTAGCAATCGAAGAAAAGACAAGGAGCCAGCACAGACGTAAGGAGCTAGACAACAAGGAAAAAGAACAAGTTGAGTTCCTTAACAAATGGAGAAACCTGGTCTAGTCTGTGATACCAGGACTGACAGAGGTCGACACTGACAAACCGCTAGAAAGAGCTTATTAGCTATTTGAGGGCGTGGTGTCGACGCTGCAGGCACAAATTCAGGACACAAAAAAAGAGTAGAAAGAAGAAACTGTTTGACTATTGATGGAGCAGCACACACCTTTTTTCAGAAGCATACAAGGTGTTGAAAGATCACATAGAGGAGTCTGTCATTACAGAAGAATTACTATGATACTGGCCTGCTTACTATGGGTAAGTCTATCAGCTAACTAGACAGACCGGACACGAGATCCAAGCACTCGAGAAGAGGAAAAGCACTGACGAAGCACTCAGAAGCACAATTGAAGATCAAATAGTGCTTGAAACAGCCAAACTACAAAAGCTCGAGTGAGAAGCACATCAGTGGGTGCAACAAGCCATTCCAAATTTAGAAAAAGTAGACATCATCTGCCCACAGATGAAACGACTACTAGAGATAGTAGAGGAAAAGGACCAGTTTATGGGTCCCAACATGGAAAGAATAGTTGAAATTTCCATTCAAGAGAAAATGTCAATCTTATCAAGTCTGACTACATTAACCATTGATATACATAAAATATTACAGAGTTGGATGGATTTCCAACATCAGCTGGCAGTGACAGCTAAAGCAATTGTCGAAGTTTGCGTACAGAAAGGACCAACCATCAGATTTCACAGCCCATGAAGATCAAGCACAAGAATGACTACTTAGACAGACAAGGAACTTTCGGTACCTCCCTGTTTCTTCGGGATGAAGAAATGTTTTGTTCATGGGGGAGATGTTGGAGGAGAAAGTCGGTATGTCGACTTGAACGATATTCAACTTAGTCGAATAGCTGAATAAGTCGGTCAGCCGACTAATGAGAGATCAAGTCGGCCACCTAAGGTCGTGTCGGTTGAGTGAACCGACAGGTAGTTATTTGTAGCTGTTTGTAAATCATATATGTAGGCTGTCGAGCCAGATGAGAACTTGGTTCAGTTCTCTGTATTGTATGGACCCTTTCACTATAATATAATATTTTATTCTACTTGCTTGTTCTTGTCTCTTGTCTCTGTTATGTATGTCTGTATTAATGTGTATTATTGGTAACCCTATGTGATCTCTGAGATTACAACAGCGGGTATATATATTATGTTTCTTTTATTGATGATTTTTCTAGGAAGACATGGATATAATTTATGAAGAACAAAGATAAAGTATTCAACAAGTTCAAGGAATTCAAATCCTTGATCAAGAACCACACTAAAAAGAAGATCAATATTTTTCGATCAGATAATGGTGGAGAATTCACATCAAATGAATTCAAAGAGTTATGCAAATATTCAAGGATTAAGAGGGAGTTAACCACTCCATATAATCCATAATAGAATGGGGTTACAGAAAGGAAGAATAGAATGATCATGGAAGCTGCAAGGGCCATGATTCATGATCAAGACCTTTCCATGCATCTATGGGCAGAATCTTCCAAAACAACAGTGTATGTACATAACCGTAATCCACATAGAGTACTCGAGAACAAGACACCGAAAGAAGTCTTTTCTGGCAAGAAACCAAAATTCATCCATCTTAGAATATTCGGCTGTACAGTACACATACACATTCCGAAAGAAAAGAGGACAAAGTTAGATCCTTAAGGAAGGAAGGGTATATTTGTTGGATACTCTGAAAGCTCAAAGGATTACATAATATACTTCCCAAGATTCAAGAAGATCGACATCAGCAGGGATGTAACATTTAACGAAGACTCAGCTTACAACAAATCCAGTAAAAGACCCGCTGAAGAACCTGAAGAAACAGAAGTACCCAGAATTCATGACACAACCATGAATGAAGAAATTCAAGAAGAAGATCGAGAATTAGAAGAACCTCAAGAACCTGTAGATCCACCTCAGGAAAAGAATCCTCACAAGAGGAAACCTGCATGGGTACGAGAAGCTATCCAAGGTGTAGAAAGATATGGGGCTCCAGAAGAAACCCACAGACAAAGGAAAAGAACCAGGTCCTGTTCCAGTTATGTATCCTTATTATGTGATTTCATTGATAAAGAACCTTCCAATTATGAAGAAGCAAAAGAAAAGAAAGAGTGGAAGGATTCTATGATCGAAGAGTACCAATTGATCGTGAAGAATTATGTTTGGGATGTTGTCTCAAAACCTGAGGGGAAGTCTGTGGTGACTTCAAAATGGATCTATAAGATCAAGCATGCTGCAGATGGTAGCATAGAGAAATATAAAGCAATATTTGTGGCTCGTGGTTTCTCCCAGAAAGAAGGAATAGATTATGAAGAAACCTTTGCTCCTATAGCCAGATATACTTCCATTAGATCGGTACTTTCTTTGGCTGCAGTAATGAAGTGGAAAGTACACCAGATGGATGTTAAGACAACTTTCTTAAATGGTGTAGTAGAAGAGGAAGTATATGTGGAATAACCACTCAAATTTGAGACACATGACAGAGAGAATCATGTGTGTAAACTAAAGAAATCCCTATAAGGTTTGAAACAGGAACCTAGGACATGGTACGGTAGAATTGACATCTTCCTATCTAGTTCGGGCTTTACCAAGAGTAAAGCAGATTCCAACCTATACTACAAGGTTGAAGAAGGGAACCCAATGATACTCCTGCTGTATGTAGATGATTTATTTGTAACAGGTGTGGATGGGTTTATTGCTGATACAAAAAGGAATATTGCTACCGAGTTTGAAATGAAATACTTGGGTATGATGCATTATTTTCTAGGCATGGAGGTGTGGCAGAATGCAGATTGAATCTCCCTCGGACAAGGGAAGTATGCAGTAGAGATCCTAAAGAGATTCGAGATGATGGACTGCAAGGCCATGACCACACCTATGGCATCGAACCTGAAGCTATTGAGTGATGCTTCATCTGAGTTGGTTGATGCCATGATGTGTCGTCAGATGACTGGGTCCTTGATGTACCTGATGAATACGAGACCAGATATTTGCTTTGCTGTGAACACCTTGAGCCAGTTCTTGATAGATCTGAAACATGTTCACTTTATTGCTGCAAAGCATATTCTGAGGTACCTAAAGGGTACAGTTGATTATGGGCTCAAGTATAAGGATGATCAGAAGATTAACCTAGAAGGTTATGTTGATTTAGATTGGGCAGGCAGTGCCATCAATTGGAAGAGCACTTCAGGGTGCTGCTTCAGTATGGGATCAGGTGTGATCTCTTGGTTTAGTAGGAAACAATATTACGTGGCATTGAGTACAGCTAAAGCAGAGTATGTCGCAGCTTGTTCATCCAGTTGTGAGGCAGTATGGCTGAAGAAGCTAATGTTTGATTTATTTGATCTCCAGTTGGATGCTACTTGTATATATTGCGACAACTAGATTTGTGTGAAGTTTTTTGAGAACCCGGTGTTCCATGACAAGTCAAAGCATATCGAGCTCAAATATCACTATATCAGGGATATGGTGTAGAGGGGAGTAGTGAAGCTCCAGTATGTTTCCACAGATGAACATATAGCTGATGTATTGACCGAGCCATTAGCCAGAGTGAAGTTTGAATACTTCAGGGAGAATCTTGGTGTTCTCCAGATCGAGGTTCCTTCCAAGAGGAAGTGATGAGTCCGTGAGCCCTTCTGACATGGTGAGAGGATTGGTTCCTTCCATGGTCAGATGTAAGTGTCGTGCCTTTCTGACATGGTGAGAGGATTGGTTCCATCCATGGTTAGATGTAAGAGATTTGACATGATGACAGCATTGGTTCCTTCCATTATCATATGTATGTGACGATTCCACATCTAGCATGAAAAAGGACTAGCTCTATGTAGATGCCACATCTAGTATGAAAAAGGACTAGCTATGTGATGCCACATCTAGTATGAAAAAGGAATAGCTATGTGATGACACATACAGTATGAAAAAGGACTAGGTCTATGTAGATGACACATCCAGTATGAAAAAGGACTGGCTCTGTGTAGATGCCACATCTAGTATGAAAAAGGACTAGCTCTGTGATGCCACATCTAGTATGAAAAATGACTAGCTCTATGATGACACATCCAGTATGAAAAAGGATTGGCTCTATGTAGATGCCACATCTAGTATGAAAAAGGAATAGCTATGTGATGCCACATCTAGTATGAAAAAGGATTAGCTCTATGATGACACATCCAGTATGAAAAATGATTGGCTTTGTGCAGATGCCACATCTAGTATGAAAAAGGACTAGCTCTGTGATGCCACATCTAGTATGAAAAAGGACTAGCTCTATGATGATACATCCAGTATGAAAAAGGACTGTCTCTGTAGATGTGCATCCAACATGAATAAAGGTTAGCTCTATAGAAATTATTGTGATGAAAATAATCAAGAGATAGCACTCGTGATGATGACCCAGTGATGATCTAGATTGAGTGATGATCCAGATCTAGTAATGATGATCCAGATCGAGTGATGATCCAGATCAAGATGAAGATGATGAGAAATCATTGATGATCCAGATGATACAGAGAAGAAGACCCGTGCTGATAAATTGTGTTGAGAGAATACCTTCCTAGTTAAGGGGGAGTGTTGATGTATTTGTAACTTCAGAATGTATTCACCTGTATATCTTATGTATTGTACCCCAATGTTTATTCTGGGAAGTGTCTGTAATGTATTTGAGTCATGTCATGCCTTGATGTTCCTATCAGGATATTCAATAATGTAAACAAGTCATGTCAAGTCATTGTGGGTAACCCTCCTATTGATCAAGGGTTAAAGTCCCCGCAATTGTGGGGCCCTAGGTTTATTAGATTCTCCTAGAGAAGTCGGCCCTAGTGAGTTATTGTCAAGTTGGGAATTAGTATAAATAGAGAGTAAGCCTCTCTATTTAACACACATTCACTCACACTCAGTTGCAGCGCATAACTGAGAGAGAAGAAGTTGTTGGGACAAGAGAGAGAGAGACTACTGCTGTCGAGAGATTATCTTACTGTTTTTGGGGTTTTTCTTTTGGTGCTGATTCTATCTCTAAGGAAGTTGCGGGGTTTTATCCTTTATGGTTTCCCCAAGGAAAAGATTTGTGTTCATTGTCTCTTATGTTTGATTGTTGTGCTTGTTATTCTCTCAGTCAAAGATCCTAAGATAATGCTAGCTTAAATGATAAAATCTAACAATGATGACACATTAGACCATATAGTGTGGCACATTACACCCTATATTGTGGTGCATTACATATTATATATATAGGCTTGGGTCTATTAGTGGTTTTATTAGTTGTTTTGTACACTTTTATCTCCTATATAGGAAGGAGATCTTATCATTTTGGCATCATATCATCTTACCTTGTCTTGTACATTGTGTAAGGAGGTTCATCCCTCGAAGAGGATTGGTATTTATCTCTGATATTCATATTTTAGGCATGGATTACTGTCTTATTGTCTATTTCTGCTCTTTTTATGCTATATCTAGGATTTGGTTGCATAAAACATATAAAGTTATCATTATCTTTATTCAAGATAATGACTTGAGAAGATTTGGATGTCCAAGTAAATTAGTAACAGATAATGCTCCAACCTTTAAATCCTAATATATGATAATTTTTTTGTGAAGAAAATAACATCATATTAAAAGATTCCACACCTTATTACCCTCAGGGGAATGTATTAGAAGAATCTACTAATAAGAGTATTATGAATAGTATAAAAAATATGTTATTTCAAAACAAAAGGACTTGGGACATTTAATTAAAATATGCTCTTTGGGCAGACATGGTAACTATAAAAAGATCCATCAAAACATCACCTTTTAAACTTGTCTATGGCATTGATGCAATATTTCCTGTTCAATTAAGCTTTCCAGTAATCAAGTTTTTGCAGGATGTAGAGGAAGAACCAGATGGAATGAAGACAAGAATGTTTCAGATAGTCAAGTTACAGGAGGAAAGAGAAGCAATAATGGAAAAAGCTGAATCTTACAAAAATAAATTAAAGGAAAGTTTTGATAAAAGAGTTAAAAAATACACTTTCTTAGTTGGTGATGCAGTTCTCATATGGGACGCATGAAATGATGAAAAGGAAAGCATGGAAAATTGATAATTTATGGTTGGGACCTTTTACAATAATAAATATTTTGGTAAATAATACTTTTGTAATACAAAATTTGGATAGTGATGAAGTTGCAGGACCAATCAATGGGTGGTTTTTGAAACACTTTCACACATACTGAACCTATGAGGCATTTATATTCATTGTATATATCATTACAATTTTTTTACATAAGACTCTAACCTAATAAAGTAGTTTGGTTTTAGTTTAAAGGGGCATGATTCTAGCAGGTTTTTTGAAGGCACATGGTCAAATATGTTCTTAAATACTCACAAAGAGTGCTTTATTCCCAATTAAAGCCAGATGTTATCAATAGATTTGTATCCTAGTTCTACCCTAGAATATTTCCTAGAAATTATTTTCTTGAAATATATTAGGATCCCTTAGATTAGTTTTTAGGTTCCTTAAGTTTTAAATTATCATTTATTTATTTGTTATGATAATTAGAATAAACATGACTTGTTTTCATTAATTCTTCCAAGTTCTAATCTTTATTGAATAATTCATAGCTTGATAAAGTCTAACTTATGAAGGATTTGAGTGTCCATTTTCAATGAATATGATACAGTTTGATGGTTATATTTCATTAATGGTCATAGTACATCCTGACATTGGATTTCGTAATGAAGTGACAGGCTGGTGCTACCCGATTGTTTACACTTAGAGTTGTTTTAAGACATATGCCATACTTTGGATGCGTGCTTGATGGAATACTTTCTGTTCATTATGGAACTAAAAGAAGCTTGGATGCGTGCTCGAGGTAAAATTTTTCTTTATTATGGAAATGATGGTACTATCCTGTTATTGATATTATCAAATGCATGAACCAAGAATTCGTACTCCAGTTGTTTACGAATGATGGCATTAACATAAATAGTACATGCCTACTATCGATATTTTGTGCATAGATTATTTTCTAACATGTTTTGAACAGGAAATACATTGACCAGTTTTGAATATATGACCTATCAAGATCACGATGGATGTGATGAAAAGACTCAATGGGAAAATTTGCAGGTTAGAACCTGAGAATGTCAAATGGCATGAAGTATTTCCTAGGTGTGTAGAGATGATGAGAAATGCAGGTTGTTTTCTTTTTGTGAATAAATCTGAGGTCATAACCTAGAGGTAACAAATGCCTTCGTAAAGAATTAAAAATATTCTGTGGTTAATTTGCAAACCCTAAATTTTAGGGTAAATGAAGCCACAGTTGCAGAAGAAACATGCATAGCTCCCAAAGGTGAAAGGTGGTTTAAGAAGCATCTGTTTGAAGTTGACCTAAGAATGTTTCTATTGTTTGGTTTCAAGAATATGGATTGGGGTAATGATATTCACTTAAATAATTTTAATCCTAAATGGAGAGATGTACTCAACATCATCCAAAGCTATATAACTTGCGAAGGCCTATTTGAAACTGTATTTAGGTATCATTTAAGGTTTTTACTGCATTTGAATGGTGAATCCAAGATAAATTTGCCTTATTAATTTTTTAAAAGAATAGAAAAGATGGTCACACGGGTTAGGAATCACCCTGACCATACCAGTCACTATGTTTTTCAGCACATCCTAATTAAACTTTTGATAATAACTGAGTTGAAGAAGACAAACAGATCTTGGCAGCATCTTCTTTTTTGGTCTGGTTTTGAACCTGAAATACAAATGCATGATGAGGACAAAGAAACAGGGGAAAACACAAATATTCAGAAAGATAGAAGAGAAAGGTGGCTGAAGGTGGAAATGAACAAGTTAGAAAGGTATTCTACGTTGTAAACATGTCTATGTCAGAGGTTTCTAGAACAAAGGTACAAAGAAAATTGATTATTGAGTTTAATAAAGAAGGTGTCACTGCTCTTGATACTCCTAGGGATGTTGGGGAAAATTATATGGTTGAAGAGTTTTCATCTAATTCAAAAAACGATGAAATACCTATTGCAGATAGTTTGGAAAACAATTGGAGACCAAAAACTAGATCAAAGAGCAAGTTAAGGATGAACATGAAGGCCATTCTCAATCCAAAATTCCAAAATAATGCTATGAGTATCATAGAGGATTCCTATAGTGATGAATATCTACAGGCTGTAGATGAAGAATATCATACAACAAATCAAATCCATGGAGAAATTCAAGAAGAGTTAATGCATACACCCAATTTGATCGAAGAAACTTGCAAAGGTAAGAAGAAAGTGGTTGAATTTGTAATTGGTAAGTGTTTGAAACCCTCATAGATTGAATAAGATCCTGCACATTAAGAGGTGACACAATCATTATCAGAATTCAAGGCATTGAATAAATATTTGAAATACTTTAAGGAACAAAAAATATATCTAAATGATTCAAGTGATAAATTAATGATAGATAACAAAAGGTTAAGGGAATATTTGGAAGAGATCAATGCCAATTATCAAGAGCTCATAACAATATCTAAAGAAGGGCTACAGAGAAAAAAGGCTACACATCAACAGAATGAAGAACTCATGGGTCAAAACAAAGAACTTCAAGACAAAATTCAATCAATGGAAGCAGAACATTCTTGGTTACAGAAAGGATCACAAGCATTGGATGGTTTGACGATACTAGCTGAAGAAGCTAGGAAGATGTGACTGATCATGGAAAAATCCAGCTCAAAGTATGTGCACATTTATGATCCAGGTCATACCCCGTAGAAATATTTGATGACAGATCTATTTTGTCATTATCAATGGACATATGTTAGTATTAAGTGTCAAGTTTATGTTATGAGTCATTAGGTCTAAATCAAATATGAGTTATCTTTTCTATTTTTGGTCATTTAGATCCATAAAAAATGGATCTCAAATTGTTTTAGTTTTAAAATATTATATATATATATATATATATATGACAATGAAGAATAGAAAGTATTAGGAATGCTTTGGAGATCAGACTGTTATTATCTATCAGGCATGTATATCATTTTTTTCTAGTTTATATAAAGATTGTTATGGAATGATTATATTTGATATGAGCCTATGTTTGTATTTTATCATGATAAATATTTATGTTTAGTTTAAACCCCTTGGTTCATAATTTTTTTCTCTGATAAAGGTCATCTATCTTGGAATTCTTATGAATGCGTTGAAATGTTTATCATGTACTTGGATTTGAACTCTCTCACTCTTTATATAGCTTCATACTAACAGTATTTTTATATTTGTTCATGATTTAGTTATATCTACTGTTTGGTTATTTTAGTTCTCTTATGCCTGATATCCATCTCACTTGGATAAGGTATTTGTAAACCATAAAACCTAGTCATTCATTAGGAAACCATTAGGAAACCTTAAGATTATCTAGAATTTGAACCTTAGTAGTCTAGGTGTAGACTCAGTGATAACATCTTCTGGCATCGTTGCTAGGGAACAGAGAAATAAAAGTATATCTTCCCTGGGTGTTCTTAAGTCTGATTTTGGGAAGGTGAACAAAATCATAAATCTTGTAGACTACATTTTCACCAACAGTTAACACACGGTGGCTTCTAAGAAGATAGGAACTAGGGGAAATCCTTCATCTCCTTTGTATCCATCTATTTCAGATCCACAGAGATTGTTGAGGGAAGTTAGGTAGAGACTAAATTCTACAACATAAAGTATTCAAGATACATCATTTTTCGAGTCATCAGGTGATTTTATTCATCATCCTCCTTATTCAAACTTACCTACAATTGAAGAATACAAACCAGAGGAAGATTTATCCATTCTAATCCCTGAATTCCAGAATCCTAGACAGGTTGACAAATTTACAGTTTATTCAAATCCTTTGTTAGCTGAGAATATAAAAGAAGAAATATTAGGTTCAGAGTAGTTTGATTACTCAAAGTCTTTTCCATCACCTTACACACCTTTGTCTAGTAAAATTCCTATTATCCAAATAGGAATCAAAATATCATCTCTATCACAAAAACAACCATTTACTATACCAGTCCAATCACCCTTAGCTCAAGCTACTCCAAATATGGAAGCTCAACCCCCAAATAGGATGGATGCTATAGTAGCTTCCATATTTGCCCCATTAGTCTTACCTCAACCTTTGAATTCCCTTCCTGGTGGTTATTAACAAAAGTATCTCCAAAGATTCAATGGCTAGGGAGAGGTTACAACAGAAGAACATTGGAATGCCTATTTTAGCTATGTTGATAATCAAAATATAGAACATCAGGATGTGTGGATGAGGATCTTTGTTCAAATCTTAGATGGGGAAGTAAGGAAATGGTTTAGAGAATTTCCTTCAAACTCAATTGATGTGATAAATTATTTAGAAGAAGTATTTATGAGGCTGTGGGGAGATACTAAGGATTATCTCTACTATATTACTGAGTTTGGAGATTTAAAAAGAAAACATGGGGAAACAGTCACTGATTTTACTAAACGCTTTAATAAAATGTATAGTAAAATCCCTGCAGAAATCAAGCCTACTGAAATATTTGCAAAGTTGACCTATGCTAATTATTTTGATGCTGAATTTTATCTTTTGCTAAGGGAAATAAGAGCCACTACCTTAGTAAACATGAAAGAAGGAACCTTAGAGGTGGAATCAAATTTGATGTAAGCTAACAAGTTTAAAAATAAGTTAGATTATCATGGAGAAGACAAGAAAATGAAAAAAGAAATGTCACCGGCTACTTCAGGGAAAAAAGTAGCAGATAATAAAATGTATGGTATGATTAAACTCATAAAAAATATGTCTACAAAAATCAATAGGTTGGAAATGGAAAATAAGAATCAAAGCAATCATGCTCAGGCTAATGATAATAAAAACCCTAATCAATTTAGAAGGACATTCAATCCTAGGTTTTTTCCTAGAGATAGGAGAAACAATGAAGATCAGAAAATACAACCTCCTTTTCAGCATAATTTGCTACAAGATTATGAGTCTTATGAAATAGAAAAAATGGAAGTTGAAGATTTAGAACCTAATATTGATCAATTAGGTGATGTCTCTTCTTCTCATTTTTTAACTAAATCCGAATATCACTATGCAAAGATGGATGATTATTGTGGAACAAATTATTTTGAACAATAATCATATATGCCATAATTTTTTCAAGAAATGCAGAAAAATTCATATGGTCATAGATCTGGGATGAAGAAAGAAACACATGGCAAGAATGTAAAGAATGTTCTTACAAAAGAAGGTTTGCCTCTTGAAAAGAAGCAGGAACAACAAGGAGGTAGGAATAGAATTACAAAAACAAGAGAAGTAGGAAAAATCACCATAGATTTTAATTTGGAACATGAAATTAGAAAAATAAAGATTCCTATTCCATTGATTGAGTTGGTTGGGAATAAGTCTTACAAGGAACCTACTCTTAAAATCCCGAATTCTTCAGCTAATCCTATCTCTTCATATGTGATTAATTTGCAAGATGAGAACCCAACCATCATTTTTGGTTCTTAAACACTTGATCAGCTAGATGATAAATCTGATTATCCTCCTCCATGTTATATCACACTTACAGTTCATGATCAAATGTTGCACAAATGTATTCTATATTTTGGTGCCTTACACAACCTCATGCCTAAGGCAGTCATGGAATCCTTAGGGATTGATATTACTAAACCCTATCATGATATCTATGCCTTTGACTCTAGAGCAGTAAAATGTCTTGGGCTCATTAAGGATCCAGTGGTTAGTCTTACATAGTTTCCAATGAAAAATATACTCATGGACGTAGTCATAGCTGATATTTCTCCTAAATTTGGTATGCTATTATCAATATCTTGGGAAAAAAGGTAGGGGGAACCCTTAAAATGAACATTTCTTATGCTACAATACTGATATTTGGAGGTGAGTATAGAAGAATTTATAGATAAGTAAAACTTGCATACTTGGTAAATGATAATAAAAATCCTACCAATCATCCAATTTATTCAGTTCAAGAAGATTTTGGCTTTGGCATGTTGCATCTAAATGATGATAATACAAGTATTTTACAGGTTGAGAAAAAGCATATAGGCCAGCCTAAGATGAGATATCAAGATTATAGAGATGAAGTATAGTACAATGGAAAAGAACACCTATGCATTAGTCAAAGCTCCAAAATTCTTTAGGATTTATGTTTTGCATTCCAAAATTATAACATATGTTCCTAACATAGTAGCTAAGGAAATTCTGGTGCATCCTGACAGTGAGGGAAAAAGAGGATGATGGATAGATAAAATGATTGAATATGATGTTGACATTAACCATACCAAATTGGTAAAGGGACAAGGTATAGAAATTTTTTTAGCAGAATCAAATTGTCAGGTTTTAGATCTTCATATGGTAGATGAACAATTAGTACAAGGTTCATCAACAGAATATGACAAGGTACAAATTTATAACATGTATCTTGATTCTCCATGGTATGGGAATTTTTTTACTTTCTGTTGCATAAACAATGTCCTCCTGATTTGAATAAGAGTGAATATAGATCATTAAGACTTGAAGCTTTGAAATATGTTTTAGTTGATCAAGTTTTATATTGGAAAGATATCGAAGGTATATTACTTAAATGTTTGGACAGACTAGAGGCTGATGTTGTTACTATAGAATTACATGGGGGTGCATGTGGGGGACATAAGTATTGGAAGCAACACCATATAAAATTTTTAAGAGCTGGTTACTATTATCCCACTCTTTTTACATATGTGTATCTCCAAGTCAAAGCTTGCATTTAATGTTAGAAATTTGTAGGTAAACACAAGTTGCAATATTTACCCTTAAAAGAAATTGCAGTAAATGCTCCATTTCAATAGTGGGGTATAGAATTTATAGATGAAATTCATCCTGCTTCCAGTGGCAAGCATAAGTGGATTTTAACTGCCATTGATTTCTTTACCAAGTGGGTTGAAGCAATTCCCACAAGAAGAGAAACATATAAATTTATCATTAGCTTTCTTCAAGATAATGTCTTGAGCAGATTTGGATGTCCAAGGAAATTAGTAACAGATAATGCTCCAACCTTTAAATCCAAAAATATGATAATTTTTTGTGAAGAAAATAACATCATATTAAAACATTCCACACTATTACCCTCAGGGGAATGGATTAGCAGAATCTACTAATAAGAGTATTGTGAATAGTATAAAAAAATATGTTATTTAAAAAGAAAAAGGAATTGGGACATTAAATTAGAATATGCTCTTTGGGCAGATAGGGTAACTATAAAAAGATCCATCGAAACATCACCTTTTCAACTTGTCTATTGCATTGATGTAATAATTCCTATTTAATTAAGCTTTCCAGTAATCAAGTTTTTGCGGGATGTAGAGGAATAACCAGATGAAATGAAGAGAAGATTGTTTCAGATAGTCAAGTAACATGAAAGAGAAACAATAATGGAAAAGGCTTAAGCTTACAAAAATAAATTAAAGGAAAGTTTTGATAAAAGAGTTAGAAAAGACACTTTCTTAGTTGGTGATGTAGTTCTCAGATGGGATGCACGAAAAGATGAAAAAGGTAAGCATCGAAAATTTGATAATTTATGGTTGGGACCTTTTACAATAGTAAATATTTTGGAAAATAACACTTTTGTATTACAAAATTTTGATGGTAGTGAAGTTGCAGGACCAGTCGATGGGAATTTTTTGAAAAAATTTCACACATACTGAACCGATGAGGCATTTATATTCATTGTATATATCATTACACTTTTGGTACATAAGACTCCAGCCCAATACAGTAGTTTGGTTTTAGTTTAAAGGGGTATGAATTTAGCAGGTTTTATGAAGGCACATGGTCAAATATGTTCTTAAAACTTAACAAGGAGTGCTTTATCCCCAATCAGATCCAAGTGCTATCACTAGATTTGTATCCTAGTTATACCCTAGAATCTTTCCTAGAAATTATTTTCTTCTTGAAATATATTAGGATCCCTAATGCAGGAGCATCGTGGCATGCCAACAATGTGATGAGTTGGTCACATGTTGTGGCATATTTCGTAGCCATTTTATGCTAAGTCATATTCTGATTAGCGACGTAGGGAATCATTGTGGATCATGACTCCCTGCGTGGAGATCAAACCGTCATTAGTTTGTTTCAGACATGGATGTTTCATCATGCGTCGTAGTAGTGTTTAATTCAGTTGCATCACCACTCTAGATAGGGTAGCAGTTCTAGTTTAAATAAACCATTTAGAGATGTAGGAGGGGTTCTTCTCTTCACGATTTAGAATTCTGAGTTGCAGATAAGAGGACAGAATTGTGTCTGGTTCCTACTTGCAAATATTTTGAAGAATCAGAAGGAGAGAGATCCAAACTGTGTACATTTTCCTTTGTTGTTTAATAGAAGGATTAACTGTGTGTTGGTAGGGTTGTTAGCCTTTATGCATGTGCTGTGTTGAACTGTATATTTTGTAGAGCTGACTTCGACGTTTTCATGAAAATTTGTGTATTTCAGTGAAGTGTTGATTTTACGCATCAATTTCTTGCTTAAAAAATTGAAGTAGAGAGTAGATGCATGCATAAGAGTGTTAGGATAAAGAATCATGAAGATTGCAGGCTGGGTTGATCAATTTCATGATCGATCGACACAACCCGTAGGTTTTCTGCCTTAACAATATTTTGTAGAGAACGAACTATGGAGATTGAGGCCGCAGATCCAGATCTGATGGTCTTGAAGTATCCCGCAACAATAGTTGTGAGGAATTTAATGGATCCACAGAGATCTAAAAAGTACGCATCAAAAAGAAGATCGATGGTCATGGAGAAGGTCGCAAGAATAGGACGGCTGAGGAAGTTGCGGAGGAGGATTTGCGAAGAGGAAGTTGCGTGGAGAAACTTTGGAAAGTTGGCATCCTGCATCCCGTACTCTTCATGCAGAGTTGTGGAAATGGAATTGCGGAGAGCAATTTGGACAATTGAGATCCCGCATCCCGCTTGCAGAAGGGAAGCTATAGAGGTAAAGTTGCGGGAGGGCAGTTTTAGAGAAGAATTTGGCTGTTGGGATAAATTTGGCAGTCCTACTAAGTGTAGGGGCCATTAGATCCTGGAAGTGCTGGTTAGAGTCAGTTGATATCGACCCACCTGCACCAATTTTGGTATCAGAGCGAGGTAGTTGAGATTTCCTATTGAGGAATTCCACAGCTGAGGTTATGGGTAGAATTATGGAGGACTACAGAGAAGCGCATGAAAGAGAGAAGCGTAGCCATAGAATCCTGGAAAGAGCAAAGGAAGAGTGCTCAAGAGGTTCTAGATAGAGGACCAGTATTACCAAAAGACCAAGTGCAGAAAAGGCTTGGTGAGGTAAGATTATAGCAGCGTGAAAGAGAACTTTCATTACATAGGATTAGAGTGGGAATATGGCTGCACGCAATGGGAGAGTGAGAGGTCATGACAGAGGTCGACCAGGAGAGAACACAGAATTTCTAGAAGAAATGAGGGAGTTAAGGGCACGTCTGGAAGCCATGGAAATGGACAGATGAAGAGACCCAGAATTAGGGGACATAAGTGAACCTGAGGATGAAGAGCAAAGAGAAGAAGCTGCACCTATGCAGGAAACACTAGAGTTAAGATATTTCAGATATATTCTGGGAGCGACTTCAAGGCCGAGACTAGAGTTACCTACATATGATGTGAGTCTCATGGCAAAGCATCTCATTAACTAGATCAGTGAGTTGGATAAGTACTTTGAGTACGATGAGGTAGAAGAAGATAAGAGAGTCAGATTGGCTGTGAGGAGGTTGAAAGGGCATGCGTCCTTATGGTGGGATAGTATACAAGTAGAAAGATGGAGGAAGAATAAGCCATTGATAAAAATATGGGATAGAATGGTAGCAAAGATGAGGGCTAATTTCTTTCCCAAGGATTACCAGTTGATTATGTATAGACAAGTACAAAACCTTAGGTAGAGATTGTTAACAGTGAGAGAATACACTAAGGAGTTATACAAAGTAAACCTAAGGGATGGATATGTAGAAGAGTTAGCAGAAAAGGATGCTAGATATGTGAATGGTCTAAGGATGGATATCTAAGAAGAGATCAACATGATTTTTCCTATAATGATGGAGGAGGCATGTCAGTGTGACTTAAGGGTAGAAGAGAAGATAGCAAGGAAGTAGAGCTTCAATAGAGGTCGCGGTTCAGCTAGAGGAAGAGGGCAAGTGATTGGAAGAGAAATATTTGGAACTCAGAGAGGGGAGTCCAATAACTCTAGCCAGCAAGAGTAGCATGGAAAAGGAGGTGATTCTAGTATATGAGGACCTTACCAAGGAGGTAGAGGTAGAGGAAGAGGTAGAGAAGCTGTCATTAGATGCTACAAATGCAACCAGTTGGGGCATAAGTCATTTGAATGTCCAGGAAAAGAATACATAGGATAGAGAGGAGCCTATGTAGCTCAGAATAAGCAGCAACAAGAACAGTTGATGGTAGAATAAGTCTTGCCAGAGATAGAAAAATATTTGATGATGAACAAGGTCTTGTTGAAACTTGAGAAGGAGCCAACAGATCCTCCTCAAAGGAAGTTGTTGTTCAGGACTACATGTAAAGTCCAAGGGAAATGTTGTAAGATGGTGAGTGATAGTGGGAGTACTGACAATCTTATTTCCATAGATATGGTGGAAAAACAGAGGCTAAAGAATCCCAAGCATATAATTCCATACAAAGTATCTTGGTTACACAAATGACATCAAATCCTGGTGAGTGAGCAGTGTGAAGTTGATTTTCAGATAGGTCCATATAAGGAAAAAATTCTATGTGATGTTATGGAAATGGATGTTTGTCATATACTGTTAGGTTGACCATGGAAATTTGATAAGAAAGTAACTCATGATGGTAGGAGTAACTGTCATATTTTCAAGCAGAAAGGGATAACGCATGTACTTCACCCTCTACAAGCAGATAGTATGATAGGACAGTCAACATCCAAAGTTCTGATATTGTCAGGAAAAGAGTATTTGCAGCATGTTGAGAAAACAGAGTTGAACTATGCTGTGGTGTGCAAACCAAGAGTAGTGACAGTGAATACTAATGTGACGGGGATAACACATGTACTTCACCCTCTACAAGCAGATAGTACGACAGGACAGTCAACATCCAAAGTTTTGATATTGTCAGGAAAAGAGTATTTGCAGTAGATTGAGAAAGTAGAGTTGAACTATGCCGTGGTGTGAAAACCAAGAGTAGTGAAAGTGAATACTAATGTGACAAATATACTTGGGGAGATTTAGGAGATGTTGAGCGAGTATAGTGACATTGTGGTGGATGATTTACCCAATGAACTAACATGAAGGAGGAATATAAGTCATCAAATTGATTTTATTCCAGGAGCCAGTTTTCCAAACAAGTGACACCTCAAGAGAATGAATAATTGAGGAAGCAGGTCCAAGGATTGTTGGACAAGGGATTGGTTCAGAATATTCTGATTCCATGTGTGGTACCAGAAGTACTGACACCAAAGAAGGATGGTGAGTGGAGCATGTGTACTGACTCCAGAGAAATTAACAAGATCACTATCAGATATAGGTTTCCATTACCGAGGAGGGATGACATGATGGATTTTTTGAGTGAGGAAAATTGCTTTACAAAACTGGATTTGAAGAGTGGATATCATCAGATAAGGATCAAAGAAGGAGATGAGTGGAAGGAAGCCTTCAAGACAAATGATGGGTTGTATGAGTGGTTGGTCAGGCCATTTGGATTGTCCAACAAACCTGTTATCTCCCAAATAAATAAATTTATTTTTATTTAGTTCACACAAAATAATTTATTTCAATAGTATGAAGGATATGAAGGTCACTAACAAATTTGAAAGCCTCTATTTTTATTTGGATAAAAATTTCACAAGTGTAGCTTTTGGTGGCTTGGGAGAGGATCAGAACATCTCATTAGCTACTGAAAGATGGAATATAATTAGCAGGTGGAAGACCCCTTTGGAAGATAGGCGTGTTGTTGAAACTGTGTACACCATCGCAACATTTTTCAAACATCAATTGGAAGTTGTGAAGACTTCAGTTCGGCAAGCTAGTTCTCAAAGGCGCTACAACGGTGGAGGAAATACAAACTAAGGCTTCCGCGAGTAGATGAAAACTTCGTCGTCGGAAAGGCTAAAGACTAATTGGTGGTGAAACAATTAAATGTGGAGCCGCAATGGTGGATGAAAGACTTACTGTGGGTTTTGAAATAACAGAAAGACATCGCCGAGCGGAGGAACTAAATACTACGCGCCGGAGCTTGAAAACATAAAATTGGCGGCGAATTAGTCCTCTAAGTAGCTGCAATGGCGGAAGAAATATAAAAACTACGGGGTCCGCAAGCAAATGAAACTTCGGTGTTAGAACTCGAAATCACTATCCATCGGCAAGATAGTGAAATTGGAAGCCGCAACAACGGAAGAAAAAAGACGAACAACTCCGATACTGTAGTTATTACCTCTCCCGATCATTGATGTGTTAGTTATGGAGAACACCGATTAGGAGCACAGATGTGATAAAAGAAGAAACCTCTGACCATCGATGAAGAAGTCAATGTGACACTGATTATCTAAGGAGCGCTGATACTATGGCAACAAAGTAAAAATGGGTTTCGAGCAGATTGAATGAGACGGGACACTTCACTTAAGCACCGATACACTAGCTGTTGGCAGCAATTTCATAGCAAACAAGTAGTAGTGGTTATCAGCTACCACTTCATTCATTAAAAGATCACCCAGTGAACTAGATATTCACAATGAATAAACAAATTGTTAGCAAGGGTTTGAAGCCCTAATCGGGAAAAAACTATGACTTTCATTTATTTTTGATGTAAACAGATCGGATTTTCAGGATCTGTAAATTTTGTAAAAGGCTATAAAGCCCATGATTATTTCATTAATAAGGGTTCGAATCTGGGGATTTATGAGCCTGTTCCATTATCAAGCATCTCATCTGGTTTATTCTAAGTATAAGCTCTTTTGTTGTGATTTGTTCAGCCATCTCTTTCTTTACTGTGTTTATTGCCTGAATGTGCATTTAGGTAATTTTTAGATTTATTAAAAGGCCGATAGCTGTCATCCTATTGGTTATTTAGTGATATTTGATTTATAAGCACCATCCTCACCAGGATTTAGCCATTTATATGCATGTGTTACGTGTGTAAGTTTTCCAGCCTGGTGAGTTCTCCATACCTGCACCTTTTTGTCAAACTACTGAACAAGTTATAACTAAAAGCCTTGTGATTGAGTGAGCTTCATGCATGTATTGAGAGTGAGAGGTTATATAGGTTATCCGGCTTGATCCAATTCAGAAAAAACCCAAAAAACAGTTTAAGTTACCAGGCATCCTTGAGCTGCAACCTAGAGGAATTTCTTGGAGTGATAACAAAGTGGCATCGTTGCCGGGGAGAGGAGATTGAAGCTCATCTTCCCTGGGATACGACATAGATCCATGCTTTGATGATAGACAAGGATTGGACATTGTTATGGTTGTAATCATCTATCTGGAAACTCCATTGATATAAGGTGGCTTCTAGAAGACCAAGTACTAGAGCAAACCCAAAGGGGCCACCAACAACACCCGTTTCAGATCCAGAATAATTCTTGAGGAAAGCTAGGGCTTTACTAAGACAGACCAGCAGTGCTGCACAAAAATCTACATCAGGTATTTCAAGCAATCTTTATGCTATTTTTTCTTCTGCTGAAACTCTTAATCCCCAGGAATTTTTAGGGTTTGGGCATCTTCAAGCACTGCTGCTTGTGAAGATCTCATCCTTGGTGACTCCATGAAAGATGAATTCAGTGGGGACTCCACAATATTAAGAGGTCAAAAGGATTTTGCTACTCTTTTGGCTTGGAGGTTTGCACCTCTTGACTTCTCTTCCGTTCCTGGTTTCCCACATCCAATACTTGATATATCCGAATGGGGAGACTTTTTACATGCCTTCAAGGAGGAGGAGGAAGACAATCCTACAGAACACCTCCTCAAGTTTCACGAATGCATGGATATATTAGATCAGCAACATGAAGACGTTCGTATGAAGATTTTCATGTATTCATTATATGGTGATGCTCGATGGTGGTATTTTTCTTTGCCTCCTTCCAGTATTTCATCATTGAAATATTTTCACCGAGCATTCACTGAGCACTGTAAAAGGTACTATTCAGATGAGTTTGCGTTCGATAATTGTTGTGAAGAATATAAGTTGCGTTCTCAGGATGAAAAGGTCAGTAGAGAAGAATATCTCCCTCAAGAGCTACCTCATCTCTCTTATGATTTTCACAATGAGTTACTTTCCCATAAACATAAACTAGAAAAGAACTACAAAGGAGTTGAAGGTTTTCCTACCATCGTTAAAACTGATTGTGGCGAATCTAAGGAATTGATTTCTTTAACTACACATGGAAATGGTCAGCTTTCTGTTGGTCAAATGATTGTTGAAATCAGTCAGGCTAGCTCGCAGTTTCTAGATTTGCAAATCAAGGAAAGTTGTAGTAACCAAGAGGAGTGAGATTCCCAGGGACTGTCTAATCTCCAGCTAGAACATCAGGAAGATATTCCTTCTCCTTATGAACATGTGGCTTCAAATCATGACAAGGAACTAGGTAATATTTTTCCAGATCTGTTTCAAAATTTTATTGCTGATATTCCTATACAAGAGCCTTCATCTCTGTCATTAGGATCTTATCTTAACGCTCCTATATCCAACAAATATGGTGATGAGGAAGAATAGGCTAAAATTTGTGAAGACTTATTGTTTAGGAAAAATTCATCTAGTTCCTCTTTTCAGCAGAGAGATGATAAAAAGGGTGTGAATGCTATGATAAATGCTTGTTATGAATCTTCTGCTCAAAAGTCTAATACATATCCTTTTAGTTTTGGTATATCCTACAAAGATATTATTGTGGAAGAGGAAATTGTTAGCTGTGATGAGCCAGCCTATCAGCATGATGAATTCAGATTATGTGAAGAGGAGCAAAAATATTCAGATCAACTGTTGAGCTTGCATTTTTATTAGACAAAGGTTGAGCAGTCCACATTCAACATTCACATCAGTGAAGGAAAGGATCAGCAGCATAAAAAGGTATTTCTTGCTGGTTTTTATGACCCTATTGCTGACTATTTGGAACTTATAACCAGCGTAGATATCAAGACATTTTTTTTAGAAGATGGCTCGCTCCGTCACCCTTCAAAAATACATTGCTACATGCTAGGTTTTCATTTATTTTTGGGGTCAAGATCATGGATAAGTTCACCAAATCAGCTTCTGACCTGGCTTCATTGGAAGCATGATGTCACATGATAATAAGGATCTACTGATTAGAATTAAGAGTAGGAGTAGATAGGAAAATAAGCTCTTAATATGAGCAGCTAGGTCATTTTCAGTTGTTTTCATGAATAAGCAAAGCAGGCTACAGGCAGGGTGTAGCAGATCAGTTATAGAAGGAAAATGACTCCATGCCCAATGGAACACTAGAATATAGCTTTAATTATTCTTTTTTAGGGAAAGGCATTTTGGTCTGGGGTTCTTGGGACCTCACAGGGAGGTTCCCATCCCCGAGTAGGAGCCAAATGTTATCTCCCAAATAAATAAATTTGTTTTTATTTAGTTCACACAAAATAATTCATTTCGATAGTATGAAGGATATGAAGGTCACTAACAAATTTGAAAGCCTCTATTTTTATTTGGATGAAAATTTCACAAGTGTAGCTTTTGGTGGCTTGGGCGAGGATCAGAACATCTCATTAGCCACTGAAATATGGAAGATAATTAGCAGGTGGAATACCCCTTCAGCAGATAGGCATGTTGCTGAAACTGTGTACACCATCGAAACATTTTTCAAACATCAAGCGGAAGTTGTGAAGACTTCAGATCAGCAAGCTAGTTCTCAAAGGTGCCGCAACGGCGGAGGAAATACATACTAAGACTTCCACGAGTAGATGAAAACTTCATCGTCAGAAAGGATAAAGACTAACCGACAGTGAAATAGTTAAATGTGGATCCGCAACGGCAGATGAAAGACTTACTGCGGGTTCCAAAATAACAAAAAGACATCGTCGAGTGGAGGAACTAAAGACTAGCGCCGGAGCTTGAAAACATAAAACCGGCAGTGAATTAGTCCTCTAAGTAGCCACAACGGTGGAAGAAATATAAAAACTACGGGGTTCGCAAGCAGATGAAACTTCAGCGTCGGAACTCGAAATCACTAGCCGTCGGCAAGATAGTGAAATTGGAAGCTGCAACGGTGGAAGAAAGAAGACGAACAGCTCCGATACTGTATTTATTACCGCTCCCGATCACCGATGTGTTAGTTATGGAGAACGTCGATTAGGAGCATAGATGTGATAAAAGAATAAACCTTTGACCATTGATGAAGAAGCCGTCGCGACATTGATGATCTAAGGAGCGCCGATGCTGCGGCAACAAAGTAAAAAGGGGTTTCGGGTGGATTGAACGAGACCGGACACTTTAGTTAAACGTCGATACACTGGTTGTTGGTAGCAATTTCATAGCAAACCAGTAGTAGTGGTCATCAGCTACCACTTCATTCATTAAAAGATCGCCCAGTGAACTAGATCTTCACAATGAATAAACAAATTGTTAGCAAGGGTTTGAAGCCCTAATCGGGAAAAAACTACGACTTTCATTTATTTTTGATGTAAACAGATCGGATTTTTAGGATCTGTAAATTTTGTAAAGGCTATAAAGCCCATGATTATTTCATTAATAAGGGTTCGACTCTGGGGATTTATGAGCCTGTTCCATTATCAAGCGTCTCATCTGGTTTATTCTAAGTATAAGCTCTTTTGTTGTGATTTGTTCAGCCATCTCTTTCTTTACTGTGTTTATTTCCTAAATGTGCATTTAGGTAATTTTCATATTTATTAAAAGGCCGATAGCTGTCATCTTATTGGTTATTTAGCAATATTTGATTTATAAGCACCATCCTCAGCAGAATTTATCCATTTATATGCATGTGTTATGTGTGTAAGTCCGCCAGCTTGGCGAGTTCTCCATCCCTGCACCTTTTTGTCAAACTACTGAACAAGTTGTAACTAAAAGCCTTGTGATTGAGTGAGCTTCATGCATGTCTTGAGAGTGAGAGGTTATATAGGTTATCTAGATTGATCCAATTTAGAAAAAACCCAAAAAACAGTTTAAGTTACGAGGCATCCTCGATCTACAACCTAGAGGAGTTTCCTAGAGTGATAACAAAGTGGCGCCGTTACCGGGGACAGAATATTGAAGCTCAACTTCCTTGGGAGATGACATAGATACATGCTTTGATGATAGACAAAGCTTGGACATTATTATGGTTGTAATCATCTATCTGGCGACTCCATTGATAGAAGGTGGCTTCAAGAAGACTGAGTACCAGAGCAAACCCAAAGGGGCCACCAGCAACACCAGTTTTAGATCCAGAAGAAATATTGAGGAAAGCTAGGGCTTTACTAAGACAGACCAGCAGTGCTGCACAAAACACTATATCAGGTATTTAAAGAAATATTTTTGCTGATATTTCTTCTGCTGAAACTTTTAATTCCTAGAAATTTTTAGATACATCAGAAAAATCTAAGGCTTGGGCATCTTCAAGCACTACTGCTGGTGAAGATCCAATCCCTAGTGACTCCACTAGGATAAGTATACCACTGCCTTCTCAACAAATATCCTCATCAGTGCTGCCTTCCACCTCCATCTCCATACCCATTTCCAATATGGCTACCCCTCAATTGTCCAAGATGGAAAGGATCCTAGTAGCTAGGTATGCACCCCTAGTTTTTCCAAATCCTCTCGCAGCCATGCCTACCGGGGATTACCTCAAGTATATGCATAAGTTTACATGGGAAGGGGATTTCACTGCTGAAGAACATCTGGAGGCTTTTTATAGCTATGCTGAAAATATAAATATAGAACAAGAAGATGTATGGACCAGAGTCTTTGTGCAAAGCCTAGATGGCCAGGCTAGAAAGTGGTTTAAGGAACTGCCTGCTGGGTCAGTGGCAGGCATAGAAGCCCTAGATGACATTTTCCTAAAGATTCAACAACATGTATAGCAAGATCCCCACTGAGATTAAGCCCACCGGTACCTCAGCTATGATAAATTATGCGAATGCCTTTGACTCTGACTTCTACCTACTTCTCAAAGAAAGGAGGTCTGCCTTCTTATCACTTATGCAGGATGCTGCCCTAGAGGTAGAGTCAAACATTCTGGCATCTCAGAAGGTCAAAGGGAAGGTAGACATGAGAAAGCAGCCAACAAACTATAGTGGAGTTTCAACATCAGAGAACAAGATTGAAAAAATGACCAAACTCCTAGATAACCTGACTACTAAAATGTCAAAGTTGAAGGACCAAGGACATATGCCAGTAAGGGGTAAGGGGCCAAGCGAATTTGTTCCTCGAAACCCAAATTTTGTTCCTTATAGAAGAGGAAACCCCCCTGTTCAGATTCTCAGAAGGGAGATAAATCAAGGGGAAGACCAGAGGATAAGAGCTCCATTTCAAAACGTTGTATTAGAAGAAGAGCCAAGATTCATTGAATATGAAGGAGAAGCTGAAGACAATATCCACTACATGGAGGATGAGGTGGACTATTCTTTTCTGACCCAGGAAAAATATGAAGAAGCCCTGATTGATCTGCAGATCGTTGAAGAGGCTGTCTATCAGGCTGATAGTCAAGAAGGTTACCAATTGAGGTCTAGGTTGGTTTCTCCCCTCAAGAAGAATGCTGCACTTGTCAAGCAACTTTCTGCACCTACTAGAAAAGCTGTTGTTTTACCAAAGAAAGTGGTTGTTTCATCCAAAACATTGCTTAAACCAACTCCTTCAGCCACACCTGGTCAAGTCCAACTCAAACCTACAGCTAATGAGGTAAGGTTTTCAGATAAGCTGCATTACGCTTTCAACCTTAAGTCTGAAATTCAAAAATTGAAAATCCCTTTCCCTTTAATTGAGTTGATGAAGAATGATGCATTTAAAACCTCCATTCTGAATTCCCTTCAGCCTAAGGTGCCCATCAACACTAAATTCGTGAACCTGCAAGATGACAAGCCTGTTGTAACCCTGGGCCCTGTGATCGAAGACCTAAAGGACTCTTGCCCACCATTCTATATATCCTTGAACATCCATGATAAAATCCTCCATAGCTGTTTGCTAGATTCAGGAGCCTCTCATAACTTAATGCCAAGGGCTGTGATGGATGAAATCAGCCTCAACATCACCAAGCCCTACCATGATTTATTCTCCTTTGACTCTAGGAAGGTCAAGTGCTTGGGCCTCATCAAAGACCTTGCTGTAAACTTAACCCAGCTGCCTTCGAAAAGCATAATGATGGACATCGTAGTGGCTGATATTCCTCCAAAATTTGGACTTTTCCTGTCTCGGTCATGGAGCAAAAGATTAGGTGGCACCCTTCAGATGGATCTCACATATGCCACCATTCCCATGTTCGGAGGAGAAACTAAGAGACTGTATAGGGAAAATTAGCTAGCATAAATTATAAACAAGGATATTTGCTCAGTAAATCACTGCATCTATGCTATGGACACCAATTTTGGATCTTGCTTCTTGCAAATAGATGATAATCAGCAGACATCAGTTCAACTCATTGAGCCCACAAGTCTACAGCCTGAAGAAGTCACAACAGCGATCTGGACCATGTATTTCGATGGGGCTAGCACTCAAAGCTCAGGAAGCGTAGGGGTCGTGTTGATATCCCCATCTAAGGAGAACATTCACCTATCGTATAAGCTCGATTTCAAAACCACGAACAATGTAGTAGAATATGAAGCCTTGCTGTTGGGAGTTAAAGCGGCCAAGGAGATGGGGATCATGTGCATGAATATTTTTGGGAACGCAGACCTCATCATTCAACAGGTCAAAAACACTTTTCAGATGAAAAATATCAGACTGAAGGCCTACACGGACGAGGTATGGAAACTCAGAGACTCATTTATGTTTTTTGAACTATCATATATTCCTAGATATTTGAATCACCTGGCTGATTCCTTGGCTATCTCTGCAAGTTTGTTTGTTCCTCGTTTACCCCCTAGGCTCAGCTATGATGTCCAGGTCAAGTACAGACCCTCTTTGCCAGACAATGTAAAATTTTGGAGGGTGTTTGAAAATGATGGGGAGCTTAGTAAATTCCTTCAGTTAGTGGATGAATTCTCTGACATACACATAGACCAGGAAAACCTTAACCTGGAGGAATCCAAGCAGCTTAAGCTAAAAGATAAAGTGACTGAGCACGATATTGTCCAATTGCCTAGCAACCACATACCCCGAGGTCTAGTACCACTGGAAGAACTGTTTGATCACAATGATGTCCCTTTCAAGCCTGCCAAAGGGGAGCTAGATCCTGCTATCCAAGAGCACAACATAGGCAGCCAGAGGTTGCACTATGTTAACCCTACTACTGAAGGTATAATGGATTGGCAGTGTGACAGTTCTTGCATGACTGATTCAGATGAAGGTCTAGAGAATTGGCAGAATAGACTTTATGAGCTACATGGACATCGATGTGCAAGAATTACCAAGTCTATCAGATGGGTTGGCTCACAGACAAAGATCTTACCTACTTTTGATGGCTTGACAGACCCAGAATATTTTATTGTACAATTCTCAGAGCAAGTACCAGATTCACAGAAAATGGAGACTCTAGATTCAGTATTTAGAGCTACAGCTGCCAGATGGTGGAATGGTCATAAAAAGTATATTCATAGATGGAGAGCTTGTCAAAAGTTTCTTCACCTGATATTCATGGATCAACCTCAGGAGGTACGAAGCAGATTTAATTGTAAGACTAGCCCTCAGGAACATTTGGAGCAGTGTTATGACGCATGGAAGCATGTACCTTGTGAAGAATGGGCACATAGGTTTGTACACACTCTGGAACCTGTAGCAAAGAAATGGTATGCGGAGGTGGAGCTTCACCATGGTACTGTAAGTTGGGTTATCCTTGTTGATAGTTTTGTGCTCACATTTTCTATTAATGAGGATTTCCCTGCTTTGGATGTAGCTATTAGGGTGATCCATACTAAGGTGTTTGATGATAAAGAAATAGCCGAGCACCAACTTGATTGGAAGGAACAAGAAGCTAATGCAGTAGAATGTTATAACCTCACCATTGATGAAGACGATGACCCTCGTAACATTAATATTCCTGAGTCAGAAGGACATTGCGAAGTACATGGACCAGCAGTCGGATCACCTGAAGTATCTTAGCCCTTGAAAACAAGGAAAGTAAACATTGGATTAGAAGAAATGCCTAAGTACGCTACCATTGGATATTATTGGGACGAATAAATGGTGAGCAAAGTGACTGAACTCCTCCATGAGTATTAGAACTTATTTTCGACGAAGTTCTCAGAAATGAAAGGTATCCTTGGTGATATAGGAGTGATAAAAATCCCTTTGAAAGCTGATGCGAAGCCTGTGAAGCAGCACCCTTATAGGATGAATCCTAGGTATAAAGAAAAAGTTAGGATGGAGCTAGATAAGATGCTTGCTGCAGGAATCATTGAGCCTGTCGAAGAGTCCGAATGGATCATCCCTATGGTGGTACAAGAAAAGAAGACCAAGGGAGAAATAAGAATCTGTGTTGATCTGAGGAAGCTGAATGATGCCTGTTTACATGATCCTTTTCCTACTCCCTTTATAGATGAAGTTTTAGACAATGTCGGAGGTCAAGAGGTGTATTCTTTCATTGATGGATTTTCAGGTTACCATAAGATCAGAATTGCTTCAAAGGATTGACATAAAACAACCTTCGCTGTAGAAATGGGATCTTCTCAGTATACTGTTATGCCCTTTGGATTGAAGAATGCACCTACTATGTTTTCCAGAGTAGTCATATCTGCATTTAAGGAATTTATTCATAAGTTCTTGGAAGTTTACTTTGATGATTGGACTATCTTTGGTTTATTGAAAGATCATATAGCCAGTTTAAGACTTATGCTGGACAAATGTGGACAGCATCAGATTTCATTGAACCTGAAGAAGTGTATCTTTTGTGCACCTTTTGGAATTATACTAGGTCACATTGTATGCAAGCAATGATTGATGGTGGATCCTGCGAAGATAGCCATTATTGTGAACTTGCCACCTCCAAAGTTTGTTAAGAAACTTCGCACTACGCTTGGTCATACTGGATATTACAGGAAATTCATTAAAGGATATGCTCAGATTACAGCCCCTATGGAAAATAAATTGAAGAAAGATATTAAGTTTGAATGGACACCTGAATGTCAGGAAAGCTTGGACATTTTGAAAGAAAAGATGGTAACTGCCCCTATCTTAGTATTCCCTGACTGGAATAAGGAGTTTCATGTTCATGTCGATGCATCTTCCATTGCTTTAGGTGTAGTATTGGCTCAGTCAGGTGAAGGTGATATTGATCACCCTGTTGCTTTTGCAAGTAGAAAATTGTCCATAGTAGAAAAGAATTATACTACGACTGAATGAGAAGGTCTAGCTATGGTTTATGCTTTGCAAAAATTTTGACATTATTTGTTAGGATCTCATTTTAAGATGTCCACTGACCATTCTGCTTTGAAGTATTTGGTTAACAAGCCTGTGTTAGGGGGAAGGATATGCAGATGGCTGATTTTGTTTCAAGAGTATGACTTTGAGATCATAGTTAAGCCAGGAAGACTTAACTTGGGGCCTGACCACTTGTCGAGGCTCGAGTCAGGAGAAGAACCCACTAGTTTGGATGAAGTTCTTCCTGATGCCCAGTTGTTTTCCATCCAGATGGTTGATGACTATTTTCAGGATATTGTTTAGTACTTGTCTATAGTTTTTGCACCTTCTGAGATGACAACACAGCAGAAGAAGCAGCTAGTGGTTAGAGCAACTGACTTTACCTTGATAGCAGGACATCTATATAAGATGGGACCCGATGAAATACTACGCAGATGTGTCTTGGAGCATGAAAAGCCATTGATTTTGGCTGAGGCACACTCTGGAGCAGCAGGAGGTCATTATGCAGGAAACGCTACGACATAGAATATTCTGACAGCTGGATTGTGGTGGCCTACGATTCATAAGGATGTAAGAGAGTATTGCCACAGTTGCGATATTTGTCAGAGGACAGGCAAACCATCCAGGAGGGATGAGATGCCTCTGGTTCCATAGGTAACTTTACAATCATTTGACAAGTGGGCTATTGATTTTGTTGGACCAATCAATCCCCCTGCAAAGAAATCTGGAGCAAGATACATTATTACAACAACTGATTACCTTACTCATTGGGCCGAAGCTCAACCAGTCAAGGACTGTAGCGTTGCTACAGCTGCGAAGTTCATCTTTGATAATATCTTGTCGAGGTTTGGATGTCCTAGAATTCTTATGAGCGATTAAGGATCACATTTTCTGAATAAGACTATTGAAGCATTGACCGAAGAATTTCAAGTATATCATCAGAAGAGTACTGCCTACCATCCTCAAGCAAATGGAACTGTCGAAGCCTTTAACAAGATTCTTGAGCACGCTCTAATGAAGGTTTGCAATGTTAACATAAATGATTAGGATCTTAGAATTCCAGTAGCATTATGGGCTTATATAACCACTTGCAAGAGGTTGACAGGCCACACACCTTTTAGGCTGGTATATGGATAGGAAGCAGTTATGCCCATGGAGTACATTGTTCCCAGCCTCAGAATATTTTCCTTCACAGAGATGGATAAACCAACTGTGTTAAATGAAAGACTAGAAAAGATACTGGAACTAGAAGAAGAAAGATTCATTGCAGAGTTCTAGCAGCAAGTACATAAAGCTAGAGAAAAATCATGGCATGATAGACACATTAAGAAGAAGCATTTTCAGAATGGTGATCTTGTGCTCTTGTACGATAGTAAATTCATGAAGTTCCCAGGTAAGTTCAAGACACATTGGAAAGGACCATACATAGTTCAGAAAGTTACCGATGGTGGTGCAGTTCAGTTAGCTAAATTGAATGGAGAAATTTTGCCCTCCATGGTGAATGGAAGTAGATTAAAGAAGTACAGGGACAAGCCTGTACCCCCTGATTAGAAGTAATAGAAAGAAGAAGAGTCTAAGTACCAAGAATAGTTGAAATTGGGTACTAGACTATAATAAAGCTGTTCTCAGAGAGCTTCAGTAGATTGTTGAAAAATTTACGAAGTGTCGAAGGTTGGGGAAGAAAATTCTGTTGTGGGTCGAAGTTCGAAGTTCTGTTGAAGCTTGTGTCAGGTTTGGGTCGAAGGTCAATATTGTGTAGAAGGTCCTTATTGTGGTGAAGCTAAAGTTAGTGGTCATGCTGAAGAAGAAAGGTGTGTCGAAGCTTAAAATGCGACCGTTGAGAAAAATCAGATTTGGCGGCGTCGGTACGTTAACTGCATTAACTGCCTGTAATGATGAGATTTTGGGAAATCTAGCGCTGTTTGGACAAGATCTACCGCTGTTCGGTCAGATTTGGTGTCTTTAATGCACAATTATGGTAGATTTGGTCGTTGGATTCTATAAGAAGACACCTAGACCTGCGAATTTCGCATTACGCATTTTCTTGAGTTGAGTCCATGTCAGCTGATCGCAAAGTTAAGGAATTGTTGAGAGAATTGAGACAGAGGGGTCTGCAAAACCTTATGAGCAACCCACCTGCATCTGCACCTTACGAAGAAACTCCCAAGAGCCAAATCAGCCAATGCAGACACGATCAACCAGAAAGAAATTTAAGGAAGAATTTTGCTCTAAGTGGAATGAAGAAAGGCACAAGCCATCAGGAAAGACACCGGAGGATCCCGAGATGAAACCTGCTGGTTCCGTAGATCTCCCACCTGAAGGTTTTGAAGACTTCGGTGAGGATGAGAACATTGCATCACAGTGTCCACCATATCTTCTACTTGTTCGACCAGGAGTTCAGCCACCTCGACGAAAATCCAAGTTCACGTTATGCACCCCTTCGTTGCCACATGGTGTGCAGTTGGTGAGAACGGAGGTAGTTCGAGGGATGGGGTTGCTGATATATTTAGAAGTCCCAATGATTCCCATGACCATCATAAATATTACGAAGAGAAAGATGACGCCGAAATATATTTCGAGAAGGAAGATAGCAGAATGAGAGACGATCATAGGGAACACAGGCATTCTACTAAGGATGAAAGGATGAAGGATAGAGCAAGCCATGGCAGTGGTAGAAGTAGCAGAAGGGATGAGGATGATGACAGGAATATAAGGGAGAAAGATGGCAGGAGGATTAAATATGATGCTTACAGAGATGCAGATGGATACAGAGCTCGACAGAGTGCAAAAGGAGATAGTGGAGAAGGAGCAAGCAGCTGAAGATATCATGCGCAGCCTCAACAAGCAATTTACTATCTTCACCAACAAGATTCTTCCACTAGAAAAGAATCAAAGTGCCCTAAGATGGGACACTGGTGAGTCTTAGGGGCCTGTTGGGGCTCAGACCTTGAAGGTCCTTAATTTTGGCATCTTCGCGGTTTTGGTGCGAAGCTTGTAAGCGGAGTTGCGGTCCAAAATAGTCTTAGGGGCTTCAGGGTTGGGTCGAAGCCCCTCTTTTTGTAAATGTCCCATGGTTTTTGGGTACCCATGGTTTAAGCCCATGGTATTGTAATAGTGCACTTGTATAAATAGGCACTTATGTAAAGGAGTCAAGTAGGATTTTGTGCTATGACATGATGTGATGCGAAGAAGCTAAGGTCTATTTGTGGGTTTAAGGTTAAGTCCCAACTAAGTGCGTGGACGACCTCTGTGGCTGAGTGCGCAAAGGGTTTTGGAAGAAAGGTTCTACAGCTAAGTGCACAATTTTGGGTTGTTGAGAAGATCTGCAGCTGAGTGCGCAGATCATAACTATGTGTTTGTAAATTGTTGAATATAAAACGCAGTTCTGTGGACATAGCCCCTACACTGGGGGTGAACCACGCATATATTGTGTTGTAGTGGTTCCTTTTAGTTTTTGTGCCAGTGTTATGTTTTATGCATTTGATAAGTAGATGAATGATAAAGTAAGATAAATTGCTAAGTATTAACTTCGCTGTGAATTCCCAGTTAAGGGTTAAGCAAGAAACTATCTTTTTATCTAAACTGCGAAGCTATTTAAGTGAATATCGAAGCTCTGTATTGTATAATTATTCTCTATTAAGGCTAAAGGTACAATAATATCCCTCTTTTTCCTATAGAAACCTGATTTTGCGGCACCCCATAGCTATTTCAGGTGATACTGCAACCTGTTCACAGGTTGTTGCTGAAAGGGCCAACACTGTGGGTCTGTTTGTTGGTGCGAAGATAAAAGTATAAGAACCCGGGTATGCCCTAAGCCCAATAGTCATCCAACAAAAGCTTAGTCAGAATCATCAGGAAACTGCTAGAGACAAATCAGAAAAGCTGGGATTTGAAGCTTAAGTTTGCTTTATGGGCTGATAGGGTGACAGACAAAAGATCCATAGGGACCTCTCCATTCAAGTTAGTCTATGGCACTGAGGCCATTTTCCCTATCCAGCTCACCCTTCCAGTGGCAAAGTTATTTCAGGAAGAGGAAGATGAACCAATTGATATGATGAGAAGGATGATGGATTTGGTGGAGTTACAGCAGACCAAGGAGCAAGTTGTAGAAAAATCAGAGGCTTATCAGGGGAGGATAAAGGGCATATTTGACAAAAGGGAAAATACAGACAACTTCTAGGTTGGAGATTGGGTCCTCAAATGGGATGCCGTCAGATAGGACAAGGGGAAACATGGAAAATTTGACTCCTTATGGATTGGCCCTTTTGTTATATACTAGGTATATGAAAATAACACCTTCAAATTGCTGAATCTGGAAGGTGAAGAGGTATTCGATGGCCCAGTGAATGGGCGGTTCCTAAAACTCTATTTTATTTGAGGCTCTAGGCCTTGTGATTGTAAATTAGTAGATAGTAGGTTGTTTTGCTTTCAGAATAAGACTCCATGTCCAGTGGAACACTAAAAGATAGATTTAATTATTCCTTTTTTGGAAAGGCATTTTGGTCTGGGGTTCTTAGGACCTCACAGGGAGGTTCCCATCCCTGAGTAGGAGCCAGATGTTATCTCCCAAATAAAATAAATTTACTTTTGATAGTATGCAAAATTTAAAATGATGCAATGAAGGACATGAAGATCACTAACAATTTTGAAGACTTCTATTTTTGATGCAAATTTCACAAAGTTGTGGTTTCGGTGGCTTGGGAGAGGATCAGAACATCTCATTAGCCACCAAAATATGGAAGATAAATAGCAGGTGGAAGACCCCTTTGGCAGATAGGCATATTGCTGAAACTGTTTACATGATCGAAACATTTTTCAAACATCAATCGGAAGTTGTGAAGACTTCAGATTGGCGAGTTAGTTCTCAAAGGCGTCGCAACGACGGAGGAAATACAGAGTAAGAGTTTCGATGGAGAGAGGTTTTGAATTTCGTTCGCAGAAAAAATTAGTTCAGGACTCAAAAACTTTAACAAATCGATGAGCTTGTTCCCTAAAGAGCCACAACGGCAGAAGAAAGAAGACGAACAGCTCCGATACTGTAGTTATTACCTCTCCCGATCACCGATGTGTTAGTTATGGAGAACGCCGATTAGGAGCGCATGCGTGATAAAATAAGAAAACTCTGACCATCGATGAAGAATCCGTCATGACACTGATGATCTGAGGAGCAGCGATACTGTGGCAACAAAGAGACCTGGAGCACTGAAATGGTGGAAGAAAGAAGACTAAAGGTCTGATTCAAACTTTGACGATATGCTTTCGACAGCGATAAAACTGGTTCGTTTCACCTCCAAAACTGCGGCAAGCATTCTGACTTGAGGCACCGATGAAATAGAGGAAAAGGCTTCCGATTGGTGACTGCAGCAACAAAGTAAAAAGGGGTTTCAAGCGGATTGAATGAGATGGGGCACTTCAGTTAAACGCCGATACACTGGCTGTTGGCGGCAATTTCATAGCAAACCAGCAGTAGTGGTTATCAGCTACCACTTCAGTCATTGAAAGATCACCCGGTGAACTAGATCTTCACAATGAATAAACAAATTGTTAGCAAGGGTTTGAAGCCCTAATCGGGAAAAAACTATGAATTTCATTTATTTTTGATGTAAACAAATCAGATTTAGAGGATCTGTAATTTTGTAAAAGGATATAAAGCGCACAATTAATTGATGAATAAAGGTTTGACTCTAGGGATTTATGAGCATGTTCCATTATCAAGCGTCTCATCTGGTTCATTCTAAGTATAAGCTCTTTTGTTGTGATTTGTTCAGCCATCTCTTTCTTTATTGTGTTTATTTCCTGAATGTGCATTTAGGTAATTTTCAGATTTATTAAAGGGTCGATAGTTGTCATCCTATTGGTTATTTAGTGATATTTTATTTATAAACACCACCCTCAGCAGAATTTATCCATTTATATGCATGTGTTATGTGTGTAAGTATGCCAGCTTGGCGAGTTCTCCATCCCTGCACCTTTTTGTCAAACTACTGAACAAGTTGTAACTAAAAGCCTTGTGATTGAGTGAGCTTCATGCATGTCTTGAGAGTGAGAGGTTATATAGGTTATCCGGCTCGATCCAATTCAGAAAAAACCCAAAAAACAGTTTAAGTTACCAGGCATCCTCGAGCTACAACCTAGAGGAGTTTCTTGGAGTGATAACAAAACCAAGTACCTTTATGAGGTTGATGAATGAAGTATTGAGAGATTTCATAGGTAATTTTGTGATAGTTTACCTTGATGACATTTTGGTTTTCAACCAAATAGAAGAAGAGCATCTGAAGCATTTAAGATATGTTTTGGAGAGGCTGCAATAGGAAAAATTGCTGATAAACTTGAAGAAGTGTACCTTCATGAAGATAGAGCTAGTATATTTGGGTTTCGTTATCTCAAGAGATGGGTTGAAAATGGACCCAAAAAAGGTGCAAGCACTCCTTGATTGGCCTTCGCCAAGGAACATATTTGAGGTAAGAACCTTTCATGGATTGGCAATTTTCTATAGGAAATTTATAAATAACTTCAGTGGTATTTGTGCATCTATCGTTGAGACAGTTAAGAAGGATAGACAACCATTTAAATGGAAAACAGAGGCTGAAAGGATTTTTCAGTTCTTGAAGAAGAAAATCACTGAACAACCAGTATTGAAGTTACCAGACTTCAACCAACCTTTCCAAATGAAGTGTGATGCTAGTGGTGTAGAAATCAGAGTTGTACTCATCCAGGAGGACAGGCCTATAGCGTAATTCAGTGAGAAGCTGAATGATGCCAAGAAAAAGTAATCATATTATGAAAAGGAGTTTTATGCTATTTTTCAAGCAATGAAGCATTGGAGGCACTATTTGATGCCTAGAGAATTTGTGTTGTACTCTGACAACCATGCATTGCAATATATCATGCAACAACATAAGCTGAACTTGAAACATGTCAAGTGGGTTGAGTTCTTACAGAGCTTCACCTTTGTGTTGAAACACACTAGTGGAAAGTCAAACAGAGTAGTTGATGCCTTGAGTAGGAGACTACTGATTATGCAAGAAAATCAGATCCAAGTCTTGGAATTTGAGCATTTGAGAGAATTGTATGAAGCTAACATTGATTTCCAGGAGGCTTACAGGGCTTGTAAGAATCCAGTGGAGGTGGATAGAGAGCCATGGATGGAGTATACCCTACAAGATGGCTCAGCTCTTTAAAAATAGTAAGCTGTGTATACCAAAGTGTTCTATGAGAGAGAATTTGATATAAGAGAAACATAATGGAGGTATGGCAGGTCACTTTGGAAGTGATAAAACCTTCGGATAGTTGGGCCATTTCTATTTTTGGCCAAGGATGAGGTCTGAAGTCGAGAATTTTGTAAGCATATGCAGAGTATTCCAACATGATAAGGGGAGAAGCCAAAACACATGATTGTATACACCATTTCCTATTCCAACTAGGCCTTGGGATTATGTGAGTATGGATTTCATTATGGGTTTACCAAGAAATCAGAAGGGACATGATTCTATCTTTGTAGTTGTTGATAGATTCACTAAAATGGCACGTTTCATTCCATGTTACAAGACTAGTTGTTATAGCTCAAAATGACACATCTCTGCCTGTGACCACTTTCCCATGATTTCATCGCATGTCGACACTTCCATGACGACACTTCATGAAAGTCACTGAAAAAACACCTATCTTGGAAAGGTATTTCAGTTAGCTAAAACTTTCCAGAAGACACCAAAGTCTGAAAATTCCCAGAAATACCCTTAAAATGTGTTTTTTTCCCATCCGCGACTTTGCTTAAGGCATACCCACGGATGATACACGACTGTCCAGTTATGTAACTCGCGGATGCATTTTACAAATGTAAAAACATGACTTTAGAATATTCTTTTAGTTTGGGTAGTTATGCAACTAATTTTTTCAGTTGTAACCACTTTGTCTTCGCCCCTAACTCTTCTTTCACCATATAAATAGAGGTAGGGAGGTCCATGAGAGGGGACTTGGATTTTTGCATTGTTATGTTGGAGGAATTGGAGCTCTCTTTGCCCACACATTTTCCCTGGAGTTCATCCCCTTGTGTTGCAGAGCTTGGAGGCTGAGTTCTTTGGAGAAGAGAAGCAGCAAAACCAGATCAAGGTTTCGTGAGGTGCCAAACTTGAAGAGAAGGTATACTTGTACTTGTTTTCAAGATTAATAAAGATGTGATGTCCTTCTTCTTCCCAAACCATTGTTCAATGTGTGATTGAATCTCTGTTTCTGATTATATGATGATGTTATTCAGATCATTAGTTCATGTTTATTTGATTATCATTGTTTTATATGTGGTCATAATGGTTTGAGGAAGGTATAATTCGTTTTGCAGGTCTCTTGGAGCGAGAGGAGCAAGAAGAGGATTGAAGAGAAAGCTTGGACCAGCCTTCAGTTATTCAGGTGTGGACCTTTCTCATCTCTAATATTGCTTGTATTTACTTGCAGAACCATTTGCATCCACCTTTCAACCCCAGTATGTTGATGGCCTCTTAAACCCTAGCCATAGGATACTTTCCTTTACAACAGAACTGGCGACTCCGCTAGGGAGAGCCTTGTCTGTTTGGGGTTTCTCTTGATTTATTTCAGTCTTTTGCATTGTTTCAGGTCCTTCTTGCCACTTAGGAACATTTTATAATTCTGATAGAACACCTCCCCTTCCTTCCTAAGGCAGTTTTTTGACCTTTTTGGGAGTTTTTCCACCCATCCGCGACTTGCTTGACTGAACAGTCGCGTATCTGGTTTGACATACGCGACTTGCTCTATTGTAAACCCGCGTATCATCCGTGACATTCCTGTTATACAACTCACAGATTCTTATATACGTGACTTGCTGTGTTAGCAACTCGCGTATGATCCACGACCTGATGGTAGTGCAACCCGTGGATGCCCCTTAAAAAATGTTTTTCTCATTTTTGTGATTTTTCTTCTGTTTGTGGGCTGTTGGGTAGGTATTTTAGAGTCCTCTGTAGGTGCATGACTCTAGGGAGTTAGTGTCATCTTTTTTGCTTGTTCTTTATCTATGTGGTAAGCCTTTTATAGCATTAGGGTTTGCTCTTTGCTCTTTCCCCCACCTCCTTTGCTTGGCATGATTTTTTGCTTATGTTTCTGATCAGCCTCTGTTAGTGATATTTGTCTGAGTTCAGAAGCTTGTTGGTGTTGGTTTCCTTCTTTTTTTGTTGGTTAAAATCACCATGTCAAAATAGTTGACTTGTCTTTTATGCAAGCCTTCCTTCCAAGTAGGGTTTATGATGACTTTAGTTCAGTCTAGAGTTTGTTTGGTGGTTGTATAGCAGAGTTACTTTTGCTTTGTTCTTGTTATCTGCATGCTTTTAGTTTGTAGGTATTTTTATTTTGCATTTATAAAGAAAAATTAAAAAGAACCTATACATGTTTGTGCTGCTTGCCCCCCTACCTCCTTCTTTGGCTTGACCTTGTTGGACAAGGTACTGAGCAGCCTTTGTTTGTAGGTTTAGATTGATACTTGGGACTTCTTTACCTTTGTTTATGTCAGTCTTTTTGCTCAGTCTCTTCATTCCGAAGTTGTTGGCTTGTTTACCTTTGTAAGCCTTCTTTTCAAGAGAGGTTGATATCTAACTTTAGGGAAACCTAGGGTTTATTTGTGGGGTGTAGAGTAGTTGTCTATTTGCTTTGCTTTCAGTACTTGCTTGCATTAGTTGAAAGGATGATTTTTCTTTTGCATTTATAAAAGAAAAGACAAAAACACATGTTTGTTTTATATGCATGTAGATTAGGTTTTTAGTCTAGATTGCATGGCATATCATTGTTTTTGAAAAAATATAAAAATAATTTGTTCTTTTGTGGCTTTCAAATTTTCTATTTGAAAAATAAAGAGAATAGTTTTTGCTTTTTGCATTTCATATATCTTTTCTTAGTCATTTTGTTTCAACTTTTGAGTCAAAACACCACATAAGTTTCATGCCATTTACCCTCTGACTAAAAACTGCCCTTAAAATAAACGATATAATTTAAAAATTACTAGTAAGTTTTATTTTATAGGGTCATACACCAACTAGCTTAGGATAGACTTGTGGGATAGGGAGTTTAAACTCTCCACAAGTGTTAAATATCAGACGTAGTTGGCCAGTCACTAGGTAAATCCTTGACTTTATCGACTGTATCTGGGAAGCTCCTCTCAAATGGGAGTTAAGCACAAGGCCGCGTGGAGGATTGGACAGAGGAGATAACCCTCCGAATCCTTGTCAAAACGTAACTCACGACTTTTACGCATCTGGGGATTCTGTCCTAGACAAAGTTTTCGGCTCAGCTACCCTGCCCATGCGTACGAGTCCGGCTTGCGACTGTCCCCCCAGACTTTTGGTATAGCCAAGGTAGCCTTTAGTCTCTTGACATCTAGGGTTCATACACAGGTACACCGGAAGGTTATTTCTGGTTGACCTTGGACAGGCTTGGAAGGTAACCCCGGTAGAAAGTGTGGGAGGGCGGTAGGTGATTCCTCCACATGTGCCTAAGAACATCTATAGGGACGCCAAGTAACTGTCTATCAGCTTTCTTCTGGAAAGTATATCTTATACCTGTTTGTCTGTTTGGATTTAGGAATTTTTTAGTGAGTGCTGTGTGGTTTGTATATACTTAGTGTGCCTTTAGGTGTGTGCTTTGTAATTTTGGTTGCCTATCAACCTCAGACTTTGTCTCCTTGTTTGAAACTATGGCTAAAACCCCTTCGAACACCAACCAAGAGATCCCCATGCTGGGAACTCCTTGTACTATTCCTCTCACAGGGAATGTTGGTGTTCCCTTGATGGCCACCTTGAATCTACCTGGATTCACCCTAGGGCTACTGGTGTGGTTGTTTTCCACTCCAACTGTCCTGAATGCTCCTGATGCTTCTCAATTAAGCTCCTTATATCAAGGA